>JASJET010000050.1:14257500-14857500 GCA_034092305.1 Diaprepes abbreviatus | reverse complement strand
CAAAAAAATTACTAAAAATTGCTTGGAAATATTTTAAAATGTTAGGTTCAACGTTGATTTAGAGTTAGTTTTGGTTTGATCGAAATTTGTAATTTAGTTAGAATAAAAATTTATCTATTAAACGTTATGAAATTTTTGAACCTTTTTGAGGTGTGTCAAAATAATTTGAACCTATTTTATACACAGAATTAGAATTTGGAAATAATTTTCTAGAAACTTCATTATTTGTTCGTATACTACAAAAAAGGGCTAAGTGTAAAATTTACTAAACAGATTTAGATTTGTAGTGAGACTTGCTTGAAAATTTAAAGTACCCACAACCTATAAGTTAGACAAAAAAAAGATTAAAAATAAGGTATCAGAAAAATGCTATTTATTTAAAATTGAAAAATTTTGATTGGATCCTTATTAAATACACCATTTAATTATTTACCCCTTGTCCCTGCTCTTCCATAGCCATTTGTCGTTCCAGCTCATCGAATTCCATTTGTTCTTCTTCCTCAGTCATAGGTCTTGGAGGTGTTCGCCGCTATTAAAATAAAAAAAAAATTCGGATTAAGGAATAACTCTCTTTATTTGGGCGAGCAGCTTAAAATAAGACAATTTTTCATTTTTTTTTCTGTATAAAACCTGATGATTGCATTTATGTTTCTTCTAGAAGTATATATATATATATATATATATATATATATATATATATATATATATATATATATATATATATATATATGTGGGACAATTCGCGTCAACCGGATCAGAGCTAAGACCAAAGTTAAAAGCAACTAAAAAATTGACCAAGGGCTCGTTTTTACGCTTAGGGCGTCTTCTTTCAAATGCCGAGTGGGCCTTTGAAAAATCCTATATGGCGGCTCAAACATGGCTGCCGGAAGCCGTAGAAAAATCGAGTGTCGAGAAAAAAAAGCTAATACAAATAAAAATCGCAAACCAATCGGGTCGTTTTTGGCTCAAATTTTAGCTGATGGGCTCCTCTAAAGAGCTGGCGTGGTAGGTTGACAAAATCTAACATGGCAGATCCAATACAGTCCAATATGGTGGCCGAATTTTTGAAAATTGTACAAAATTTGGGATACAGGGGTTTTAGGGTTGTTAATTACGAATCTGAGGTCGAATTTGCAAAATTCAAGATGGCGGATCCAATATGGCAGATGTATTTTTTAAATCAACCGATATGCACCAAATTTGGTATACGGAGATCTTCGGGGTCGCTAATTATGAATTCTATGTCGCATTTTTGAAATCCAAGATTACGAACTTAATATAAAGAACTGGATTATTGAATTACCGCTCTATTGGGTTCAGCATCTTGAATTTTGAAAATCTGACCTAGGATTCGTGATCAGCAACTCCAAAAACCCCCGTATACAAAATTTGGTGTAAATCGGTTGGCTTTCAAAAAATACGTCCACCATCCTAGATCCACCAAATTGAACCTGAGGGTTTTGGAAATTTGACCTCAAATTCGTAATCGGCAACCTCAAAAACTCTTGTATACCAAATTTGGTGCAAATTGGTTGATTTTCAAAAAATGCGTCCGCCAAATAATATCCGCCATCTTGAATTTTGCAAATCCTCTGATTCGTGATCATCGGCCCCAAAAACCCCGGTATACCAAATTTGGTACAAATCGGTTGATTTTCAAGACACTTGATTTTACAACAAACCATCATCTCCGGACCCGGAGTTTTTCCATATTTTGGAGTGCTCCGCACTTTTTAACACAAGAATCATGTAGATTGACAAATTTTCACGTCCGCTTCGCTAATATTTTATTCTATTTTATTTTAAATTACACGGACAAAAACTTATCTACTTATTTATTTACTTGTTTGGCTTTGAAAAACGCTAAACGATGCTCTCATGGTGGGATCGTTTGGTACGACACGTGGCTTTAGTTGCTAAAATAAGCAGTAGGCTTGCTTGTCAGTGCTGAAAAATGCGACCCCTATCCTTTGGGCAGCGCGTTTCGTGTACTCGATTTTACATATTTCTGTTTTAATTCACCGTCGCGCCACCATATGGCGGTTCTTTTATAAACTTTGTTAATCTGTGTGGTTCTTGTATTATCAAGTGGACCATCGAGATGTCGCCTTTGTCGTCTTGTTTGCTATTTTTTGATTTTAAACTCAGCTTTATAGGATGCAAAGGCGAGATGATGGTTTGTACCGAATGCGGTGGCCTGACGAGTCCCATATTAGGACGAAACAGCGCTGTCGCCGTCTGTCGGACCCGGAGTTTTTCCATATTTTGGAGTGCTCCGCACTTTTTAACACGAGAATCATGTAGATTGACAAATTTTCACGTCCGCTTCGGCAATATTTTATTCTATTTTATTTTATATATATATATATATATATATATATATATATATATATATATATATATATATATATATATATATATTCGATGCAACGGTACAAAATAGAGGTACTAAAAAAATTTTCGGGAAAGACGAAAATATTTTGAAATGCAGATCAGTATAACTGTTCGTGTTCCGCAACATTAAATTTATCTTTTGACTTTCCTGAATTAAAATTTACCTTTACTGATAGTTCCTATACCCCGAAGTTATAGAATTTTAAATTAATGTACAATATAATTAAAAATAAAATTTATTAATAATTGAGTCCTATTTTAGTTCATCCTTCAATTATTTACCCTTGCGTCCTCGGCTTCCATAGCCATTTGTCGTTCCATTTCTTCGAATTCCAATAGTTCATCTTCCTCAGTCATAGGTTGAGGAGGTGCTCCCCTTTGAGGTGTTTGCATTGCTTGTTCTAAACCATGCATAAAATAAAAGTTAAATTTATACAATTATACAAGGTGAAATCACGGAATAAAAGATAATAAGCTATAAACTTATATAAATTTTCGTTTGGACATTTCATAAATAAGCTCAAAAGTCTCATAGAATCTCTTATTCTTTGATTTAAGATATTTAAGGTCAAAAGTCGAAGAAATTTGTTTTTTGTAAATATTTTGTTTTCTTTGCTCTAAATGACGTTTGGAGTTAGTAGAATAGTTGTAGAGTACAAGATTCTCTACAAATTTGGTCTTAGGCAATATTTTATACAATTAATCCTTTCTGAAATAGAGCACGAAAAGGGGAAAGCGCTTAGCCGTATGTATGGCTATGAAATCCAATGCAAAGTAAGGTTTATAAATTTATTTACCAAAAATACTATAATTATGAAGAAACCATGGTTCGTGGTGAAAATAACTGATTTGCACTTTAATGGAGTCAAATTAAAACGTGTTAATACAGTTCTACCAATTTCAGCAGTTAAAAAATCCATCGACCCATTGCTATTCTATCATAGAATAACTGTAAGCAAAATGTTTGAAACTAATCTGAAACTGAAAGAATATCTACAATATGACCTCAGTAAGTATCCGATATACTAATTTGATAATATTGGCATTAGAAAAAAGACGGAAGGAAAATTATATAACAATATGACACCTGTTGATATCGAACTGGAAGAAGATAATGTAACATATATTATCGATGGTGTATTTTTTTTGCATCGCGTCATATGGAGCAAGAATGATACTTTCTCTATTATTTTTAATAAATGTATCAAATATTTGCAAACAGATTATGACTCCAGTATTGTTGTATTCGATGGTTACGCAGACTACTGTAAAAATATTAAAGTACTGGAACAACTGTAAAGAACTGCTGCCCTTTCAATATATTTCGAAGTTTGTTTTGATGAAACTATGATTGTGCCAGTCAGTCAAGAAAAGTTTTTATCTAACGGATATAATAAAAAACTTTATTTAAATATTTATTGAGTCACTAAAAAAAAGCCAGAGATGATGTTGATATTCTTATCCTCGAAACAGCCATTGCAGATTCTGAACATCATAGGATAATATATTGTTCTGCTAGTTCTTTGAATAAGACGTACTCAATCACATCAGCAAGACATTTTCTTAACAAAGATTGGCAAGGTATTATGAAGACACAAACATATTCGTCTAAAAGCTTCAGTATCCTCATTCTAAAAGGGATTTTATTTCTGCACGCTTTCACTGGATGTGGCACAATATCTGCGATTTTTAGAGAAGGAAAGCAGTCAATTAGTAAAATGTGCGAGGAACATTCCATTTTGGTTACTCAGCTTAAGTACTTCCGCAAGAAAACTGTCCTTTAGAAACATTGTTTGAGAGTGGACTACACTTATTTTTAGCAATATATAATGCTCGAAAATTAGAGCACAGTATTGACAATCTTCGATATATGCAATTCATCAAATCAACAACACTCAACAAATCAGCGCAGTTGTCATCTCTTCTACCTATAAGTGCAACAGCTCGACATTATATTAATCGTGTCCCCTACCGGATCCGAACTTAGTTAAGGACTGATATAACAACCCAAGAATAGGGATGAGTATTGCAAAATGGGACCGTGGAACCAATAAGAAAGATATTACCTCTACCATTAGAAGAACTGCTCAATACGATATTTTACAACTACAAGAAAGGCTGTGGTTCGAGTTGTAGATGTAGAAAAGAAGGGTTGTTATTTTTCTTATTTTATGGTCAGTGTAATGAATAAGCATGAGTGAACGCTATATCATACCTAAATAATCTTGAAGTGAATATATACCTAAAGTCCTTAAAGCTTTAGAGCTGAATATAATTGACGAGGTAGAAGATAATAAATTGGAAATCCAAGTTGAGTGACCAGAAGAGGAATAATTCGCTGCATTCTTGCTATTTATAATGAAAATAACAGGAAAAGGTAAGTTTTAAATTCTG
Source organism: Diaprepes abbreviatus (assembly GCA_034092305.1). Classification (NCBI taxonomy): domain Eukaryota; kingdom Metazoa; phylum Arthropoda; class Insecta; order Coleoptera; family Curculionidae; genus Diaprepes; species Diaprepes abbreviatus. Next base: position 14,852,712 of record JASJET010000050.1, on the reverse strand, counting down.
ATGGCAAATAACAATATTATTTAAATGTATTTAAACTATTTCATTTTAATAACATATTATAAATATAAATGAACTAAATCTTTTTAAACAGATGTCTTATCTATGAATAGGAAAAGGTGTGTCAGAACGTTTTTGGTTTTTGTTTTGTCTGTTACGCGTCAAATACCAATAGCGGGGTAGGAAAGTGATGTCAAATGCTTGACTGGCTTTCCAAGTTTAGTAGTCATGGAACGTTTTACGGAACGACAGCGCATATTTTTCGTGCGAGCGTTTTATAAAAGCGACGATTCCCATACTGTTGTTCAACGTCTGTATAGGACACATTTCAATTTAATGACCATCAGAAATGTGTCAAGTGCGAATTCGATCAACCATTGGGTGCGAAAGTTTGAAGAGACTGGAGAATAATGCCGGATAAAATATTTGAACGCAACAGGATATCAAGAACAAATACGAATGTTGACCGCGTTCGCCAGTCTGTTAGAGACAATCCACGAAAATCTCTACAGCTCGGTGAAGCATTACTCGCAAAGATTCACATTTCCACCCATACAAAATTGTTATTGTTCAGGAAAAGATGCCCGATAATCCAGCTAAACGACTTGAATTCTGCAGGATAGTGAAAAATCGTTTTAGAAGCTTCAATAATATATGGTTCTCTGATGAATCGAATTTCCACATTAACGGCCACGTGCAGAAAAAAAATGCAGATATTGGGCTCCAGACAATCCACTGGAACTACATCAGAATATCCTACACTCGCCTAAGGTAGTCGTTTTGGCTGCCATATTAAGCCAAGGGATCCGAACTTTTTTGGCTACAGAAATGCAAAACCAGATTGGCTACTACCGAAATATATTTTTCCAACAAGATGGAGCAACTTTCTACACCATGAATGATTCTTTGGTAGCTCTTCATGATTTATTCCTTGAAAGAGTGATAAGTCAGCGAGGGGATATCAGCTGGTCACCGCGGAGTACAGAGTTAAAATCTACTAACTTTTTGCTATGGGACTATTTAAAAAATAAGGTTTTCATCCCATTACTACCAAACTTAACTGTTCTAAAACAAATAATCACAGACGAGATCCACGCGATTCCATGCCTGATGGTCTAGGGAGTAACTGAAAATTTTAGTTCGAGACTGAATGATTGTAAAGAAGTGGATGGTGCGTAATTTAACAATGGTTGTTTTTCATAAATAAAAATTCAAAAACTACTCTATAAAACCAGCAATTAAACAAGTCCGAATTAATTATGATGCTTTATTTTTTAAGAATCAAAAACGAAAAACATCCTGAGACACCCTTTATCTCAAAATATCATTTATTAATTAGTAAATAACTCGGATTTCTTCATAACTATAAATTTTTATTAAATAATAAACCTTATAAACCGTACTGTGTATTGAATTTTACAGCTGAATTCGCATTTTCACAATTGTTTGTATGTATTATCCAGCAAAGAATAGGAAAGAATATATATAAATAGCTTGTTTCCTGCAAATACAACTTTGGTCCTCTCTCCATATGCGTTACGATCACCTTATGGTCTGGTTAGTGGAGCTGTATCGAACCGAGAGCAACATTCGCAGGAGACAACTGCTAAATAAAATATAAATTTCAAAGAATATCGGTAGGATGTTAAAAACCTGCCGGCTTCGATGCCAGCCTGAAAAATATCGCCAGTCAAATGATATCAATACAATCAACGGAGTAGCGCGAAATTTTTAACACATCAAAATTTTAATAAAAAATTAAGAAATCTATCTGCCGTATTTAAATAGTTGTTTCTATTGTAACATCCTTTGGAATTTATATTTTATATAACAGCTGTCCTGTGAATATTGTATGTAAGTATGTGCGTAGAGTTGGGGGTCTGTACACTGCGACCTGGTAGATCTATTGTGCTCCCCTACTGCTGCCCAGTCGAAAGAGTTACCTTATCGGCTAGAGCAAGTCATCCACTCCTATTTCCCTCGGGAATTTCAGGATGTTGGACGGCTTCAAAGTGGGTAGCTCCCTTTCGTCGATTTGGTGTGCTCGCATGAATCGTATTCTAGGGTTTTCTAGAGCATTGCACTCTGCAAGGATATGAATATAAGTTTCGTGTTCCTCCTCATAGAATCTGCACTCTTCTCTTCCTACCAGTTCGAGTTTCTTGAGGTATCCATTAAGTTGGCAATGCCCCATCAGAACTCCAATCAGAACTCTGAGCTGTTTTTACTCAAGTTTATGCATTCTTTGAATCTCTTTTGGTCGTAGTTTCCCAGAAGTATCTTCGCTTGTCTCAGTCCTTGCAGCTCCGTCCAATAACTGAATCTCCTGCTTTCTTATTCTATCTGTAACTCTTCCAGCATTACGCTGACAATAGAAAGGCTCTGGCCCCAGAAAAGATATCTCAGCCCCTTTCCTCGCGAGCTTGTCTACTATTTCATTTCCCTCTATCCTGGAATGTCCCGGTACCCACATGAGGGTGACTTTATTATTCCTACTCAAATCATTCAGTTCCTCTAGGCATTCCCAGACTATCTTGGAACTGATAACTTGAGAGCTCAGCGCATTGATGTTTGCTTGACTATCCATCATGACTATAATCGCTTGGCCGTGATAGTTTTTTTCCTTGTTAAATTGAATACACATCCTAATAGCTTAAATTTCTGCATGGAAAATGCTTGGTAACTTACCCAAGCTTTCGTAGTGTCTGGTGCCGGGTTCATACACTCCTACTTCAGTTCCCTTTGTTGCTTTAGAGCTATCTGTATACCATATTTCTTGTCGAGTTTTTCAATGATGGTTCTGTCCCATTCGATTTTGCGACATCAATTTGTTCTGCAGTTTTTTACAAAGTTAAATTTCTTTTTCATTTCATCTTGGGGTATGTCCCAGATTTGTTGATTTCTGGATGAGAGATTGGGTTTTCGTTCTATGACCTCATCTCTCTTCATCCTATAAATCGTAATCTTCTTCATGTTCTCTAGAAATATAAGTGGAAGTGTGAGATTTAGGATTACTTCCATGGCGGCCGTTGGGCAGGTTTTCATTGTCCCGGTTATGCATGCCACTCTTTGAACTTTTGAGAGGTTAGCTCTCGTATTAGCCAGACTGATTCTTTTGCTCCAGATCACTATCCCATATGTGATGCTTGGTCTCACTATTGCAGTGTACACCCACTGCAGGATTTTTGGGTTTGTATCCCATCTTTTTCCCGCAAAGTTTCTACAGCCCATCAAGGCTTTTGTAGCTTTGTTGATTGCTTCTTTTTCATGCTTATTTTAGAGGAGTTTCTTATCTAGGATCAGTCTTAGATATTTGACCTCTGACTTCCACTTAATAACATTCCGATAAATTTTAATAGTCTTCAGATTTAGGTATCTTTTCCGTGTGAAGGCTACTAGGGTGGTTTTAGTGGGGTCGATGTTTAGTCTTATCGTCTAACACCATTCTCGAATGTATTCAAGCCCTCTTTAAACTATGTCACCGAGGGTATTCTCGAATTTTCCTCTTGCCATCACGACCACGTCATCGACATAGCCCTGACAAGCTATGAAGAGGTCAATCAGATCACAGAGGAGCTGGTCGATAATTAAGCTCCACATAAGTGGAGAGGCTACTCCCCTCTGTCTTTGCTATTCTAGTGGATAGAAGTAGTGTTATCCATTTGAATGTCATTACGTCCCCTGTCATCGAGTATTTTTATATTACCGTTTCCTTCCTGTTCAGTGCTTCTTGTAACTCATCTGTTAATTGTATCAGTGTGGTTTCCGTAGACCTACCCGGTTGATATGCATGTTGATGAGGATGCAGTGGCGCCTGTTCAACAATTTCTGTTCTGATATAATTATCTACTGCTTTTTCCATCGTTTTTAAAATAAACCATGTGAGATTGAGGTGTCGCAGGGATTTAGGGTGTGTTGTGTCCTTTTTCCCCGTTTTTGGAATGAAGGTGAATCTTGCCCTTCTCCATATATCTAGTACATAGCCCAGTTTCAGGCTGCTTTGACTGACGAGTACTACGAGTGGTAAAATCTCCTCCGCCCTCGTTGGAGCAGGACCGGGATTATTCCATCAACTCCTGCGATTTTAAATGGTTGAACGTTACTCTTGATTTGATACAGGTCCACTGATGAGACCATAAGGCAGTCGAAACGCGTATGGAGAGAGGAGCAGAGTTGTATTTGCAGGAAACAAACTGTTTGTATATATTATTTTCTTTTCTCTGATTGAAAGGATAATTCATATAAACAACTATTTAAATAACTCCAAATATCACTTACAGCAAAGCAAACAAGATATTTACAAAAAAAAAAACGAGTTTTGCAACTTTTAGTTTTGAATATTGTGACTCGCGTACATGAGATTCTATGAAATTTTTGAGCCAACATATAAAATATCAAAACAAAGGTTTATACAAGTTTATAGCTTATTATCATTCATTCCGAAGTCGAATCCCTATTTGGCGTGGTAAAATAATATACTACAAATTATCTTATTTTAGTTGAAACTAATCCGCAAAAAAACTTGACAAGGATATAATAAATTCGTTCTAATTTCTTTTTCTTCTTCTTCCTCTTGTTATAGGGTTACAGCCTGTTTTTTCCAACTCAATCATTCATCTCATTTGATGTTGAAATCCAGGACACTCTCCATCTTTTAGGTGGTCTACCTATTGGTCTTCTGGTTTCCGGTGTTCCATCTCGGGCGATTCTCGCTATCCTATTTTGCGCCATTCTTCCTACGTGCTCATTCCAGGCTCTTCTGCGCTTCCGTCCCTATCTTACTATATCCTGCATTCCATGTTCCTCGCGTATTGTTGAATTGCGTATGTGATCTCTTAATGTGTATCCCGATATTCTTCTTAGTACTTTCATTTCGGCAGTTCTTAGAATTGATTTTGTTTTTGTGTTGTCAGCTCTCGTCTCTATTGCGTACGTCATTATCGGTCGAATACAGGTCTTGTAGACTTTTGTTTTTGCGTCCTTGCTTGTTGTGCCATATTATATCCGCCAGGCTTCCTGAGATTCTATTTGCCTTGTTTACTTGGTTTCTTACTTCTCTTGTTCTGTCTGGTTTGCGGATATCTCAACTCCTAAGTAATTAAAGGTCATGAGTTGTTCTATTGGTTTGTAATCCACTACTAGTTTGCATCTTAGGGGTACTTTGCTTGTTACAATTGACTTAGTTTTATCGATGGATATTTTCATGTTGAATTGCTTGCTTATGGTGTGGAATGCAAATAGAAGTCTTTGGAGGTCGTCTTCATTTTCCGAGACTATGACGACGTCATCAGCCTAACATATTATTGTTATTTCCCCGGTATTCATTCTGTACCCTGGTGCCGTTCTTTTGAAGTTCTCAATTATTTGGTCCATTACTATGTTAAACAGTAATGGACTCAGAAAGTCCCCCTGTCGTATGCCCGATGCTATTGGTACATCCTTAGTTAGGTTGCCGCCTACTGAGATTTGTGTTGTGGTGTTGGAGTTTACCTGTTCAACTATGTTAATAAAATTATTTGGGATGCCTTTAATTCGCATTATTTGCAGAATATCATCCAGTCTCATCCTATCAAAGGCTTTAGTGAGATCTATAAAACACATAAAAGCCGGCTTAGTAAATTCAATAGATTTCTCTGCTATCTGTCTTACGATGAATATGGCATCTACTGTAGATCTGTTTTTGCGTAAACCTTGCTGTTCTTCTGATATTCTGCAATAGTCAGTTATTATACCTTCAAGGATTTTCGTGAATAATTTCATTATTGAATTTAATAAAGTTATTCCTCTATAGTTTTCCGTGATCTTCCTATCACCCTTCTTGAAAATAGGTACTGTTATACTTTTCTTTCAATCTCGGGATATCTCTTAGTCTGTAATTATTTTGTTAAAGAGTTTTGTTGGTTCTTCATGTAATACATTTCTTCCATATTTAATTAGTTCGTTGGGAATATTGTCGGGTCCTGGGGCTTTTCTCGTTTTTAATTTGGCTATCGTGTCTTTCGTCGTTTGGAGGCTTACTTCCTTGGTGTATTCGTAATATTCAGATGCATTTTCGGGTGGGCAGTTGTGATTGATCTGTATTTCTATATATTGTTTTAAAGTGTTCTTCCAATTCGTGCTCAGAAATTTTTTAGGATTGTGTATATTCGTTTATATCCTGTTTCCTTCTTCTTATCATGTTCCATACCTTCTTTTGTGCCCCGTACAAGTCATGTTCCATACAGGGGCGGATCCAGCCTCTCTCTTTGGGGGGGGGGGGCGGTGATATCCCAAAAGTACAGTATCGCAAGCGAAAGCAAGTTGTCGATGGGGGGGGGGGGAGGGGAAACACCAGCAATATTCCCATTTCTAGTGTAAAAGGTAGGGTCGGGTTATTTTTCTGCATTTGAAGCTCTTGGAGAGGGGGGGGGGTGGGCGATCACAAGAAAAACAAGTTGCCGACAGGTGGTGAGGATGCAAGCAGCATACACATTCCTAGTATAAGAGGCAAAATCGGGTCTATTTTCCTGACCTCAAAGCTCTGGGGAAGGGGAGGGGTGATCGCAAGCATACACATTTCTATACTCTATTTAAGAACTAGAGAGTGTAATAAAACTGTTACCGAAACCTCCAACGTACCTGCTCCAGGGCCGCAGGTAACTGAGAACTGCAGTAAATCTAAGTATATTTAATTACCATAAATATTATTAGCTTTAATAAATTTACTGTAACAATAAAATTTCTGATAGTTCAATTTAATTTCTATCGGTGAACAAAGTACACAAAGTGTGTCCTTAGTGAGTTATTTTGTTTGTGCTTGTTTTTTATATATTATTTGAGATTATTAAGATACCCAAAAGATATGGCTTCCACCTCTATATTTATTCCAAAATCGTTAAACCAGGGCATTTTTTCCTCAACGAAAAACTTATTACGATGAATGTTCACGATCTCTTAAGATATCAATATCTAGATAATAATGTTAAAGGCTCTGTTGAGGTGTGTTCCGGCATCTACTATGTACCGAATACTGAAGGAGAAAAAAACGATTGGAATTGTAAGTACTCCCAAGCCATATTCGATCACAGACAGGCGAAAAACCTCGTTGGAAGAAGAGATGTAAACTGCAATGAAAAGAGTTGTAAATACATTTTATTATGAGAAGCAAATCCCAACCGTCGACAAAATTCTAACTAAAATCAATGAAGATCGGGATTTACCTGAAATTAAAAGAACTAAGCTCTGGAAATTGCTCAGAGAACTTCATTTTTGCTGGGAAAACCAGATAGGAAATCTGTTCTTATAGATCGTCGGGAAAATATCCGTTTGAAAAGGAAATATCTCTCTCAAGTAAAAGATTGAGTTGCTAGAAATAACACAACTTACAAAATTGGTAATTTAACTGAACTTTTGAGAAATTTTTTTGAATAATGTTACTGCAAAAATTGGAAAAATCCATATAATAAAAGAATAAAAGAAAATGTGGAAACTCGATGTCATGATCGGTAAGATAGAGGAATCAATTATAATTAATTTGAGCGACTTTGGTTACGAAATTGATACGTAATGTTTACTAGGGTGAACACAAAATATTATTTAAATATTTGTTTTTGTTGTATTTTATTGTTCAATGTTGTTTATGTATTTGTATATATTTTTATTTTAGTGTGTCCCACTCTTTAATTTTATATATATTTAATTCCAATTAGCGGTAATTTTTTTATTATTGTATTTGTGCCTTTTTCTTAAGCGTGTAGAATTAACACGTTTATTTTATTTTTTGGGGGCTATCGGATTTCCATATAATAAAGTAAATTAAATTAAGATGTCAGTGCAATAAAAATAAAAATAAGTAGGTCTAATTTTAACTGTAACATGTAAAAATTAATTACATTTGAATCCCTTTTTAGTGTTTAATTGTAATTCTGTAGATGATTCAAGAAATAAATAAACTGATACGTCAAATGCCCTAAAAATGTTTTTAATTAATAATAAAATGACCAATAGCCCCAAAAAATTTTTAATATTATATGGACAAATTTATTTTTTTATATATGTTTAACTTCTTGTATTTTTAACAATGGGTATTTTGTAAGTATTTAAAATATAACTTAGAATTTTTTGAGATAATAAGACTACGTTTTAGTACCTAAAACGGTTTCTTTGCCAAAATTAAAAATAATAACAATACAGTTGTGATTTGTGTTAAATATGTCATAATTGTCTATATTTTCTAATGTATGTGAATTATTAAGAAATCATACGAAATAAAATAATATAATAAAAAAATTTTATTTTAAGTTTATTACCGAAATAATATTCTATGCCATAAATACTTGGTGATAAAATAAACCTCCTTCCGACGCCTATGACAAGGATTAAAATCCTTTTTAACACTACACACTTAACACTTCCAAATATCTATTATTATTCAACCCAAATAGTCCATTATTATAGACCATTATTTTTGATTATAAAATTTCTAATCCATTCCTATAAAAAAATATATGTCTAACAGATTTTGCCAAAGGCATCGGACTAAACAAAAAGGGTAAAAAATGATTTATTACTCTCTCTAGTTCTTGAATAAAGTATAGTATAAGAGGTACAATCGGGTCTATTTTCCTGACATCAAACCTCTTGGGGGGGGGCGATCGCCCCCCCCCCTTGGATCCGAGCCTGGTTCCATATCTACTGTGAACCTTCTCCAATATTCGTTTTTGATTTGTCTTATGTCGGCGTTTACTCTGTTTCTTATTTCTTTGTATCGATTGTGTTCTGTTCCTGACTTGTTATTTCGGTATCGGAGGTAAGCCTGTCGTTTCTCTGCTGCCAATGATTTCACCTCAGGAGTATACCAGTGCTTAGCTGAGGGCTTAGAATTTGTGTTGACTTCTCTGTATCCCAATGCTTCCTCGGCAGATTTATTTACATTTCCTCTGATTTTCCCCAGCTTTCTTCAATATCAGCTGAATCTTTAATAGAGTTGTCTTTGATTTTTTCTGCAAGTCTCTTTTTATACAAGTCTTTGGTTGATTCATCACTTACCGATTCAATATTTAATTTATTTTTAATATTCGGTGGCTTTTTCTTTTTGTGTTGTATTTTAAGTCTTAATTTGCATAGTACCAATCTATGATCGGATCCTATTTCTGCAGATGTTAAGCTACGGACGTCTAATACTTGTGTTGGATGTAAAACTTTATTTGATATCACACAATCTATTATTGAATTTTGTCCTCTGATATTTTGCCAGGTTATTTTGTGTTGAGGGTTATGGGGGAAGAATGTATTATTTATTCTCATGTTGTTGCTTGCGCAGAAATCAATCAAGATTTCGCCATTTTCGTTAATATGGTCTTCGTTGTACTTGTTTTTGATCCCATCTATCACTTCATTGCCTATTCTTGCATTCAGGTCACCCAATATTAGAGTTTTTTCATCCGATGATATTTTGTGGATTTCCGTTTGCATTGTCTCATAAAAGATGTCTGTTTCTTCTTTTTTCCTGCTGCTGTCTGGGGCATATACACTGAGGATATGAATTTTTTCTGAGCCTGTTTTCAATGTGATCCTAAGAATGCGTTCGTTGACGTAGTGGATGTCATGACATTCGTTCTAACTGTGAGATAGAATTAGAATAGAATCACTCATCAATATTAAAAAAAAAAACAACCGGTAAACTTCTACAATGTTACAATAATTTGAATGATTACAATTTCGAAACATTTTATTCCTATTAAACAGGTCTAAAGAAAAAACTGAACTAGTGAACTACTCCAGTAACTTAAGTAATGAAACTTACCAAGAAGTCCAAGTTCTGTTAATATGGGAGATTGCAAAGGCTAAAACAAATTAAATAATCAATTTATAATTCTGACAAGTATAACTGTTTAAATAAAAGTTTTAAATTTTAATGATAACTAGAATAAGGCTAGATATTTGGAACTCATATCTTGTCATATAAGCTTTATTAATAATAACACTACTTTACAGCCAATTTGCGAGTGTAATGTAAAAGGCAGTTTTTGGTTAATTTTTAGTATCTAAATGTGAAAATGGTGGTCAAAACTTCCTAAGACGTAAGATTTATAAATTATGATTTTTTTAGCAAAAAGAGCACACAATTGTGCACAATTTGGTAACACCACATTTGGGTGTCTGGGGATGACAAGTCAAGCACGAAGTCTCAATCCTCTAGGGCTTAAAATAACGGAAGTACCCATTTAAACCCATATAATTCCAAATTTCACTCTGCCCTGTAGCCGAATCTACTTATAAATGGCCCCTGTATACGAGAAGAACGCTGTGGCTTTTCGAACTTCCGATACCCGATGTTCCTAGAAAATACCAGAAGTACTGAACGGCTATAAAAGCAGCTGGCCAACAGTCGTATCATCAGTATTGGTTTAGCACGAGTAATGTTCAGTATTAGATAGAGAATATAAGTGCGCGAACAAGCCAATAGTAAGACCCTTATATTAGTGTTATCTTTGTGTTGAATAAAGTTAGTTGACGCCTGTAAACGTAGTGTCACATCTTTGAACTGACGTACGCGACAGTACAAAAATGCCTAAAGTACAGAAACGTGGCTGTGTTAACACCGCGGATAGTTTTTGCAACATATGTGGTCAATTTATCACTAAATCGAGGAAAGCAAATGCTCTTATTTGCCTTTTGCAGTTCCAATAATTAGGCGAGACCAACCAATCATTTTAACGACTGTCACTTTTGCATGACAAATGTGTCTACCTTTTCAAGAAAAAGCAAACAATATTGAATATCCGCAAATTCCCTCAACAATAATGCAAAAATAAGGTTAAATTAACTGAATCAGCTATATTGAACTTAAACGGAAAATTGAACTGTGACAAGGAAATAAAGAAATAAGCTGATCCATTTGGTTTATTTTCAAAACTAAATATGAATTTTTGCTACTCACAAAATAATTCAAAAATTTTTTTGCAATTACTTATCAGACGTATCAAATTCACTTACTTGAACTCCCATTTCCTCATCCAATTCATCCATTTCATCAAGTAAACCAATACCGTCATCGCTACATGGAGTACATGGTGCTTTAGAAGAAAAAGAAGAAAACGTAAATGGAAACGTTAATTTAATAAAATCACAATTAAGAAAAAAATTATCTTACATTTAAAATATCATTGCTGCAAAACTACTTCACGTATTTTTACATTGACAGTATATTCATTCGTTTTGGTACCCTCCAATTCTGATAAAAAATATCTGTAGATATTACCATATTTACATGTATCTGACGTCGTTCCAGTATATCTTTCTTAGTTTTTAAAAGTAAATAATTGGAATCTTATATAGATTTTATAATTACTTGGAAATTGATTAGAGAATCGAAAAAATAATAGAAAAGACATCGGTACTCTGTAGAACCAGTTTCGAAAGAAATTTTTGTAGTATTTTTTTACTGTTTTTTCGAGTTTAGGTTTTTGTTTTTGATATAGATCAAACACTTTACCTAATATTTAATTTCTAGGTCAAAATTTAGATGATCCCTGGACAAATTACTACAAAAATCAGTTCTTTGTAAAACAAAGATATAAAATTTATTGATTTCTTGCTTTCCAATTTTAATTTGACCCTTTACAAGGAAGAAAAGTCATTTATTGAAGGTAGATTTAATATTTTGTAATAGTTTACTGTGTTTTCATTTCTCCGAAAATACAGAAATAAAAAACCTGACCATGAACATAGTAGGAAAGCATTACATTAGGATTTTGTAGCAGTTGTAGACTTTATTAGTTTTTTTTTTATTTATTTATTTATATCAAACGCACCGAGTAAATCCAAATAGTACATTTGTTATGGTATATTACATAAATAAAAAGCGTATTCAGCAAAGCAAAATTAAATGCATCTTTATTTGCTCAGACAACTTTATGTCCACATTTGACAGAGATTGGTGAGAACAGTGAACTTTGATTGCAAACGTAGAATTTCCAAATTTATATGTGCAGAGCTGATTGGTTGCGAGAATGTTTGCGGAAATTTTCAGCGAGTCCTCTGAAATAGATCGTACACCGCCTAAAACACTTATCTCTCTATATTACCAGAATGTTCGTGAATTAAGGACTAAGTCTGTATATTTCTAACAAGAAGTAGTAAACAACAATCACGACATTATTGTTTTAACTGAAACACGGTTGAATGAGGGAATTGCTAGTCGGGAACTATTTCCACCAAACTACAAAGTATACAGGAAGGATCCTGATCAGTCCAACAAGATCAGAGGTGAAGTCTTGATAGCCGTGGGATATTCCCTAGAGTCTTTCATATGTGTTGTTCCAGGCTGTGGTGTTGACCAGATCTGTGGGTGAGTGTCCGGATTGATGGCTTTCGGAGCGTTTTCGGCGCAGTTTGTATTCCGCCATCATCTAATAAATCAGTTTATGAAGACAGTGTAAACTCTATCAATTATATATTTGATCACTTTCCGACATCCGAAGTTTTATTGCTTGGTGACTAGTCTCTATAGGTCGATTTCCGCAATACTCTCGGTAGCGACCAAGATTCAATTCTAAATTTATTTAATAACAATCTATATACAGACATTGTATTTACTTCCAACAATGAAAGTGAACAAATCTTCTATGACTGTGTTTGCTTTTATGACCTTACTCAGCATAACAGTATTTGCAACAACTGCAATGTAATATTGGATTTGGTTTTTTTCTAATTATTGTGATATAATGACCTTTAATTGGAATTTACCTTTAACTAATGCAGATAGACACCACCTCTACTAATTAATTTGTGTTAATTTTGTACACGACATAACATCGGAGTCGCAATTTACTAATTACAATTTTCATAAAGCTGGCTATAACCAATTGAATAACCACTTTGAACTCATCGACTGGAGCTTTTTGTATTATGATGACCTTGACGGCGCTATGGAGATGTTTTATACAATTCTTAATGTTGCAATTGTATGTCCCAGACTCACCCTTAAATACCCTATTTATTTTCCAAAAGCTACTATTCAGCTCATAAAGGAGAAAAATAGAGCTTACTAGAAATTTCTTCATACACGTCATCTACCTGACGAGACTACGTGGAAAACATTAAGATCCAAATCCATTCAACTCAAAATAATATCCTGAAGAACACTAAAGCTTCATGGTCTTATATCAAAACTCAACGAAGCGCTGCTACACATCCTTCACATATGAAGTTCAATGACACACAGCTCACTCACCCACATTTAATTGTGAATTTATTCACCGACTTCTTTCAGCCAGTCTTTACTTCAATATAGCTGAAGTCGAATTATAATTTTTATAATAAAAGAATGCGCAGGATCCTAATGGAAAATCGCTTCTAAAAGTTATGGAAACGTTAGTTCTGAACTTGAAAACAAAAGCTCTTAATGGAAATATTTCGCTTTGAATTTGGAACTTTTACCTTTATATAGAACGGTACAAGAGCAACTTCAACTGTCTTTAAAATCATGAGTTTCAAAGCTTTTTAAATAAACTGAAAATAGAACCAAATACCTTTTTTTCATTTTTGGTGCATTCAGAAAGCATCAAAAGTCGCGATCCTGCAGGGAGTGAAATTTTCAAAATTCGAAAATGATCACATTCTTAGCAACTCCCAATGCTTGTAGAAACACGAATTTTAAAGTTATTGAAATGTGCCAAAAAGGACAAGTAAAGTTTTTCGAAAATTTCAAATCCAGCGATTCCAAATATAGTTAAAGTTTTAAAAATAGATTTCAATAAATTCATTTATAAATAAATTTTAATACGTCATTTTATTTAGCGTATTGTTACAGAAACAGATTCAATTATTACATTGCCATTGAAATTAGATCTCGTCGACCACTTTAGTGTTTCTTGTGATACTGTTCTAATTTATACTACAATATATCAATAAATAACCACTTATGTAAGGATGTTAAGAATAATTATCCGAAAATTTAGGCTTCGTATATGCAAAAGAAATAGTTGTGTCGCTTGGAAGTTTTCCTGTAATTTTTGAGCCTGGAAATGGTAGAATTTTGAATTCTGCATGTTTTTGAATATTTTTAATTGAATTAATTGGCCGCCAGACAGCGAAGCGCTAGCTTGTAAATATTCAAATAGTATATTTGCTGTAATTCATGTTGACTTCCGTGCATCCTACTAATACACTTATGGTTTTTTCTTCAGCCTCTGAGCATCCTACGTTCGGCCACACTGTTTGCCTTTAATAAATATTAAAAGCAAACAATGTTGCCTTTAATATTAATGAGAATAGATATTCTCATTCGGAAACTTGTAAATGGGCTTTGACACTATAGGGTGCGCCGCGTACTGCCATTAGGTTTGTCAGGATCCATCATAGACTATATTGTTAATTTTTACGACGATATGGGAATAGCTAAAGGCTTTGTAATGATTACTTTTTGAGGAAATTAAGTATCTCAATTTTCAATAAAAACTAGTTTGCGAATCGCTTTGGTTAGTTGGTTTTTTATTATTTTGGGATTTTGACTTTAATTTGCTTTATTCAGGATAGTTCAAAAAATTTCTAATGATTAAAAATTTGCTCCTTAATTCACTAACATGGTCTAATCTAAAACCGGTCTAAGTTGACAGTGAAGGATTAAAATTGATAAGTGCAACAGTAACAATTTTGAACCTTAAAAATACACGGATAAATAATAATTTTCTTTTGTTTATAAACCGACAAAACTAGAAAATTCTGTTAGTTTTCAAGCAACAACTATAGGTTTAAGGGATTTTAAACTTTATCTCTATATTTGTATTCTTGATAACCTTATATAATCATTTATTTGTTAACACGTGTAATATAGAAAATCTAACTTCCCTGGTAACTAGACCAAGTCTAATTGTTTTTTTGTTCATGCTCGTGTTACCAACTGACATATAGTCGACAACTTTACAGCTAGCTGACTTTGTTTCTTCAAAGTATTGTGTAAATTATCATCTGATAAATTTTCAATCGGAAAGACGATTAAAAATTTATGACGATCTACGCACAGTGGGTGGAATGTAGTTTCAGTGAAAGACTCAAGATAGGGAAGGTTATTAGAGCTTAGGGGAATCCAAGAATGAAGGAAAATTTTTTCATGGCTACTATCTTTGTATTACCTTTATTCGAGAATGGACGGGTGTACGTAGCGCGGGGGAACTGTTCCGGCTAGCGGAGGACCGTGAAAGACTTGCCAATGTAATTGCCAAGGTCAGGGGGACCTGATATGGCACTTGAAGAAGAGACTATCTTTAGAGCTGAAAATTTCATCAAGTCGATCAGTCCACTCAAAAACAGAAATATCCCAAAAATTGTTAAGGATAAGTATAGGACATGAAGAATTTTCCCCCAATTCACTAATAGGGTCCAACTTTAAAACAGGTTTATGTTGATAGTAGAAGATTTAAATTGACACGGGGGTAATAAATCAGGCAAGTTTTGAAACGTAAAAGTACAACCATAAAAATGTATTTCCTTTTGTTACTGAACCAGCACAAATGTAGAATTTTATTAATTTTCGATACACAACTATTTCTTTTGCATATCCGAAGCCTCTATTTTCGGATAATTATTCTTAATATCGCCGGTTTGAGTATCTCTGCTGATTCTAATTTTGCGTCCTAGATATTTATAGACAGCTCTTGAAAACTATATCGTCAGCCAATCTTATTATATATATATATATATATATATATATATATATATATATATATATATATATATATATATATATATATACTTATATTTAAATGTTGAAATTTAAAGAATATTGACTTGATTGAAATATAACAATTTCTTTCTGCGTGCGTAAGGAGCGTGATGTCGAATAACTTTAAATCCTCCCTGGTTCAAATTTGTCAGGTGTTTGTTGATATTACACCCTAAGTAATAGAAAAATCAGTTGGAAAGACATAAGCTGGTGTATTTAAAAAGATGATCGACGCTCACACCTGGCTCCCGCGCTACACACTTCACTGCATCAGCTGACAATCTTTCCACCGAGATACAGCCAGATAACGTTTTTATTTATTCAAAGTAGCATAGAAACTATCGACCGATAAATTTTTAACTGAGAGGAAATCACTGAACATCAAATCATATTCGTGTAACCAACTGACGTATAATCCACCAGCTTACAACCAACTGACTTCTTTTTTCTTTAAAGTATTGTGTCAACTATCATTTGACAAATTTTCAATCTGGAGAAAATGATTAAAAATATGTTCTTTTCTACGTGAGTGGGGCCCGCCATTGCTCAACCTACCCACGGAGTCGTAGCTGACGTTCATGATGCTTCATGACACAACTCCCTGAAACTTTTCACCGGTTATCGCCCAAGACCATTTGGCCAGGAAAACCTGTTGCTGGCTTGCAGTGTATTGGCGGTATTCTTTATCCTCGTCTTGTTTGCCTAGGTCATCAAAAATAATTTTTGATGACCATGTATTGCCGTTATTGTCTACAATATGTCTCATTCGAAAATAACATTTGTATCGGTCTTTGCATCTTATGTGTTCGTTTCCGATCTTGTCTTTGAAATCGATTTTCAGCACTATTGTTTGATGGAATATTTAGTTCTATATGCAGTAACCATAGAAAACTTCCTTCTTTTCGTTAGCCACTTCTCGTCGACTCCTGGCCTCTCTCAAGCTATTCTATGCATCATTATCTTGAGCTTTTCAATAACAGCACTTTCCACCCCAACTCGTTGGCGGTATTTTTTTTTCTTCGTGTTGTTTACCTAGGTCACCAAAGGTTATTTTTGATGACCACTTATTGTCATTATTTCATGTAATAGGTCCAGTTAAATTCAATATACTTATTCGTTCAAAGATCTCATTTGCATTCGTCTTTACATGTTATCTCTTTGTTTCTGATCTTGTCTTTGAAATAATCTCCCAGTATTATTTTCTTCATAACTCTATGAATTCTTAATCAGTTTGTATTTTTATGTGTTTCCAGTCCGTAAGAGGCCAAAGATAAAATACAAAAATTAAATACTTTTTCTTTTAATTTCTCTATCTTATAATGTATAGTTTAATCGCTCAAAAACCGCAGAAGATAATCCAATTCGAGGTCTAGATACGATAAACTAACTCTGGGTTTTTCCAATAATAAACCTAAGAATTAGTGTTCAATTTTGATAAAGCTACCGTGTAGCGAAAAATGTTGAATATCTTTTTTTCAAGTTTCAATTTAAATGGAATTTTTAATTAAAAATCGAGTTTTAGTACGTTATCTTTAAACTTATTTATATTGAAGGGTACCAAAACTGACAGTTTCCTTGTGAGATAAATTTAAAAAAAAATTAGAAGACTCCGGTATCGAGAGCCTCATTTTTCATGCAGAGTGAACAAAAACGTGTACTAGAAAATCATTATGCTTGGGATTAGACTGTGATATCTTACAATTAATTTTTGATCTAACTCTGACAAATAACGAAATATATTCAAGAATTTTCTCTGAAAAATGATGAAGAGATTAAGAATCCTGAAGAATCTTCGTGCACTCGTAGATGAAATATTAGATAAAATGACAAGATATCCTAATTTAAACCCAAAAACAATGATTTATTATTTGAGAAAAAGCTTACGTTCGTCTTCTTCGCCAATTTCGCCCATAAGGTCAAGAGCTTGTTCTGATCTTCTTGGAATATGCTTATATTTTCCACCTCCCACAACAACGCCCATTTGTCTCCTGTAAGTAAATTATATTTTTGAATATCAACATTTTTTTTTTTTAATAATAAAGCAAATATTTCGTTAACACTTCGATACCGAAACGTGGGATAACATTCCAGTCAACCAATTCTAGACTACACCAGTGAAGTTTCCAAGGAATTTTGAGTATTTGTCAGATAAAATTTAATATTCTCTAAAATGCAAACTAAGTTTAGCTTTTTAATAAAGTGTCATAATTCCTCTATAAACTAGCAATCTTTTTCTGATAGTCCTCAAAAAATATAAGACAAAATTTAAGCTAAGGTCTGGAGATAACAATTAAAATACATTTTAGAGGCAAAAAATAAATTACGTTGAACACACATCGCTCCAAACTGTCATCAAAATAAATGTAACCTTGAACATTTTAAAGAATATATATATATATATATATATATATATATATATATATATATATATATATATATATATATATATATATATATATATATATATATATGTTATGTCGGATATTCTCACGGGTGTGATGTGTAATCGAAGGTTTTCGGGCATCTCGTGTATGTACTGAGTCCCTCTCAGGACTGTCAGGCAGCTGACGTTTCGGTGAAATGAAAAAACATGTTTACAAAACATCAACCAGTACCATTTAGTAACGAAACAGATTACAACTCGGCAACGCAACCCCAAACACTGGCAACAGGGCCGATGACACGCAGCAGGTCTCGCAACCTGATGGGCCGGAACCATTCGAAAAACGAACGCGTCCGACGCGCACACGGTACCGACAGCACCGGAGTGGCGGGCGTCAGTTCGCTCGTAAACGCCATACAGTAAGCTTTGAAAATGGTGAATGAGATTTCACCAAAACGTCAGCTGCCTTACAGTCCTGAGAGGGACTCAGCACATACACGGGATGCCCGAAAACCTTCGATTACATTAACATATATATATATATATATATATATATATATATATATATATATATATATATATATATATATATATATATATATATGGAGCATTCTTTTTCAAATCAGCCACCCTACCTGCCCATTTTATTTTTACGAAAAAGAAACTTTGTTGGGAATCAAAATTCTCGCTTTGAACTCTAGATTTTAATGACGTCTGGTGTTTTGCAAAAATCATCAAACATAACCTCAAAATTAATTAAGATATTTCACAAAAAATGCTTTAAAACAACAAGAACAAAGGTATTCTATTGACCAGAATAACATATTCTATCGTACTCGTATTTCCACATGCTGAATCCGACTCCGCCGTCAGAATTAAGATAGCGAGTATCGTCTTTTTTCTAACTTAAAAAAAATTTAAAAGAAATTTTTCAAATAATGGATAGAATTGAGCAGTTTAAGCGAGTTTTTTATAAGGGGATTTTCAAGGTCGAAGCTGAAGACAAAGTTGCAGAATTTAAAATGTCGGATTTGATATGGTGAATCCAAATGGGGGACGAAATTTTGGAAAAATTAATATATTGGTGCCAAATTTGGTACATAGGGGTTTTTCGGGGTGCTAATCACAATTTCGATGTCAGATTTACAAAATTTAAAATGGTGGTTCCAATATGGCGGATTTAAATCGTAAATTCGACTAACTTTCCACTCTATGCCAAATGGAATATCAGTTATTGAAAATTCCTCGCATTAGCTATTTTTGATTCGCCCCGAGGGTTTATTTCCTCAGTAGCTCCTTTTTTGGAAGCGTGCCCTATCCACCACCTGGGGATGCGCTCGATGCGGAACTAGTAAACCTGGCACGAGTCTGTCTGTGTCAATGTCTACGGGTGTATGTCTGTGTCTATTTTACAAGCATATATACTCTCAAAATATTTAGCTGCCTATCTGTATAGTGCCTATGTTGTTAACATTGCTCCAGTTGGTTTTACTGTAAGGCTTGCCCTGTATGCCATTCTTTTAAACGTAACTCCTCTTCCATCGAACATTCTTTAAACATAAGAAGTTGCTGTGAAATGCCTTTCTGCTTCAGTATGAAAATCCTTCTTATGACGAATTACATTGAATGCGTACCAGATGCTTCAAGTAGAATGAGGTATATCGGTCTCAAGAATGCAAATTTACTAAAAGACATATCGTTATTTGGATAGGTTTTTTTTTGAAAGAAACATATTCGTTTCAAACTTAATAATAATAAATATTTACGCTTTTCTTCTCTTTTATTTTTTCCATTTTTTCGAAAACAACATCTTTTATTCATATCATTATTGTAAAATGTACCTTAGAGTCGAAAATAAGTCGAATTTACGATCCGCCTTTTTGAATTTTCTAAATCTGACTTCAGAATCGTGGTCCGCGACCCGAAAAATCCCTGTGTACCAAATTTGGCATTAATTTATTGATTTTCCCAAATTTGATCCGCCATATTGGATCCGCCACATTGGATTTGCCATATTGGATCCGCCATTTTGAATTCTGAAAATTTGACTTCATATTAAACCTTGAAAATCCCCATATACGAAACTTGCTTAAACTGCTTAATTCTATGAATTTTTTAAAAAATATTAATTTTTTAAGTTTTTTTTGAGGTTAGAAAAAAAACAAGACTTACTATCTCGATTCTGACCGACATCTGGATTCGGATTCAGCGAGTCGAAATACCATAGAGTGCATTGTTTTTGGTCAAAAAAAGTTTCTTTGTCTTATCGTTTTAAAGCATTTTTTGTGAAAATAATGTATTTTTTGCGAGGTGCCTTAAAACAACCAGCATTTTATATTTTATTATTTTTGAAAAGCACCAGCATATATATATATATATATATATATATATATATATATATATATATATATATATATATATATATATATATATGGGGTTACAGGTAATTCAATACATTTTTTCGGGGATATGATAATACAAGTGGTAAGGAGTATATGTGACCTTTTTTTTGCTCGCTTTGACAGATCATAGTATCGGTCAAGTATTCCAGCAAAATAGTTATATAAAGTTAAATTACATATTTGAAAAATTTTAGTTTTAGAGAATAAGGGATATTTTAAAAATAACTGAAAATCGAAATATATCTCAAAACTTATCGCGTTTTTTATAATGCATATTAAGGTAAAATATATTTCTTAACTCTTGTATATTTAGATCCCCAAAGGAATGTATCGAATTACCAAAAATCCTGTATATATATATATATATATATATATATATATATATATATATATATATATATATATATATATGTTTATGCGGCTTTCACGGATTCCTCCGTGTGAGATGCAATAGCAGTGGATATATCCACATTATGCCGTTGTAGTGCTGAAATCACATTCAGCAAACATACAACTATATGCAGATCCGTATTTAGAATGAAGTAAAATACGAACAGTAAATGCAAAACTTCTCTCCATCTTATCCTTTCTGTGTTGGAGGTTGCACAGTTAGAACAAATTGTTATAAAACGCAATTTATCCTATTTCACCACCATCGAGATGATGGCCTACCTGTACCACCATACCGAGAAGAAAGTCAAAACTTACCCTCCCCGCCACAGTGATACGGCAGAGATACATGTTTCGTCTCTACTAGACTCATCAGGGTACCGACATGCACCTGGCTGTGCAAAGGACAGATCGAAAGGAAGCATGCAAATACTGAACGCGGCTTCGTCGACCTCCCGTCGGATAGCGTATATATGTTTATGCGGCTTTCACGGATACCTGAACGAAGTTTGCATTTACTGTTCGCATTCTACTTCATTCATAGACGGAGCTGGATATAGTTGTACGTTTGCTGAATGTGATTTCAGCACTACAACGGCATAATGTGGATATATCCACTGCTATTGCATCTCACACGGAGGTATCCGTGAAAGCCGCATAAACATATATACGCCATATGATGGGAGGTCGGCGAAGCCGCGTTCAGTGTTTGCATGCTTCCTTCTGATCTGTCCTTTTGCACAGCCAGGTGCATGTCGGTACCCTGATGAGTCTAGTAGAGACGAAAAATGTACTTCTGCCGTATCACTCTGGCGGGGAGGGTAAGTTTTGACCTTCTTCTTGGTATGGTGGTACAGGTAGGCCATCACTTTAACAATTTGTTCAAACTGTGCAACCTGTAACACGGAAAGGATATGGTTGGAATGAAGTTGTGAGACAAAATTTGAAGAAAAAATCAAAAATTTGCTAATATCGAGAAAAATAACGAAGTTTAAGATTTCGTATCTCAGTCACTTTTCATCGAACAGATTTTTCTAGGGGCACATTTTAACAGACATAATGTCAACTTTCTTTTTCATGAAGCAATGCCTATACTTAACTTCACATGAAAAAAAGTTATGAGGAAAAACTAAAAAAAAATTACATTTTTTAAATTTGGTTTTTAGGGTGTATTTCTTTGAAAATTGAACCAATTCGATATGAAATTTATTTACCTATAACTTTTCTGTTGACATGAGTCTACAAATAATACATAGTTTTTAGTAAAACTCAAAAAACTGAAAAGTTGACAAATCAATCGTAATCTCAAAAACGCTCCCCTTAATTTGTGATTTTGTCATATTTAGAGGTCAGTTGAACCTATGAAATAATGAAAACATTTTAATGTTTTTGTTCCTTTCTAAAGTGCATAGTCAATAGCCTATAAAAATAAAGATAAATTATTATATAGGGCACAGTATGCACTAACTTAGCAATAGAATTATACAAAATTGCAAATTTTGGAATTTATTGAAATAGTAGACTGGCTAACCCAGAAAGCATCGATAAAAAGAAATAAGCTTAATTTAACGTTAATTTCTTACTCGGGAAAATCTACTTCATGTTCTAGAATTTCACCTCGAAACTCTGGACCTAGAAAATAAAATTAAATTAAATTTCTAATTCGAGGGGTTTGGATTTATTAAGGCTGTTCATCAGCTAACCGAGTTAATATATATTTTCTTAAAACGGTCAATTAAGAATTGGGCTTTTGCTGAAAAATTAATATAGCATAGGCCTTTGCCGCTCATAATATGTTTCTGTAATATATATATATATATATATATATATATATATATATATATATATATATATATATATATATATATATATATATATATATTACACAAAATACAAGAAATCTTATAAAAATAAGAAAAGAACAGAAACTCAACCAATTCTGAAGAACTAAAAAAATTAAATAAAGAAATCTCTAAAGAAATTAGAAAGGATGTCAGGAAATATAATACAGAACATATTTCCCAGGTTATAGAGAATAATAAGAGCCTAAAAGTCCTACGCAGAAAACCAGCAAAAGGTACAAATAATGTCTGTAAGCTAAGAAATAAGAGGGGTGCCATCGAAACAAATAGAGAGAAACTGCTGAAGATAGCAGAAGATTTTTACTCCGAACTGTATAAAAACAACGTGGACAGCAAAGATCGCCCACCAATACCAGAAATCCGAAATGTCGGATCCGAAGATATACCAGACATCACAGAAGATGAAATGGTAAATGCTATTGCTGGCATGAAGAAAAACAAGGCGCCTGGGGACGATGAAGTGGTAATTGAAGCCATAAAAGAAGAGGGACTAACATTAACTCGCATTTTACCGAAGTTATTTAACGTGTACCTGACAAAGAGCATAACTCCCTCCACGTGGCATAAGGCTTTTATTGTAATAATGCATAAGAAAGGGGACATTTCAGATCTGAAAAATTATCGCCCAATCAGTTTGCTCTCATAAATTATTCCTAAAGATCAACAAATAAATTAGATAGTTATCAACCTTGCGAACTGGCTGGGTTTCGCTCTGGTTATGGAACGAATGACCACCTACAAGTTCTTAAGTCCCTGATAGAAAAGTTCATAGAATACAATAAGCCACTTATTCTAATATTTATTGATTATGAAAAAGCATTTGATACCATAGAGCAATATAAAATGCTGAGGGCGCTTGTAGACAGTCGAATCGACCACCGCTACATTTCGTTAATCAAGAACATATACAATACAGCCACAGCCTGTGTGAAATCCGCTTAGGCCGAGATAACCAAACATGCGAAATACTAAGAAGAATAGGGCTGACGTGGACAGCTTTTGGAACACTGAAAAATATACTTAAATCGAACATCCCTGTTTGCTTGAAGAGAAAGGTGTTTGTGACCAGTGTATCCTCCCCGTTTTGACATAAGGAGAAGAGACGCTAACACTAACAAAGAAAAGCGTAAATAAGTTGAGAGTGACACAATTGACCATGGAAAGATCTATGCTGGGAGTTAACATCAGAGATAGAATACCGAATACAGAAATACGACGAAGAACAGATGCAGTCAGGAGAATTGCAACGTTAAAGTGGGACTGGGCTGGACATGTCGCTAGAAACACGGACAACCGATGGACGAGAAAAATCTTGGCATGGAGACCAAGACAGGAGGCTTACCGAGGAAGAGGCCGCCCGCCTACCAGATGGACTGACGATATAAGCCGCATAGAATCAAACTGGATGCAAGCAGCACGAGACAGAAATAAGTGACAAAACTTACGAGAGGCCTATGTTCAACAGTGGACAAGATTAGGCTGATTGATGATGATGATGATGATGATGAATATATATATATATATATATATATATATATATATATATATATATATATATCATCATGTCCGTGTAATTTAAAATAAAATAGAATAAAATCTTGGCTAAGCGGACGTGAAATTTTTCAATATACATCATTCTCGTGTTAAAAAGTGCGGAGCATTCCAAAGTATGGAAAAACTCCGGGTCCGAAAGATGGCGATAGCGCTGTTTCGTCCTAATATTGGACTGGTCAGGCCATCGCACTTGGTACAAACCATCACTTCGCCCTTGCATCCTATAAAGCTGAGTTTAAAATCAAAAACAGCAAACAAGACGACAAAAGTGACATCTCGATGACTCACTTGATAACACAAGAACCACACAAATTAACAAAGTTTGTAAAAATCGCCATGTGGTGGCGCATCGGTGAATTAAAACAGAAATATATACAATCGAGTACACGAAACGCGCTATCCAAGGGATAAGGGTTGCATTATTCGGTACTAGGCAACCAGACTTACTGCTAATTTTAGGCGCAAAAGCCACGTGTCGCACCAAACGATCCCCCATTAGAGCACCGTTTAACGTGTTTTAAATTCAGCTTTATAGGATGCAAGGGCGAGGTGAAGGTTTGTACCGAATGCGGTGGCCTGACGAGTCCCATATTAAGACGAAACAGCGCTGTCGCCATTTTTCGGACCTGGAGTTTTTCCATACTTTGGAATGCTCCGCACTTTTTAATACGAGAATGATGTGGATTGACAAATTTCAAGTTCGCTTAGCCAAGATTTATATATATATATATATATATATATATATATATATATATATATATATATATATATATATATAACTGGTAGTATATAAAAATTGTTGATACCATATACTTATGGCTCTCGCACCAAAGAAACTTTTACACATGTCATACTTGGATACTCAGATACCACAAGAATAGAACTTTGTGTGGGCTCTTTCCATATTGTCGGACCTTAGGTGATGTTACGGTCCTCGGCATTTCTCAAACTTCCAGGCAGTTCCCTGATTTTAAGCATAAAGTTCTTCGGTACTACTACACCGGTTATTGACAGAATTATAAGGATCATCTGGACGCTATTCATTCCCCACTGTCTGCGTAGTTGTACCTTCAGATCTCTGTATTTGGTGATTTTTTCATTATGTCTGTCCCTTAGATTGTTGTTGTTAGGGATGGCGACTTTTATTAGTGTTGTTCGCTTGGATTTTTATCCTCTAAAATGAGGTCTGGACAACTATATGATCAGTAAGTACAGTCTGATCCAAGCATAACTTGAACTAGTTCTCCAGTATAGATTCCAGGCTAAATTTCTATACTCGTTGAAATTTCTCTATCAACTCTTGATAGAAGTTCTTCGTTGCTAAATGGTATCTCTCCTTATAGTCTGATGCAGCAAATGCATTCCCTGTTTGTACTGGACTGTCTCTCATGTTCGACATCAATATCGAGGTTATTCTAGATCGATGCATTTCTGATTATGATTTTCAGTTCCTAATCTCGGATAGCTAGTTCGGTTGACGTCATTTGGGTATTGTCCAAGGAGGAGCTTCTGTAGCCAGACTTGAAACTTCTCTGGTGGGTGATGAGAAATCAGTCCCCGATCTCCCAGAGGCAGCCGTGTTGAGTCGTCTGTCTCGCATATTGCCCCGTTCAGCATAGAAAATCCTACCAGTTTATGAAAATATAGTGTAGTGATTTAATTGTTTACTAATATCCAACAATCCTCTACCTCAGTGAAAACTTCATAACTTTTTTTGCTTTGTAGTACTACAAGGATTATGTTTGAATGCATTTGTCAGGAGTCTCCTGACATTCTTTTGCAGACTTTTTATGTTCATTTTACCCATATCACAAGAAAAAAAATAACCGGCTGAAAAGCACGCATAGGTATTAAGCGCTATTAATACATTTTTAATGTTTAGGTTAGTTGACAAAACCTACCTCACCCGTTTAATAATAATAAACCAACTCGTTGGTTAATTTGGTCTTTTTAGTTCGTTGGTTATTTCTTTGTGCCTATTTCGTGCCAAAGTATTTATAGGTCTGTTCTGCCTCTATTGTCACAATAGTTTGACCATTCTACATCTCAAATGCTTTGAATTGTATCTTTCCTCTGGTTTTGTTTAAAATGCGGCATTTATCAAGACCGAAGAGCATTCCTATGTTGCCAGAGAACTCCCCCAAAATTTTGTGTAAAAATTTTGGTAAAACCGTAGAGCGAAAAAATGTTTTTTTTTTAATTATTATTCGATTAAAATGAGTTACAGCTAGTTTTCCGACCTTTGCCACTTTACCTCACAGTTTTAAGCATTTCTTCCTGCTGATTATCTGGTGGCCGTCATCAATTTAAGATTATCCATATACAGATGATGATTAACTCTGACCACCTCTTGCCAGTGTTAAAGATGGCATCTCCAGAACATGATTTTTGAATGCAACAATCTCCTTCTCTGGCGTAGAAAATCGTTAACTACGTACTTTCTTTTTTGTGTACGGGAGCAAAATAAATCATTGGTTGCCAAATCAGGATTGTATTGAGGACGATCCATCAATTCCATATTATTAGTACTCAAAAAGTTACTTGGTTAAACTTATTTGTTTTTCTCATTTCATACACAAATGATTGCAAATCATTCAAAATTGACGATTCTCTGATTCTCTAAAGACACAGTTGCGACATGGCCAGTTTTTCATCTAAAACAGATGACTATTTAATTCGAAATGCTTCTTGCGCGTGCAATTTTGTAGGTTTTAGCTTATTACGGTAGAGCTGTACGGTCGACTGCTGTTTACTTTCAGATTTATAAGCATGTAAATAAGACTCGTCACTTCTCGTAATCTTTAAAATAATTTTACAGCCACCCTGGTCGGATTTTCAGAGCATTTTTTTGAACCATTGTCAAGTTATGTAGGATCCAAAGGGAACATTGCTTTTCACCGCTAATTGCTAAATATTCATACCATAGATTATATATGCTGGTGTTGCTAATGCCCAAGAATACTTCAATCTCACGGCGTATCACATGACGATCTTGCTTTTTTAATTATTGCACAACATGAATGTTTCCTTGCACACAAAATGATTTTGGACGATCTTCATGCGACTAATCCATAAGCAAACGACGATCACTATTACCCCAGGAAACGGAGTGTTAAAAAAAACTCAAATACTGCCTACGATCTGATTTCAGAAATGGGTAGGGAGAGGTAGTAGAAATGACGTCTCATCTCGAGTCTCAACAAATTTTGGTTGGAACATTGTTTTTTTTTTTTAACAAATACGTCAAAAAATTAATTGTCCCCGGTTTTTTAAATTTTACAAAAAATCTAAGGGATCTAGGGAAAAATGGTCTACATACACATTGTATGTCTTGAAAATATCTTCAAAATGAGTTTTTGTTTGTCCAAATCGGTCTGTAAACAAAAAAGTTATTGCAAATTAAACATTAAAAATGGCTTATTTTTCAATCGTTAATAACTTTCTTAATATTTATTGAATTGTTTTCAATTTTGACCAGAATAAAAGTTTTAAAGTGCTTAAAAAGTGTACGGAAGTTGGGCGTTGTCGGAACAATGATTTTTGTAAAATTGCAATTCTTTATTACAAAAACGAAAAAAAGTGACTATTTTTAATTGGCTGTACCGTCGTCTAGGAAACTGCTACATAGTTCTGTCAATGCTTATTCTCTCCGTAAAGACTTAGGCTATCATGTAGTATAAAAAAGGGTATATTTTTCGTATTTTGTTTATGCAAAATCGTCATGAAGATATGGGTAGTTAGTTTTTCGCTTATAAATAAATTAATTTCTAACCGCATTTTTTGTCCAATTTGTTAATGAAGCACGTCACTGGAAAGCTGGTAAAAAACACGAATTTTGAAAAAAAGACTCTACGACCAATAGGAGCCGAGTTAGCAATTTTTTTTTTTTCAAAAAATCACAGAGCGATTGTTTATTTATATTAAGAGCTGAATTTTTTACAGTTCATTAATAAGTGCCTAAAGTATATGAAATCATTTAATTGAGGTTAGTTCATACACAATCAACCCTTCAGGAGATTACTAAACTGAGGGTACATGCTGGACGCCAGATAAGGTAAGTTGGAGGGGGTAACCGAATCTCATCGGGTACAAAATGAGAGAGCGTCTTCAAATTGGCACGCGCCTAAAAAATGAGCAATATCTCCGCTTCTAAATAACATAGAGCTCATCGAAAAAATAATATTGGGCACATGTTCAACCTTCTCGGATCTAGGGTGAGCACAATAGGCCTACTCTGGTCGCAGTGCATCTGACTTTAGGACGGACCCGAGAGTATAATAAAAAAAAACCTTCTCGGACCCCTCCCCCCCCCCCGAAAATAGCATTTTTTACATTTAATTTTTTTTTACTGGTTTTACATGTTTTTTCATTGAAAACGATTACATACCTTAATATATATATATATATATATATATATATATATATATATATATATATATATATATATATATATATTTACTTTTATGAACAATTATATTCGGCCCCCTCTTCCCCCCCACAAATTATATTTTTCAAGATTTCGCATTTTCTGCTTTTATTAGATATGTATAAACTAGAAATAATAATATTGTGCTAAAATTTGAATTTTCGTATTATTGTATTGAAATAACATTTCCTGAATAATATTATTGTTATAAAATAAGGTTGTATTAAAAGTTATACAATAATCCATTAAATCATAATTATCCACTTTTTTACTACATGATAGCTTAAGTCTTAACGAAGAGAATGAGCAATGACAGAACTTTGTAGCAGTTTCCTAGACGACGGTACAGCCAATCAAAAATAGGCACTTTTTTCATTTTTCTAATAAACAATTGCAATTTTACAAAAACTATAGGACGGACAGCGCCCTACTTCCGCACAATTTTTAAGCACTTTAAAACTCACATTCTGGTAAAAGTTGAAAACAATTCAATAAATATTAAGAAAGTTATTAACAATTGAAAATTACGCTATTTTTATTGTTTAATTTGCAATAACTTTTTTGTTTACAGACCGATTTGGACAAACAAAAACTCATTTTGAAGGTATCTTCAAGATGTACAATTTATCTCTAGACCATTTTTCTCTAAATCTCTTAGATTTTCCGTAAAATTTAAAAAACCGGGAACAAATCATTTTTTGACGTATATGTTAAAAAAAAAACAATGTTCAAACCAAAATTTGTTGAGACTCGAGATAAGAAGTTATTTCTACTACCTCTCCCTACCCATTTCTGCAATCTCGGTTTCCTGGGGTAATAGTGATCGTCGTTTGCTTATGGATTAGTCGCATGAAGATCGTCCAAAATCATTTTGTGTGCAAGGAAACATTCATGTTGTGCAAGAATTAATAACGCAAGATCGCCATGTGATACGCCATGAGATTGAAGCATTCTTGGGCATTAGTAACACTAGCATATATGGTATGAACATTTAGCAATTAGCAGTGAAAAGCAATGTTCCCTTTGGATCCTATATAACTTGACAATGGTTCAAAAAAATGGTCAATTCTGAATGATTTGCAAGCATTTGTGTATGAAATGAGAAAAACAAATAAGTTTAACCAAGTAACTTTTTGAGCACTAATAATACGGAACTGATGTATCGTCCTCAATGCAACCCTGATTTGGCACCCAATGATTTATTTTGCTCCCCTACACAAAAAAAAAATACGTAGTTAACGATTTTGTACGCTAGAGAAGGAGGTTGCTGCATTCAAAAATAATGTTCTGGGGATACCATCTTAACACTGGCAAGAGGTGGTCAGAGTTAATCATCATCTGTATATGGATGATCTTAAATTGATGACGGCCACCAGAAATCAGCAGGAAGAAATGCTTAAAACGGTGAGGTAAAGTGGCAAAAGTAGGAAAACTAGCTGTAACTCATTTGAATCGAATAATAATTAAAAAAAAAACATTTTTTCGCTCTACGGTTTTACCTAAATTTTTGTACAAAATTTTGGGGGAGTTCTCTGGCAACATAGAAATGCTCTTCGGTCTTGATAAATGCCGCATTTTAAACAAAACCAGAGGAAAGATACAATTGGGAGCATTTGAGATGTAGAATGGTCAAACTATTGTGGCAATAGAGGCAGAACAGACCTATAAATACTTGGGCACGAAATAGGCACAAAGAAATTCAATAAATATTAACAATTGAAAAATCAGCCGTTTTTAATGTTTAATTTACAATAACTTTTTTGTTTACGTAACGATTTGGACAAACAAAAACTCATTTTCTCTAAATCCCTTAGACTTTCCGTAAAATTCAAAAAACCGGGGAAAAATAATTTTTCGACTTATTTGTTAAAAAAAAAAACAATGTTTCAACCAAAATTTGTTGAGACACGAGATGAGACGTCATTTCTACTACCTTCCCCTATCCATTTCGGCAATCAGATCGCAGGCCGTATTTGAGTCAGTTTTACCTCCCAATAATCGCTTCGTTTCCTGGCCTATATGAAATTCACCAAACCAACAATTTACAGTGGTGGTTTGGTCGAGATGAAATTTTAAAGTTAATGTATGTAAACAAGAAAAATATCATTAGTATTCCAAAAGTTCTGAGTACGTATATCGCCTAAAATGTCAAAGTTTACAATGGATATATCAGATGGCATCTAGCAAAGCTAGTGTTGCCAGTGTCCGAAATATAAATAGTTACTTCCGTAGTAGAGACTAACTTATGACGTTTTGAGCAGTTATTATATTTTTATTAATGGAAAGTTTTAAAAATAATAAAATATTTTAATATCCTGTTTTCTATTATTTTGTTGTTTAACTTGAACCTAATTTAATTACGGAAAAAAATTATAGACTACCTACACAGGGTGTTCGGAAAATGCGTATACAAAGTTTGGCGTTAAGCCCATTTAATTATATCGAACAATACTTCGTTTAAGCGGCTAAGATGTCAAAATTTTAAGGAAATATTGATTTTACCCAAATTTCTTGAAAACGTAGTAAATGAATTTAATCATTTTTGGTGTGTATTCTAACACTATACTCCGAGGTTTTCTAGTGGTATAACGACTGGTTATAAAGTAGTGTAAATGTTGTTAAAGTGACGTAATTTGTAAACATCGCTTCTGATTTTTATTATCATCGACGTTATGACAACCTAGATATTCCTGATGGATAATCGCATGCATTTGGAAGCTTTTTACATCTTAACAAATTTTCGTTCAATGAGCGGTTTCACCAGCAAAAATAAAAAATACTTGTAATAATAATATTTTGAGTGACTTTGTCGTTATGCCATTTAATAATTTGACTTTTAACAAATTGCCATCACTGTCTAAGAAGTCGACTAATATAAGATAAACATGTCGAATTTCTAAGCTTGTTTAACTATTAAACGTGGAAAACTACATGCACTTTGAAAAGGTTGATATGTTCCTGGTATATTAATTTTGTGAGAGAAATGCTCGTCGAAGTGTTAGAGTTTACACGAAGATATTTCCTAACCGTCAAATATTTGCCTATATTGAGTGTCGTCTCCGAGAAAAATATAGCTTTAAGAGAAAATTTGAAGGTAGGGATCGTATTCGAACAATTCGAACAGTCGAGAATGAATAGGAAAGTTTGAAAAGAGCTGAAAAACAATCAAGTGTTAGTATCTGCGTGAGTTAGTTATCCCCAAAATTCTCATCAATAATATTTAAAAAAAAAAAACAGTAAGGTATGTTTTACAAGATCCGGAGTCATTAACCTGCACAACCAATATGTTTATGCGTATGAAAATCCATATGCCATTAAAGTTGCACACCGTCAGTATAACTTTAAAATAACTGTTTGAGCAGCTACTGTTGATCGCTAACTTACTGGTCCTGTTGTAATTCTAAACAAAATAAATGGAATTTATCTAAATTTTTTGCAAGACTCATTACCAGTTCTTCAGGAAAATTGACCTATTTTGCTTCGGCGAGAACTATAGTATATGCATGATAGAGCCCCACCTCATTTTCCCGTTACGGTTAGGCAATATTTACACAACCAATATCCAAACCGATGGATTGAAAGAAGCAATGAGGCACCAGAAAGATGTCCACCACGTTCTCAGAGTTAAATATGTGTGACTTCGCGCTCTAAAAATGGAAGTATACAAGACTCCGACAAATCTCCGCGAAGTATTATTAATGCGCATTTTCAACGATGGCAATATTTTTAATAATACTGAAATAATACGCAGAGTCAAATTTTATTTTTTAAAAAGTCCGAAAAAGTATATTCAACAAAATGGCGGCCATTTTGCACATTGGCTCAATTAATATTTTCTTCTTTGTTAGTTTTTCATTCTTTATAAAATACATACATATACTTCCAACCAGGGGCGGATCCAGCATCTCTCTTTGGGGGTGATATCACAAAAGTACAATATGGCAAGCGAAAGCAAGTTGTCGACGGGGGGGGGGGGGGGGGCACCAGCAACGTTCCCATTTCTAGTGTAAAAGGCAGACTCGGGTCTATTTTTCTGGAGGGGCAATCCCAAGAAAAAGCAAGTTGCCGACAGGGGGGCAGGATGCAAGCAGCATACACGTTCCTGGAATAAGGTGCAGAATCGGGTCTATTTTCCTGAAATTCTTGGGGGGGAGGCTATAGCAAGAAAAACAAGTTGTTAATGAGGGGGGGGGAGTGCCAGCAGCATACACATTCATAATATAAAAGGCAGAATCGGTTCTATTTTCCTGAACTCAAAGCTCTTGGGAAGGGGGGGGGGGCGATCGCAAGTATACACATTTCCATACTCTATCCAAGAACTAGGGAGAATAATAAAACTGTTACCGAAACCTCCAACATACCTGCTCCAGTGCCGCAGGTAACTGAGAACTGCCGTAAATCTAATTATATTTAAATATTATAAGCTTTTATAAATTTACTACAACAATAAAATTTCTGATAGTTCAATTTAATTTCTGCCAGTGAGCAAAGTACACCTTACAGTGTGTCCTTAGTGATTTATCTTGTTTGTACTTGTTTTTATAAATTATTTGAGATTAGTGGGATACCCAAAAAATATGGCTTTCACATCTATATTTATTCCAAAATCTTTAAACCAGGGCATTTTTTCCTCAACGAAAAACTTATTACAATAAATGTTTATGATGCCTTAAGATATCAATATCTAGATAATAATGTTAAAAGCTCTATTGAGATGTTTTCCAACATGACAGGAGTTGGAAATTCTACTATGTACTGAATGCTGAAGCAGAAAAAAACGAGTGGAATTGTTAGTACTCCCAAGCCACATTCGATCACAGGCAGAAAAACCTCGTTGGACTAAAATATGTAAGCTGCAATAAAAAAAGTACATAGATTTTATTATGAGGCGCAGATTCTAACCGTCGACAAAATCGAACTAAAATCAACGAAAATCGGAATTTACCTAAAATTAAAAGAACTGAGCTCTGGAAATTGCTCAGAGAACTTCCTTTTTGCTGAAAAAAACCATATAGGAAATTTGTTCTTATAGATCGTCCGGAAAATGTCAGTTGGAGAAGGAAATATCTCTCTCAAGTAAAAGGTAGAGTTGCTAGAAATAACACAACTTACAAAATTAGTAATTTAACTGAACTTTTGAAAGATTTTTTTGAATAAAGTTACTGCAGAAAATTAGGAAAAATCCATATGATAAATGAATAGAAGAAAATGTGGAAACTCGATCTCATTATCGGTGAGATAAAGGACCCAATTATAATTAATTTGAGCGAAGATAGCTTCACTGAATTTGATTACGAATTAGATAATATTGTTTACCAGGGTAAACACAATTTATTATTTGAATTTTCTGTAACATATAAAAATTAACTATATTTTAGTCCCTTTTTAGTGTTAAATCGTAATTCTGCAGATGGTTTAAGACATAAATACACTGAAACGTCAAATGTCCTAAAAATGTTTTTAATTAATAATAAAATGACTGATAACCCCAAAAAAATTTTAATATTATGTGGACGAATTTATTTTTTTTATATATGTTTAATGTCTTATATTTTTGACAATGGGTATTTTGTAAGTATTTAAATTTTTTTAGAGAAAAAGGCTACGTTTTAGTCTGAATGTGCCTAAAACGGTACCTATGCCAAAACTAAAAACAATAAAAATACAGTTGTGATTTGTGTTAAATATATCAAAATTATCTATATTTTCTAATTTATGTGAATTATTAAGAAATCATATGAAATAATATTCTTTACCATAAATACTTAGTGATAAAATAAACCTCTTTCCGATACCTATGACAAGAATCAAAATCCTTTTTAACGCTTCACATATCCAAATATATATTGTTATCCAATACAAATAGTCCATTATTATAGACCGGTATTTTTGACTATAAAAATTTCTAACCCATTCCTATGAAAAATATATGTGTCTAACTGATTTCGCCAAAGACACCGGACTAAAGAACACAGGTAGTTTGCGAAGAAAAAAAAGGGTAAAAAATGATTTATTACTCTCTCTAGTTCTTGAATAAACTATAGTATAAGAGGCAAACTCGGATCTATTTTCCTAAACTTAAAGCTCTTGAAGGGGGGGGGGGAGCGATGGCCCTCCACCGTCCACCCCCTTGGATCCGCGCCTGCTTTCAACACTTATTATTACAGCAAATTGAAATATACATGTAACTGAAAATACTTTCTCCTGGCAAAACTTCTCATCGAATTAAAGTTTTTCAAGTGGAAAAAAACTTTCAAATACATGCGGTTATCCGATAGAAATATCTAGGTTGTCATAACGTTGATGACATAAGAAATCAGAAGGGATTTTACAAGTGACATCACTTTTATAATACATACACAACTTTAAGGTCGGTCATTATACCACTAGAAAACATCATATTATAGTGTTAGACTGCACACCAAACATTGCTAAATTTAGTTACCACGTTTTCAAAAAATTTGGGAAAAAACAACATTTTCTTAAAATTTTGACGTCTTCTAACACCTGAATAGAGCAGTATGGGATATAATCGACCTCTTGTGACGTCAAACGTGTGTCATATATATATATATATATATATATATATATATATATATATATATATATATATATATATATATATATATATATATATGTATATATATCATATTTTCCCGATTCTTGAACCATACACTATATCACTCCCTCCTTATTTTGTCTTTTCTTGGGTTTAGGTTCTTTATTTAACAAAAAATACAAACGAATTGACGTTTCGCCCTTTATTTAAGGCATTTTCAAAATTCTTGATTTATTTTCCTTCCTTGGCATTTTGTTTATTAATTATTGACGGAATCCAACCTTTCACATCGTCTATTCAAATACTAAGGATATATGTATCCTTAGTACCTGAATAGTCCTGTATGTATTCTTAGTACCTGAATAGACGATGTGAAAGGTTGAATTATGTCAATAATTAATAAACAAAGTGTCAAGGAAGGAAAATATATCAAGAATTTTAAAAATGCTATAAATAAAGGGCGAAACGTCAATTCGTTTGTATTTTTTGTTGAATAAAGAACCTAAACCCAAGAAAGGACCAAATAGGGAAGGGATTATATATATATATACATATATATATATATATATATATATATATATATATATATATATATATATATATATATATATATATATATATATATATAGTGGTTATGAACAGGGCAGATTACGAGACAAAAATGAACAACATACTAAATGACGGAAATACATATAAAAATGTTAAGAGTGATCCAACCAACTTATATCAAAAAAAAAATAATACCTTTATAAAAAAATTGCTCAATGTAAAAGAACTAACTGAAAAAGATGCAAAAAGGCTAACCATTCACAATGCTATTCCACCAAAAATATACGGCCTACCAAAATTACATAAACAAAATATACCACTAAGACCTATTGTTTCTTGTATACAATCGCCTTTCTATAGTTTATCAAAATTCTTATCAGATTGCATTTCAAATATTACAGGCAAAAACGATTTTTTTATTAAAGATTCATTCGCCTTTAAAAAATTTATTGATAAAGTAAACCTACCTGAAAATTACAGACTCATTTCGCTAGATGTTATATCTTTGTATACAAACATACCAAATCAACTTGTCCACACTATTTTAGCAGAAAAATGGGAAATTTTAAAAAAACATACATCGCTATCAAAAAATAATTTTATAGATGCTATTGACCTCGTTCTAAATACAAATTACTTTCAGTACGAAAATACCTTTTACAAACAACTTGATGGATGTGCTATGGGATCACCAATTTCATCTACCATTGCTCAGCTAGTAATGGAATATTTAGAGGAAAAAGTTTTTGAAAAATTAAACTTTAACATAATATTTTTTAAACGTTTTGTCGATGATTGCATAGCAGCTGTACCACAAAATAAAATAAATGAAATTCTCCAAGAGTTTAACAGTTTCAACGAAAAATTACAGTTCACGTCCGAAATAGAGAATAATAATAAAATAAATTTTTTAGATATGACGCTTATACGCAGAAAGAACAAAGTTTTAACTGAATGGTACACCAAACCAACTTGGTCAGGTAGATATCTGAACTATTTCTCTAATCATTCAAAAACTCAAAAAAATAGCGTTATAATCGGTCTATCTGATCGTGCTATCTCCCTAACGTCTCCAGAATTCCGACCAAAAATACTGCAAAAAGTAAAAGAGACACTAATGAACAATAATTTCAACGAAAAGACTATCACCAAAATAATTGATAAACGAACATATAAGTTCTATAATAACGTAAAAACAAAAAACATAGAACATAAACAACAAAAATATGTGGCATTACCGTACACTAGTGAGCTGTCAGAAAAAATAAAATACATTTTAAAAAAGCATGATATCATCGTATGCCACAGGTCACATAATAAATTAAATACATTGTTCACAAATTTAAAAAGTAAAACTCCTCTAATGAATAAATCAAATATAATATATTCGATCCCTTGCTCAAATTGTCCCAAAAAATATATAGGCATGACGAGCCAATTACTAAAGAACAGATTAAATGGCCATAAATATACAAAAAACGCCTCAACAGCGTTAAACAAACACACACAGGACGAAAAACACACTTTTGATTATAACAGTACCATTATAAAAAACAAAGATATGAATTACCAAAAATTACAGATAAAAGAAATGATTGAAATTAAAAAAGATAAAAACACGGTTAACGATAGAACAGATATGGGAAATTTGAGCCACATTTACGCAAACCTAATTTAAACATTAAGTATTCGATCCAGTCAAATAAAAATCAAAAAATGGAATATCCTCTTAAACATAAAACCAAACATATACCATATTTGTTTTTTTATGCATTGTAAAATATAAAAAATATTTAAAAAAATAAAACACATTCGCATTCCACGTATCCTCAGTAAACGATGCAAAAATTAAAATTTATTCAGAAATAAAACAGCAAAATGTCAAGGTGCGTACCGGTAAAATTAAGTATTTTTAAGAGATTTTAAAGTTTTAACTATTATTTAAGTGTCTTGTTTGTTTTTCGAAAATTGTGAATATGTTTTTTATATGATGTAATTTAATTATATATTTTTAGGAGGCAAACATTTTGAAAATGCCTTGAATAAAAGGCGAAACGTCAAAACAGTTTTTATGTATTTATTAAATATAGAACCTAAACCCAAGAAAAGACAAAATAAAAAAAAAAAAATGATATATATATATATATATATATATATATATATATATATATATATATATATATATATATAAAATTGGCTTCATGGCAGCAAAAAAGCACTGGGCGAACGTGGAAATTAAAACCACACATTGTATACTGAATGATAACCTATGACTCGGTTATATGGTGGACAAAAATCACTCGAAGACGGGCCATTCTAGAGCTCTCCATATTTTAAAGACTAGCTGCTTGTGCATTGATATAATAATCAAGGCTGAGGTGTGAGTAAGGGAATAAATAAGGTTTGACGGACTGGACCTGGTCAAAAGCCTATAACTTTGATAGACCTATTCTATTCAGACTGACTGAAAGGCAGCATTTGATCGATCACTAAATCAGCCAGGAAACCTCGTCTGGACCTACTTACAAGACAAGAATTTGCAAGCTGCTATTCGTGGGAAGTTATCCTCGTGGATAAATCAACAATACTAGCCCCACTGGAACCACATTTCAGCCTACAGACATTGTAAACTATTACTGAGCAAAACATCCGGTGAACTAAGCCGCGAAATCCTGAGTTTAGGCAGACAAAAGAGTAGGCGGGAGACAGGACTAATAACTGACTATATACAATGAGGACCCATAATGGAGAACCACCATGTAGGCTATATGGCGAATAAGATAAAATAGCTTCACACATCAACCTGGAATACGAAACTTTAACCTACTGGAGATAACCTAAAGAATGGATTGGTCTTGAAGTCTTATATTTAGAGAACAAGGAAGTGAACAGGCTCCTATATTTGATTAAGATAATAAACGTTTGTTTGAAGGTTGTAGACAATGTTGAAGAATGACTAAAATGTGGTCGGACTTGCATTGTCTTTATTTTTATTTTTATTTTGATTTTTACGACATTTCGATTAGGTTGTATCTCTAATCGTCAAGTATAAACTGAATGTTTTGTCTTAAGAATACGAGCTTATATAGGGACTGTGTCCATTGAAGCGCAACGTTTCACTTAACTGTACACACTTCAATGATTTGATGTTATAAAGTAGTGGTTGCTAAAGATTAGGTAACTCAACACTCGGTTTACTGAAGATTCCGTTATGGTTTTTAATGTATGCTGCTTCTATAAATTTTCTTTTTTTTATATTGGGTTCCATATATATTGCCGCAGCCTCAGACCATTTTATATGGTGTTGTTTATCCCAGGAGTGTTCTGCAATACCTGATCTCGACGTTTTCTCTTTTTGTATAGGAGTTTTATGTTCCTTAATTCTAACTTCTAGCGGTCGTTTGGTTTCTCCAATATACATTTCACCACACTCACTTGGAACTTTGTAAACACATTCTTTCTTATCGGTAGTTTTAGGTTTTGTTTTTGTTAAATGAGCTCTAAGTGTATTTCCTAATTTAAAAGCGGTTTTTATATTATAACTACTGGCAATTCGTCTTATTTTCTCCGACGTTCCCTTAATGTACGGAATTATGAAGAAGGAATGTGTTTCTTGCTGTCAAGTGTTCATTGTTTTAAAATTATTTATAACATCGTCAATTAGTTTTAAAAGATAACCATTCCGTTGTAAATCGGATTTATTATTTGCTACCTCTTTTTCCAATGATTCGGCATTATTGCATATAGATATACCACGATTATAGAGGTTGCGTATAATTCCTCGTTTTGTTAGATTCATAAAACTAACATAACATTGTGGGCAATAACCAGCTCCAGAGGATCCCCAACAAATGCACTGGCGAAGTTTCTTTTAAAAACCATGCAACCTTTAGAGGGTTAGACAAACACATATGTTAAAAATTCTACACATTTCATGAACATTATTAGTAGCATCAATCTAGAGCCAGACGACAGACTAATAAGCTTTGCTGTGGAAAATCTGGACACCAATGTACCATTAGGGGAATCACTAGACATAATCAAAACTAGACTTTCAAATGATACTACTTTATCAGATCGAACCACGTTACCACTGGACGGGGTGATGGACCTTTTGGAGTGTTGCCTACGTAGTGCTTACTTTCAAGTAAAGGAGAAGTTCTACGCTCAGGACGACGGGCTTCCGATGGGTTCTTCACTCTCTCCAGTCGTCGCCAATATATGGAATGGTTCGAAACTCATGCCATAGAAACGGCAACAGTAAAACCGAAAGTCTGGTTGAGATATATCGATAATACTTTCATCATATGGAAGAGCAATGATCAAGAACTTAATGATTTCCTAAAACATCTGAATACCATTCGACCTACAATTAAGTTTACCATGGAAAAAGAGGTAAATGATCAATTGCCCTTCCTAGATGTCATGGTGAACCGTTCAAACGAAACAAAAATTATTCTGTTGTAACAAAACGAGGAATTATACGCAACCTCTATAATCGCGCTATATCTATATGCAATAATGCCGAATAATTAGAAAAAAAGGTAGCAAATATCAAATCCGATCTACAACAGAATGGTTATCCCTTAAAACTAATTAACGATGTTATAAATAATTTTTGAATAACGAACACTGGACAGCAAGAAAGACATTCCTTCTTCACAATTCCGTACATTAAGGGAACGTTGGAGAAAATAAGACGAATTGCCAGTAGTTATAATATAAAAACAGCCTTTAAATCAGGAAATATCCTTAGAGCTCATTTAACAAAAACAAAACCTAAAACTACCGATAAGAAAGAATGTGATTACAAAGTTCCATGTGAGTGTGGTGAAATGTATATTGGAGAAACCAAATGACCGCCAGAAGTTAGAATTAAGGAACATAAAACTTATACACAAAAAGGGGAAAGTCGAGATCAGGTATTGCAGAACACTCCTGGGATAAACAACACCATATAAAATGTCTGAGGCTGCGACAATATATGTCGAACCCAATATGGAAAAAAAGAAGATTTATAGAAGCAGCATACATTAAAAACAATATTGGACTCTTCAGTAAACCGAGTTTTGAGATACATAATCTTTGGCAACCACTATTTTATAACATCAAATCATTGATGTGTGTACAGTGAAGCAAAACGTTGTGCTTCAATGGACACAGTCCCTATATAAGCTCGTAGTCTTAAGACAAACATTCAGTTTATACTTGATAACGATTAGAGATACAACCTAATCGAAACGTCGTAAAAATAAAAATAAAGACAATTCAAGTCCGACCACATTTTAGTTAAGACAATCAACTTGTTCACATAGAGCAGATATAACCGGTGTCATAATAAGCATTCTCAATATCACCAATGTCTCAAAGAGTTCGATAATTTTTACACATTTTTATATTGCATGTTCGCTAAATGCCATATATAAACCATTTAGTTTCTTAGTTATAATAGAATGTATCAAAATACTAATTAGTTAAAATAACCACCCAGTGTTTTTGCATAATTTTACTATAATAGTTATAGCACCTACCCCTTTGGAGAATAGGTGCCAAGTAATCATTCATCACTGTCGCGACTACGAACTAAGAAATAACATCTTTTAATAAAATTATTTTATATCTAATACAGAAAATACTTTAACAATAAGTAAAGGTACCTGGGTTATTACTTTCATTTATTCTTTTTTCTGAAGTTATTTATCAAATTTAGTTATTTATTTTTTTTATTTTGAAAAATATCCATTCAAGTTTTTTTTCTGCAAAATATTCACACATTGTTA
This sequence comes from Diaprepes abbreviatus, assembly GCA_034092305.1. Classification (NCBI taxonomy): domain Eukaryota; kingdom Metazoa; phylum Arthropoda; class Insecta; order Coleoptera; family Curculionidae; genus Diaprepes; species Diaprepes abbreviatus. Next base: position 14,811,104 of record JASJET010000050.1, on the reverse strand, counting down.
ATACAAATTCAAAAAACTTGTTTAAAATACATAATATATACTGACCAGTTATATGTAATTTTTACTGTCCTTGCTGATGACTCTCTATACCTAAAGTATTTAGTACATTATAAATGAAATTCCTAGTTACCTCGTGAAGCTCCCTTTCTTCCCAGATGTTTTCTACCTAAAAATGAACATCAATACTCTCTTAAACAAATATGTATGTACATAAACATATTAGGTCAGTTGAATGACCCGCGAAATGAGACGATTTGAGCATTTAGTGTTTATAGATATTAGCCAACGGGAGGATGTTCATAATGATGTTGGTTATTCATGGTTTCTTAGGCTTCATTTTTTTTTGGACAAACGTTTTTATTAAACAATTAAGGTATTAAAAAAAAATAGTTTTTTTTTTCAGTTGAAGAAAAAGTTATCGCTTTTTAGAAAAAAAGTACCAAACACATGTGTTACGCCTTAAAAATGTCTACAAAATTAAAAAAAAAAACATCAATCGTATTATTTATTCATTAGTAAGGGAACAAAACTTCATTGTAATTTTTAATTATTTTAACATATATTAACTCTAAATAAAATTCTACCAAATGGAAGAATTTACTTGAGTCCCTCTGTATAAAGTTTTGGATCGTTGAAATGTATATCTCATGTCTAGCCAAAAATAGTCACGTATCAGAGAATATAATTCCATTAACATACTTAAACTTAAGCTCAGTTTTATTACTTTTGGGGTAGTTAATTTTTTCTGAAAAACAACATAAACTCAGTCAATTCATGAAGACATAATATGACCCTCTCTGTAAGATTTGCCTATAAATCTTTCAAAGTAACTTAATGGTCTTAAAATCCACAATGTTAGGGGTTAAGGTTAAGTACTAAAGTGATAACCGCATGTGGCCGACCGTGAGAGAGCTTTCTTTTACTTAAACTGAGCAAATTTTCCCATCATAAGAAAACAAAAGAATATTTAAATAGAATCACGAAAATGCAATATTAGTATTTGTTATTATGTACAAAGTTCCGTCTGTTACCCATTTTTTCCCCAATTGACGAAAATAAGAATAAGAAAATGTGAAAATGACTAAAACCTTTGGATTTTTTTCTATGGTTCTTACACGATCTTTTAGTATAATTGTAGAATAGTTACCGATCACATTTGTATAAAATAATTATTAGTTTTGAGCTTTGATCAGTTTTAATATTAAATTAAATTAAATTCGATGCATGGATGACTTATGCCATCTATGAACCAGGGAACCGAAAATGTACAGACGCTCGGAAACGAAAACTACCCTTCGCGCGCGGGGATGCATCGCGTAAATACGTTCTATTGATGGAAAAACACGCATGTCGGAACCAACGCGTCTAAAACAAGGGAGGTTCCTAGGGATGAAAGTTGAATTTGATTTTTAGAAATTAATTAAAGTTAGTTATAATTTGAAATTCGTTAGAATCGGTATCGCCGTCCAGTGCCTTGCCAAGATTACGTAAATTTGTCAGGAATGAAGGTTTTCTTTGTTTTTCATTTAATTTGGGAAGTTAAGGGAATATAATGTGTTATTTTAGTCGGGCATTTCGCCATTTTCATACAGTTTGATTAAGTAATATAAATAGCTGTCTTTCGCGTTTTATTTATTTTTCTGTTTAATATTTTGGTAAGCTATTTATAGTTGTTTTTTAAAATTGGGTTTTACATTTTTGGTTAATAGAATGGCCCATAAGAGCAATTATTTTAGTTTCTTCATAACTGTTATTTGTAATTAGTTTAAGTTTCTCTCTGTAACTAATTAATTTTTTCTATTTATTTTTGTTAATAGACTAAGTGTTTTGAGAAACTTGCTTTGTTTAATTTTAATCAAAAACCTTCACGCGACTAAACTCGCGGACGTACTGCTATTTGAGCTGTAAACAAGAGATGTCATCTGCCCAGCTAATTAGCAGCATTGCCTGAGTCCTGAAGTTCTGAGTTATGGTTGTGGTAAGCTTAAATAACCATAGTTGTTTGGTACTAAAGCTGCAAGAGAGAAGATGAACGTCTAGACTTCCAGAGTGTGTTTATTAATGTGAAATTTCATTATTTATTTTTATTTAATTATAGGTTATTGAAATAGGAACAAATTAATGTGTGGCAGCAAATTGGTTATAGATATAATGGCTAACGCTACCACAATATGTAATTAGCAGGAGTCTATGATCAAATTCTAGCACAAGTTATTGCAAAAAAAACATGCTAAAATGGATGTTTTTTTAGTGTCAATAAACAATAGAAAAATATATCGCATACATTTCATACTATAGCAAAAGAAGCGTCTTATGGCATAAAATAAGCATGCAAATTTGCAGGTAAAAATATTTAAAAGTTTTCGGCACAGTGAATTTGTTTATAACTGAGGGTATGAAAATCAGATTTTTGGGCTTATATTTGTAATATTTAAAAAAATGAAGCATTTTTTTGTTATAAACAAACAAAATACCGTTTCGACAAATAACGGCATCAAAAAACCGATAACTGGACGTGATATCTGATATTTTTATGCGAATTTAAAAAATAAAAGTCTCTACGATCAATAGAAGCCGAGATAGATATTTCCAAATCCCTATGGCGTTATTTATTAACATTAAAGAATTATTTTAGCAAGAATTTTCAGGGAATTGCTAAAACTATCGTATGCGGAAATTTTTGACTTGATTATTTGAAAATTGTTAATGTGACAATAGTTTGAAATTGTAGCTTTTCTGAGAATCAATATGGGTGTGGTAGTAGGCATGCAGGTCAAAACGAAACTTATTGCATTTGAAATTGCGAAAATTCATTGCCACTGATTTAACAACATGCTGCAACCTATTTATACAACATTGACTTAATTCTGCAAGAGTTATTGGAACACATAAGTAGCAAATATAAAAATGTTGTAAAACAAAGGTTTGCTCTTACGTGGTTCATCGTTTTGTTCCACTTGTAATGGCGAAACTTCGAATGTGGTAATCCAGTCATGGCCACCGAGAATTCACAATCCAACGTGATTGAAGATTATTGCGCTATTACTTCAAATGATGAAAATAATGATTACGATATTAAAAATTATAACTTGATAATACTAAGAGATAAAATTTCTAGGAACTACACTAATCGACATTGCTGTACCTAACAACAACAATCTAAGGCCAAAATACAACGAGAAGATCGCCAAATACAGAGACCTGAAGGTGCAAATTCGAAGACAATGGGCAATGAAAAGCGTCCAGGCGAGTCCCATAATTTTGCCAACAACTGGAGTTATACCAAAGAACCTCCTGTAGAACAATAAGGGACTGGGCCTTAGTGAGCATCTGTATAAACCTATTCAAAAAGCAGTTCTGCTTGCAAACGCGTACACCGTCCCAAAGTTAGTAGGAAATACAGCAGACCACGTCATCTAGGACCTGATAACATGGAAAGGGTTTCCACAGAATCTCATACTTTTGATATTTGTGTATACCTGGTGGTATGAGTCAATATTCTCTAGAGGGAATGTGAAGCCGCTTGGCTTAAAATCATGATAATAACGATAATAATGATAATAATAGGGAACGAACTAACACACATATCTAGGTATGAAACAGGCTAAAAGAATTGACCATTGCACTATCAAAGCAGAATTGGCAAACAAATTGGTCAGGAAGGTAAGGCTGGTATTACGAACTAAGTTAAATAGTAGAAATTTGTTTAAGGCGCTCAACACGTATGCTTGCTTTGCCCTGAGCAACTCTTTTGGAATTGTAAAATGGAGTAGGACGGACATCCAAAACCTGCAAAGAAAAATAAGGACACTCCTAAACAAAAGGACAAAAACATCACCCTCGGAGTGCTATTGAACCTACAATGCTTTCAAGACACCAAGGAGGAAGAGGATTGGTGGATATTGGTAAGCAGCTCGACCAATAAATAATAAACTTACCTTCATATTTCCACAGGTTAGCGGACTTTTTCACACTACATCGAGCAACATGCGAGGCAGACGATTCAACGCCGCTACAGTTGAGGGAAGAAGATATTACTTCTCACCACCAAACAGACCAAGAGAAGTTACAAACCTGGCGACAGAAGCCACTTCATGGACGGCATCTAAATGAGGTCAATCAGGAAAATGTCGACAATTCAACGTCGAACTACTGGTTGATTTCAAGACAAATGTTGCCGGAAACGGAGGCCTTCTTATTAGCTATCCAAGACCAGGTTATTCCGACGAAGAATTATCGGAATATCATCGTTAGAGATCCCTCAATAGAAAATGACCAATGCAGATATGTCTGTCGAACATTAGAGCCGCTAAGATACTCCATCAAGAGTTAGCAGAAAAATTAAACCTATTACAGGTAGGAAAAGTGCCTTATTACAAATACAATCCGGATTCTATTCTTGGGAATAACGAGTTCAAGTTATATTGGGACCGAACGTTTCTGATAGATCAGACAGTTGCTCATAATAGACCAGACATTATACTAATAGATAAAATTTCTAGGCGAATTACACTAATCGACATTGGTGTACCTAACAACAACAACCTAGGGCCAAAATACAACGGGAAGATCGCCAAATACAGAGATCTGGAGGTGCAAATCCGAAGACAATGGGCAATGAACAGCGTCCAAATGATTCCCATAATACTGTCAACAACTGGAGTGATACCAAAGAACATCCTGCAGAACATCAAGGAACTGGACCTTAGTGAGCATCTGTATAAGCCGATGCAGAAAGCAATTCTCCTAGCAACCGCGCGAACCGTTCGAAAGTTCGTAGGAAATACAGCAAACAACGTCACCTAGGATCCGATAACATGGAAAGGGTTCCCACAGAGATTCATACTTTTGGTAAATGTGTACCTGGTATGAGTCAATATTCACTGGAGGGAGTACGAAGCCGTTTGGCTTGTAAATCATAATTATAATAAGATAACGATGATAATAATAGTGAAAACGATATTTCTTTCCAAAAAGAATTTATCTTAATCATCATTTAAATAAAATATACAAAAAAGTGTTCATGTGTTTTTTTTTTGCAAAATCAATTATTTGGTGGGAAGAGATTATAACAACTTATTTCATGTTAGATCTTGATAAATATTAATGGGATATTAAAAATTAATCTAATTTTCAATATTTCTTAACCAATGATATATTATTGACTAATGTCAATGAATTTTCGCTTCAAATGCACTAAGTGTGTTAAAAATATCGTTAATCGATTACTTGCTTATTTGCATAAAACATATGAAAATGCAATAATTTGTTTATTGCTGGACTTAAAAATATTTTTTTAGAAAATCATGCATTCGCTTATTCATGTTCCATCGAGATCTTACAAATAAAAAAAAATGAAAGTTCTACGACCAATATTCGAGAACATCAAAATTTTTCCGGTGGAACGAATTTAAAACGTTAAAGTCTCGTTATTGCCAGCGCGATGCCGGCATCTCCACCCCTCACCGCACCCACACTGACTCCAGAAATAGCTGCAGCTTTAAACTATGGTCACATCAACAATCGTCAAATGATTGAGTCGAAAACTTGCGCATACGATAGTTTAAGCAATACTCTGTGAATCCCTGCTAAAATAATACCTTAACGTTAAAAAACAACACCACGATGATTAAAAAAATCTATCTTGGATTCTATTGGTCGTAGACAATTTTTTTTTAATTCACGTAATAATTTCAGTCATCATGTCCAGTTATCGACGTGTCGATATCATCATTTGTCGAAGTGACATTCGATTTGTTCATAACGAAAAGAATGAACACAAACTTTGTTAATCTATTTTAACAACTTAAAATCAATACTTCATATCGTTCTTTCTTGAAGTTACTAGTATAAGCCTCGAAATTTGATTTGCACAACCACCCTCGGATTGCGCGACCCTAAAAGTTATAAATAAATTCACTGTGTCAAAAACTATAGAATATTTTTACTTGAAATTTGCTTGGATATTTTATGCCACAAGGTGATTCTTTTGCCGCGGTATGAAGTATATACAATTTGTTTCTCTAGTGCTTGTTAACAATTGAAAAAAGCTATTTTTTTGCAATAATTAATGAACAAATTTTTGATTTTGATTTTTTTTTGTTTTGTAGGTATTTTTAGGGACCACCACTTTAGTTTAGAACTTTTTTTCTAAAAAGCAAGAGCTTTTTCTACTTCTCAAAAGAAATTGTTTTTTCATACCTTAATTGTTTAATAAATATATTTCTCAAAAAAAAATGAAGCTTAAGAAACCATGAATTACTGCCGGCTGATATCTAGAGACACTAAATTTTTTTCCAAATTTATTTCGACTGGCCTATATACAGGGTGTCCGGTAAGTACCTCCTACTTTCTCGGGTGCATACAGAAGAGACAATTTACCTTATCGACTCTAAGTTTTGAACCGACTTGTATAAATTAATGAAATTTTAATATTTTATAGAGGTCATGAAGATTCATTAAACCAAACTAGATGTTTCAAATCATCAGAGAAGCGAGGAACGGACTTACAGTCACACTCAATGGGCCTAATTTTCTACAGGTTTCATTTTACAGAGCTGAAAATACCTTGATCATTCTTCTTCAAAAAAGGTACTCTTAATTTATTTCGATATGGCGGCCTCGATCAACCCTTCGAATGGTTTTTGGATATGACAATGTTCGAGATGGAAAGCTTTCAAAATAAAATCTTCTTGTCTTCGAAGAATTTGACTGTGCTTCACCATAAATTAAATGTATATCAACATATTCTGCGTAAGGAGACTCTTCCATTTTTTAAAATAATTTTTACTTGAAGACTTGATAAGTTTCGTGAATAGTAATTCATTATGTTGATGTTAACAATATCAACCTGATTCTTACGTGTTTGGTTGAAAGTCAAAGACAATGATGTTTCTTGCGAAGTAGTAGATATCTGTTGGACTTCCATTGTCTTTATTTTTGTTGAATATCACGACGTTTCGGCTAGTAGTTATCTCTAGCCGTTTTCAAGTGAAACTAAATAAATCCCTTAGCTACATGATTATTTATACTAAAAGTAAATGCAGTAGAGTGTAACTGAGATGGGTGCAGTCATGCCTGCTATGGCAAAATCCCATTTTTTTCATGCTGCATTTAGTTTTAGTTTACAATTACTAAGAAGTGGTTTTCACACTTCTCTTATATCTAAAGATGGTTTACTAAAACAACTAGGGTTCTGATTTATGACCGCGGCTTCTTTGAATTTCCGTTTTCTCCAATGCTGTGCTCGGTGTAGTATTTTAGCTTCAGACCATTTTATGTGGGGTCCATGAGTGCAGGCATGGTTGGCGGCACCAGATTTTTCTGTTTCTCCTCGAGATGTGCATTTTTGGTGTTCTTTGATCCTTACGTCAAGAGGTCTCTTTGTTTCGCCAATGTAGGAATTGCCACATTCACATGGTATCTGATATACACAGTTCTTCATGTCTCTTTGAGTTGTTGGTTTGACCCTAGTGAGCCGACTTCTCAGAGAGTTATTTGAATTGAAAACGACATTGATTTTATATCGTTTTCCTATCCTTCTAACTTTTTCTGAAATGTCTTTAACATAGGGGATGTTCAATACTTGTTTTCGTTCTTCATTCGTTGTCGATATTGTCATATTCCTGCATTGTTCTACTAATTTATCCACTAGATATACTGGGTATCCGTTGGCTGTCAGATCATTTTTAATGTAATCTATCTCTTTCATCAAGTTCTCGTTGGAGTTGCAGAGAGTTAAGGCTCTATCTACGAGATTTCTTATAATTCCTTGTTTGGTGTTGTTGGAGTGATTAGATGAATAATTTAAATATTGTCCTGTGTGAGTGGCTTTTCTGTAAACTGAAATTCGAATTTGTCTGCCGTTTCTTTTTTTTTTCTTACTTACTTCTTTCTCCATGGTGAGTTTAATAGTTGGGCTGATATTGTTGATATGAAAAAGAAATTTTCGAAGTTCTTCGTCGTTTTCACTCCAAATAATTTAAAGTATCGTATACGTATCTGAGCCATAACTTTGGTTTTTTACTTGTGGATTCAATTGCAAACGTCTCGAACCATTCCATGAAAATATTTGCGACCACCGGTGAGAGTGAAGATCCCATCGGTAGTCCATCATCCTGAAAGTAGAATTTTTCCTTTTCTTGAAAATAGGAATTAGTCAAACAACTTTCCAACAAGTCCATAATGGCGTGGGGTGGTAAAGATGTTCTTTCTGCTAAGGTCTAGTCTTCTTCAAGTTTCTTTCTTATGATTTTTAGTGAGTCCTTGCGTGTTTGTGTGTTTCGCATAAAACCCGATTTATCTCGAAAACCGCTAGTTTTGTCGAAATAAATTTAGAGAACTTTTTGAAGAGCTCTGTAACATGATATCTGTCAAAAATTAGGCCCAACTACTATGATTGCAAGTCCATTCCTGACTTCTCTGATGTTATAAAACATCTGCTGTAGTATGGATTAATAAGTCTTTATAACTTCTATAAAATAATAAGATTTAATTCAATTAGACATGTCGGTTGAAAACTTAGAGCCAATCAGATAAATCGCTGGGTACCCATTTAGGGCTCTGTGTCTCTGCTTAAGAGACACTTCAGGAATTTTTTTCAATGACAAAGTAGGGTTATTTTTACCCCCCTTTTATGCTTCCGAGAAAATAGGAGGTACTTACCGAACCCCCTGTATGTGTACATAGATCAGAAATTGAGCCCGGATAGCAAATTGCTGCGCCAACAGCAATGCTATATATATTTATTTTTTTTGAATATTGGAGATTTTAAGGCTACATTTAAAACTGACTTAATTTTGCAACAATTCTTTTGGAATTGCATCAAAATTAATTTTAACTTTATATTGTGTGTGAATAAAATAAAAGTTAAAAAGAAACAAATAGCTGGTTGTTTTAGTTTTTTCTAGAATTTTTAAATTTCACTGAGAGATAATTAATTCATGACATTAGTTTTTCTCACCTACGAAGCTTGTTGGCATCTGTCCAGGACTTCCTATAGAAAAACAAACGGTAAATTTAATATACTAATTTTCATTTTTCGTTAATTACTGGTTTTTGTAAACTGACTACAAATAAAGAGTATTTTTATAGAGGTATAGAACTTTCAAATGGAATAAAACAAAGATGAATTTTTTAAATTGACATAAAATTTACTTTATTCGAAAGATAACCTTCTGGCATTATAATTTAAATATGACTTCTGGCAAATCACCGCCACGGCTGGCTTGGACGTAGTCTAATCTGGAGGTTCAATTTTCGATGACTTTTTCCAACATTTGTGACCATATATCGGCAATAATGCGGAGAATGTTGTCCTCCAAGGGATCAATCGTTTCGGGCTTATCGGCGTAGACTAGCGACTTCACATATCCCCACAGAAAATAGTCTAGCGGCGGTTACCAAACGTTTCCTTCAATAAATCAATTGTGGCACGAGCTATGTGACATGTTGCGCCGTCTTGTTGAAACCACAGCTCGTGCACATCATGGTTGTTCAATTGATGAGCGAAAAAGTCAGTAATCATGGCTCTATAGCGGTCACCATTGACTGTAACGTTCTGACCAGCATCGTTTTTAAAGAAATATGGACTAATGATTCCACCAGCCCATAACGCACACCAAACAGTCAGTTTTTCTGGATGTAACGGTGTCTCAACATACACTTGAGGATTATCATCACTCCAAATACGGCAGTTTTGTTTATTGACGTATCCATTCAAACAAAAGTGAGCTTCATCGCTAAACAAAATTCGCTTATGAAAATCGGGATCAACGGCAATCTTGTTTTGGGCCCATTCACCGAATCTACGCCTTGCTAGGTGATCGTGTGGCTTCAATTCTTGCACGAGTTGGATTTTGTAAGCACGCAAACCAAGATCTTTCCGCAAAATCTTCCATAAAGTGATTCGGGTCTTCCTCTACGCTACGCTCTACAGCAGCAATGACTTCTTCTGTACGCACTGCACGACGTCTCTGTGGATGCGTATTATCATTTAGAGTAAACGTGGTGCGAAAACGTTTCATAGTTAATCGAATTAATTGCTCTGATGGACGATTATGTTGACTGTAAAATGGACGTAGTGCGCGATACGTATTTCGAACAGAACCATGATTTTCAAAATAAATTTGCACAATTTGGAAGCGTTGTTTAGGCGTCAGTCTATTCATGTTGAAATGTCAATCCAAACTAAACATAAATCACTTGAGAGCTGACAAAATGGCCGCCAGTTAAAAAAGTGTTGCCAACTTAAAGTTCTATACCTCTATAAAAAACACCCTTTATTATAATAGGAAAAAAATTAAATAACATCAGCAACTTCATACAAATTTAAACTTATTGTTTCGATTACTACACTTCATTTAGCGAATTCAATGTTAAAAATATTGATTTTTGAGTTATGAAATTATGAAGATTATTTAACAAAATGTCCATGAATGGAGTTTTTACTAGTCTGCCCGAGAACAAATACGGATATTTGTTTATTAGCAGATGTTTAAAAGCATTTTTTGGTAGATTTGATTTTTTTGCAAAATTATCTAAAATCAGATGTTAATTAAAAAAATGTGGTAAGTAAATTTTCTAGTATACAAACTAATTTCACTGAACTTAGATCATCTAAATCTAAGCTAAATCTGTGAATCGATTTCCTAAATACCATCAACAGTCATATACCTTCAGCTCCTGGACAAGGTCCACCAAACAATTTTTTACGTGCTGCTGCGCCTTCATGACTTTCCAGCTCTGAGGGAACATCTTTCGTTGCCGAAAGTGCGGCGGCTGTCCCTGTACCCGTTGCTTGAACATAATCTTTTGGGCGCATTTTTCCTCCTAGATTCAGATAATGACGTTGTCAATGGCATCTGATATTAAAGTCTTCATTTTTGTCGATATTTGTCTTAAATGTACCTTTTATCTAACGCTGATAATGTTATTGTAGTAAGTACACTAAAAAGTCTCAGCATACAAAGAATGCAAAGTAGGCATAGGGGCACTTTAGGCCGACGAGATATCGCCAGACGCTTTTCCCGGAAGCGGCTTTATTGACACGTGCCGGCAGTCCTTTCTCACGTGTCGTTGGGGTCGTTATGTATGAATGAATGATTTTCTACGAATAATGGTACTTTGAAACAGACATCACCGATTACGTTTCCCAGTACCGCCTTTATTGACCCGTGCCGGCGGTCTTTAGACACTTATCGGGAGTGTCACTTATGAAATAATGTATGTTGTCTCAAATAATTTTGCGTTGCACCGCCATACATCGATAATTGGTTTCTTCGGAAGCTCCTTTTTTGACCGGCACCGACAATCCTTTATCACTTGTCATCGAGGTCGGTACGTATGAAATAAAGTATTTTTCCACGAATAATGGCACTTTGAACTGCCAGACATCGCTCACTGCGTTCTTCGGAAGCAGCTTTATTGACCGGCGCCGACAATCCTTTGGCACGTGTCGTCGGGTCATTACTTATGAAATAAGGTATTTTTCCACGAATAATTCTGTAAATTTAGTCCTATTATTTTTAATTATTACTTACAGGGTGATTTATGTAGGTTTTTATTCACGCATGCATTGTAGTTAGATTCATTTCTATTTTTTGACCGTGCAGTTATTAATTAGATTTTACTTTTTTGAGTTTCGGTCATAGTATTACATTATAAGAAATTAATACATGAGTAGTATACTGGCAAAAGCTAAATATAACAGATGTATAAAAAATGTATTAAAAAAAAACAATATCAGTTTTCTATATTTATATTTATATTAAAATAACAAAAAAGTTAAATGTAAGTTAATTAAGTGAACCGCCTGTTAACATTAGTATTTCTCTGAAGATGGTTTAATCAATAAAATAAACCGAAACGTCAGAAAAACATGTGTTAATTTCTTATAAAGTAATACTATGACCGAAATCAAAAAAGTAAAATCTAGTTGTTGTTATACTCATCCGTTTACCCGAGCATCATAAATTATCCCCAACGACACGTGAGAAAGGACTGCCGACACGTGTCAATAAAGTCGCTTCCGGGAAAAGCGTCTGGCGATGTCTCGTCGGTCTAAAGTGCCCCTATGCCTACTATGCAACATTAACATACAAAAGCTAGAGGAAGTTTTTGGAATTAATAGATATTTAGAATTTATATAGAGATAGACAAAAATTGTCGTATACATTTTTAAAACAGGTTCGAAAGGAATATATGTATGACATATGAAAAATTGGCAATTGAAAATTTGCAGGAATAGTAAAAATTTAATATTTTTTTATGCTACAAAAATTATATTGTATCTTTTATAATTATTTATTTATTATTCGTCTGAAGTATTTCAAAATTAAAATTTCTGCTATACATAACGGATATGTTAATGCACATCTAAAAAGGGCAAATGAAGATGAAGGAAAATGTGTCTAAAAAACTAATATTAAAAGGACCCCGCACCAACCAAATGGAAATTGGATTCCGGTCGTTGAAAGTTCAGTATGTTGTAGATCTAAATGTCCTGATCAAAAGTTCTCATGGGCACAAAGTTCAAAAGTTAATAGTTTCGATATACAGAGGGATGCGTTGCGCCCGCACCAACCAAATGGAAATTGGATCCCGCTCAAATTCTTTGAAAATTCAGTATGTTGTAGGTATAGATGCCCTAATCAAAAATTTTTATAGGCACAAAATCCAAAAGTTAATAGTTTTCGAGATACAGAGGGATGAGTTGCGACAGCACCAACCAAATGGAAATTGGATCCCGGTCAAATTAATTCACAATTCAGTGTGTTGTAGGTCTGGATATCCTGATCGAAAATTCTTAAGGGGACAAATTACAAAAATTAATAGTTTTTGAGACACAGAGGGATAAGTTGCGCTCGACCCACCATTTACATAGAATAGGCGTAAGGGTCAATTTTCTCTATCTATCTCTTTTTTTCTCTCTCTCCCTATTTAGTAAACTTGTTTGGCTAACGTAAGCTAATGTAAATGGACAATACATATTTTATATATATATATATATATATATATATATATATATATATATATATATATATATATATATATATATATATATATATATATATATATATATATATGGTTTTCGGGCATCCCGTGTATGTACACGGAATGCCCGAAAACCTTCGATTACACATCACATCCGACATAACATATATATGTATATATATATATATATATATATATATATATATATATATATATATATATATATATATATATATATATATATATATATATATATATATACATATATATAATTTTTTTCGTAAATGCTGCGTTTTTTTACAATATTAACTGCGGTTTTTAAGGTTGTTAAGAAAACCGATCCCATTTTAAAAACACAAGTGTGGAATAATATCCAATTAAATAAAAATACAAGATCTTTAATTTTGAATTTTCAATTAATTACTTTTGATCTAACCCATTAAAAAAGTTTTGACAACAAATATTATCTATGTCTAACAGTTCACAAAACACAATATTTATTTATTTATTTTTCTAAAGTGGAAAAGTTACATTCTATTCAAAATTTGTTGCTTTTCCGTTTTTTCTATGTTACAATGGATATATTTTAAAATGGCTTCCACACTTGGATAAGTTTCTTTACTAGCTAAAGAACAAAGAATGCATTTTTAATTTGATATGAAAGCAGAAATATCTATAATTAGTATTGAGTCTAAGTTTTCAAAACATATCTCACTCGTTAGAATACTATCAAAACTTTTCGGTGGTTGAAACTTAGTTGATTGCAGTTGGCTTCTTATCATAGCATAAATCTTTGCATTATAACCCATTGAAAAATATTGTTCAACTAGATTGTTGTCGGCTATAACTTCACGTAAATATCTGGCAACACAGCGGACGCAAAAATAAATATGTAATGGACAGATATACTTATAATAGGACGCAGAAACTACAGATACTTTGAAACTAAATATATGGAGGCAAAAATGATCGGTTGATGTAAAGATGCAGGGATAATGTAAGAATGTTTGAAAATTTTTTTATTTTTATTTTAAAAGTATATAGAAAAATAAAACCTGATTTATTGTTCTAGTACCTTCTGTATCCCAGAGGGAGTAAAATATTTTAATATACTTTAGTATTTTTAGTGGATGCAAAAATGATAGTAAAACAAAATGACGCAAAAATGATAGAGGGATTTATATATATATATATATATATATATATATATATATATATATATATATATATATATATATATATATATATATGTATATATATATATGTGTATATATATATATATATATATATATATATATATATATATATATATATATATATTGTCGCAATAACGCTTCGCCGTCTCGTCGTTGGGCGCCATCCTTTTCTTCGGTATCGGCTTGCTTTTTCCCCGCACGTTCTTTTAACAGTTTAACTAGCGTTTCGAAATTAGGATTGCTAAGCCGATTAACTTGCGAAATAGGAGTTGTAATTGAAGGTTTAGTTTTAGATGAAGCTGCGTCATCTTGAAAGTTCTTCTGGACAGCTTCAAACGACGTCTCCGTTAGTTCCTTCTTTTTTAAAGGATCTGGTAAATTAAGCGACAATTTTTTATTCGGTTGAGAAGTGGATATTGTTGACTCCGCGCTCTTATTGGTTCTATTAGTGTATAACTTATTTCTAAATGATTCCCTACTTTTATCACTATTTGATTTACTTATATTAGTCGATTCAAAGAAATTTATTAAGTTTTTTATCGATCCGAATAGGACCGATGAGTCATCTGTCTTTTCAGGGGAAGATATATTTTTATTAATTGCCATGTCTTTTGGCGCACCGATCAGAATCGGCGCGGAGGACCCGCCATAACCACCCGGGAAGTCTGGAAGACCGCCCGCCTCATTTGACACGGACTTGAAATCTATTAAGGGAGTGGACATTTTTATTGAAGGAAAATTTCAGTACTGTTATTTTATTAATCAATTGGAATTTTAATTGCAAGAAGTTATTACTCACGGAGGGCTACTTTTTATTTATTTAGAAAATGGGATTATTATTTCTTAACCGGGAAATGGTTAAGTGAGGAAGTTTTTTAATTGAAAATTCTGTAGTTATTGTATATATGGTATTCTGTCTTAATGTCAGTTAGTTTTACGCGAGTAATATGTAATTGAATTTATTATTTTATCGAAAAGAAAAAGAAAGGTCTTTTAATAAAATTTAAATTTAAAGTCAGAGATTTTTTACTATTTAGAAAATTACTTTTTCTAAGGCCTTTGATGATTCCGTTCTTATGCGACCTAACGAGCTCTTGTATTAATAATAATTGAAAATAATTAGGCTTCTATAGCGTCCTATAGAACCTTTACAATATATGTTTAACTTACTTACTAAAGAATTTAAAAACAAAATGTTTTAACAAATATTATTTTAGAAAAGTTTTCTATTTTAACTAATTCTTATAACTATGGCTACAATATTTAATATCTTTTGTGGTTTTATGGGGACCTTTTGCTCCCTTACATTATAGGTTAATTTTTTGTGTTATAGATTTATGACCTAACAATGGTCGATAATCCTACTGGTTAATTACTTTAGGGTCTGATAATTATCTATTATGATACGTGAAATTTAGATTTAATTTGCTTCAATAAATGCAGGTATAAGATATAAATACAACTATAAATTAAAAAAATAAATGAAACTAAAAAGTTATTCTATAATAAAATAAAAGGTAATTTCCATTAATTAATTTGAAATAAAAATTTATTCTAAGGTGTTGTATTTATATATCAGTGATTAAGTTTTTTCACGACTAGGTAATTAACCAGCGAGTTATTTTATAAATTACTAGTTTTTTATAGACAAATTATTTTTTCTTATGTTACAAAATATTTCTTTTTATACAAATGGAACAAAGGGTTCTTATTTTATGATATCCGTCGGGTAGGTCGGCGATCGAGATAGGGTTGATGGTGCCGCCGATCAAGGGCGCCGCTAAACAAAAGATATTTCGAAAGCTTTGGAGCCTTCAATGTCGTAAACTGGGTTTTTCCCAAAATTAGTCTTTTTCACTTTTATTTTAATTTATGAAAATTTAATTTTGTAAGTGATGTTTTTGAATATTTATAAATTTGAATATTTAAATAATTTGTTGGCAAAAGTTAATTACACGAATTAATTTAAATGTTTAGTTAATGAGTTCACTGATACACGATTGTCACTTATTATTAGATTATTACTTATAATTCACAAAAGAAAAGATTGTCACTGGAGTTTATACGAAAGTTTTTCAAGTTTATGAGTTTAAACAGTTTTTTAAAAGAGTCTGTTTGTCAGAAGAAATTCTAATGGCGGTTTGTCCCGTAGTAAAGGACACTTACCAAATACTACGGTTAGCCAACCTCGAATGAAGCTATCAGAACAACTTCAGGACTTTTCGGCGGTAATTACAAATGTAGGGAAATAAAATCCCCAGCTTACCAATTCACAAATATTCGCGCGGGTATATTTGGGTCACCTTTTTGCCTGAAAGTTGGGTGCTATTTTTTTTTATACTGCCTCATTCGCGGCCGTCGTCAGAATTAATTGTTGCTTCTGCAAGGGAATTGGTGAATAATTTCGTGGCAGAAATTACCCATGCAAAGCCCCGCGATTAAAGATCCCCAAGACCGTTCGCTATCAAAGTGCAACTGATAGGTACTTAGTCTACGATAGCGATCTCGCGACACGATGACTAGCCAGCTAAAATGCGTGAAGCTAGTCTGAACGACTGAAGAACCGTTTTAGACCTACGGCTAACTTATGAAGCCCCTCGTTGACAGGTCTAATAGAGAAGAGAGAGACTGTAAATTTTGTACCGTATTTATATGATTTTGAGTTCGGATTTTGGGATCCGCCTTATCCTCGGTTGAAATTTTACTTTATAGTCGAGCCTACTACCAATCCGAGCGACCGGAACGATCACGAGAGAGGAGGTGGCGTTTGATCACTTTGAGCGCGTTTTTAAATTAAATTTGCGTTGCGTGAGCTTGCATATGCTATTATAAATGATTTAGGATGTTTTATTTGTCTTATTTTGAGCAAAATTTATGATTAAAATTATAATTAATTATATTTTTTGTTAATTTTAAGTGAACAATACGACAATATATATATATATATATATATATATATATATATATATATATATATATATATATATATATATATATATATATATAAATATATATATATATATATATATATATATATATATATATATATATATATATATATAAATATATATATAAATATATATATATATGTCTGTATGTAGCGTAAAGCATTGCAAACTATGTACCAAGGTATTAAAATCACGTAATCATAAAAAAAACTTCAGTCGATAGGTTTAGGATAATGAAGGAGATCACTAATTGTAATCTTGACTATGACCTTTAGATCAAGGGTCAAGGTCAAACATTGTGGAGATGTCATTTTTTATGGAACAACTTTTTTTTAAGAAGTAGATTCAACCGAACGTTTTTTTCTGAGATATTTTTCGATTTTCGTAATATTTAAACCTTATATGAGCTTGGAGTCAATGGTCAAGGTGAGGCTTGTAGTTTCACAAGATAGGGAGAGAAAGAGAAAAAGAGATAGATGGAGAAAAATTGACCCTTATGCCTTGCCTATGTAAATGGTGGATCGGGCGTAACTCACACCTCTATATCTCGAAAATTATTAACTTTTGGACTTTATGCCCATAAGAACTTTTTATCAGGACATCAAGACCTACAACATACAGAAATTTCAACGAATTTGACCGGGATCCAATTTTCATTTGGTTGGTGCGGGTTTTTTTATCTTTTATTTTTCTTCAAATGGTAACTATTGTTAAAATTCCTGTTTTATATATATATATATATATATATATATATATATATATATATATATATATAATGTGGACTGTATTGACAAAGGAAACACTTAAATTTCAATATAGTTAATAATAGTATCTTTACAATAACCTAAACACTTTTAAACAACTTAGAATTAGTAACAATGAACAATAAATTTCACGATATAAATTGAATTAGTAAAATATCATATAAAGAATTTTTTTCATTTCTTCTTTAAACAATAGTTTTGTATCAGGCTATGAGTTATTTTAGTTCCCAGCTTCGTTACAAACATTTTGCCTATTCTTTTTAAATTTGCTCTAGCTGGTGGGATTCCTTCAATAATCGGGTTTGTAAGAATATGTTGTTTGCATTTTTATAGATACAGGTTTTTTATGCTGACATGCATAAAGAATTCTATGTTATATTTTTCTTTCACCTCTAGGCGTCTAATTCCTACTGGTAATAAAGTGTTATTACACTATTATCTCTGTAATCAAAACTTTGTGGGAAAAAGTATAATTGATTCGGAGTTATTTGTATATTCAAAGTTCTGTGAGCATCTCTCAGTATGCGTTTTTCGTTGGTTCGCTTATTTTATTTACCAAATAATAATAATATTAACAATATAATACATCAGTAATAACATTATAACAGGTCTAGCAATATGGTTGAAGAAAGAAATAATTCAAAGCAAAATTTAAGCTCATCGGAATCACATAATTACATTTTGGTTATATCGTAGTTAGGATACGAATAATTTTTAATTTTTCTTTTTTTTTAATAATTATAGTGAAATATTCTTATTTTTAAATTTTGTTTGAATGATGCTATAAGTATTTTATATTAAAGGAAATATTTCTAGAGCCGAGCGCCTTTCTATCGAAAAAAGACAAGAGACAGACGTGACAAATATGCGACAGAGATATGAAATAAACATGTCTGTTCGTGTCTTATCCTTCTAGTATGAGTAATCTAATTTAAGAGTCATGCGAATCATTGAATAATTTTGTTTGAAGTCTTTGTCGCGTCTGTGTCTTAAAAATGAGTCATAAATCGTTGCTGCAGATTAAATCCTTCAAGAGTAATACTAATTTCGGTACAGTAATAAATGAGAAAAATCAACGTTCTTCTCAAATTTTAAAATTTTATGAAAAATAACTACTGACTCAAAAAGTTGAAAAAATCTATATGTATATATTTTATGGCTAACACAAATATAATTACTGTCGAAATCCAAGACATCGTGGTCTCTAAAATTTCCGTTCTCACAGAATTTAGCAGAATAGCAAAATAATATAATGATGATTGAATGTCACCATCGAAATCTTCTAGTCAAGTTTAGCGGAAAGATCTATTAGATTTTATACCTATGAAGTCAAAAAATTTCCTCTTAATTCTTAATGGTAGTTTAAAAGCCTGAATGATCATCCTTTAAAAGTAAACTCTCTCAAATTTCCAATAATAGCTGCTATCAATCAAATAAAGAACATGAACAATAAATTCATGAGAATAAATTACAATATGTTATTATACGATACACATTTTATAAACACTTTTCATAACATGGCTCGGTATGATATACCTATTTAAAAATAAAAATAAATTGTTAGAACTATCCGAGAACATACTCTGTATTTTTTTACTGGCAATTATTTGAAATTCTAGAACGGAACTGAAATAAATGCCCCTGTCAAGTAGTAGATATCTATTGGACTTCCATTGTCTTTATTGTTTGTTGAATATCACACCGTTTCGGCTAGTAGTTATCTATAGCCGTTTTCAAATGAAACTTCAAACAAACACTAAATGCTTCTGTAGTACAGAAAAACTTGAAATTGCGACAATCTGAACCTCCTTGGCAACAGCAACTTAATCTTCACCCCTTTATCGAGTGATCTTATGCCTACAGGAGGATTTAAATTTTCATATTACATATATATTTACAATTTGTACGGTATAGTCTTTTCCGCCGAAGAAGAAAAAAACGATGAAAAATCTAAGAAACAGTTTTTATGTTAAGATTATTTAGTAAAGTAATTTTTTGTTTTTAGGGGAAATTTTGAAAATAGATAACTAATTAATATTGTTATTTCGTATGACTAAAATTTCTCATATATAAAATGTGAGTTAAAAGTCTGCAAAAGATCCTTATTCACCGGCCCTAAAAATAAATAAAAATTCGTACATGATTCAAACGAATTTAAGAATGCTCCCTAATGTCGCTGGTGGAAGATATGGGATATTCTATTAAAATATATTAATAAGTAGCATAAAATGTATATTATGTCGTTATTAATAAAAATTATACACTCTTGATAATAAAAACTATATTGACGACTTTCATGGCTAGAATCTGAAAAGAAAGAAAATGATTAAATAAAAAAGTTATGCCAAAAACCAACTAAAGTTTGTAGGATTTAATACATAGAAAATAAAAGGGTATATCAAAATATAATAAAAATCACATGTTTAAAAAAAAGTCTTGATTTTAGGAATAATTTAAGAAAACGAATATTTTCTTTAGTTATCTTGAATTAATTATTTATTAATATTAAAGTTAGGTAGATCATATTGGTGGCACGGCACATATTCTGTGTAATATAAATACCTTCTTTTTTAAAACTACGGTTTCGTTAATATGAGTTAGTTCCGTAAAAAAATGTGGAGAGCTAATGAAAAAAAGAACTATATATATATATATATATATATATATATATATATATATATATATATATATATATATAAATTACCTTTGAATTCTAGCTCAAATTTACTTATCACCTTATATTAAACATTATGCCAAAATTCAGTTATTTACTCAAATAAACTAACTTATCTTTATACTTGGAACTTTAACTGTTAAACTAAGATAAGATAATTAATGGGGAACACCTAAGATCCCAACAAAATATTTATATAAGCATGACTTTCCTTTTATTTTAGGTTTATATACTTACGTATAGGTGAATTTCGCCAATTTTTTTGTTCTTTGCCATCTTATTCGCCGTTTCCCAAGTTTCTCTCTTTTTATTTAGTATTTGTGCAATATCGTCGTTTTACATTTATCTCGGTCTTTCTCTTCTCTCGACTCTCTGCGCCTTTGCTTGCCATACTCGTTTTCCTATTCTAGTGTCCCTCATTCTTTCCAATTTTCCAAATCATCTTAGCTGCTTCCTCTCCATTTTTTCTCCTATTTCATTAAATTTCAGTTCCTCTCTGATATTTTGTTCCTTATTTTGTCTCTCCTAGTTTTCCTTTGAGTTTTCTCAGAAATTTTCCGTTAATGGCCTGAATTTTGCTCTCTATTGCGTTTATTCGAATCCAGCTTTTCTTTCCATATGTAAGAATGAATCTATAAATTGTCCAGCGTATTATGCTTTATTTCTAAACGTTCTGCTATGTATAGAGTTATGTTCCATACATTACTGACAGTTGACTTATTTTCCACAAACCCACGTTAAAATGTTGAAATCTTTTGTAAGACAGAATTATAAAAGTATATATTATATATTACATAAATAAATGATTCTAAAGTTTCTGCAAAAGTCGACAATATAGCTACAGGTCTGTAATTCCGTATGTTTGTTTTGTCACCTTTTTTAAAAATGGAACATATTTTAAGTTCGTTCCATATTCTTGGAAACAAACTTGTGCATAATAAAAGATTATATAATAACGTAAAAGGATGAACTACAAAATCAATCATACCTTTTGCAGTGTCTGAAGGAAAATTATCCGGCCCTACAGACCTTTTTACTTTGAGGCTCCTGACAGCCTTACGCACATCACTGCTTGATATCTTTTTGTATTTCTTCAATAATTTTTTCTTCCATGTTCTCTTCCCCTTTGTCAAACATTACTCTGAAATACGTAATTGTATCTACTTACTCCACCCTCTCATTATTCAATTTGTATTCATCCTTTCGTTCTCTCGACCTATATACAATATCTTCATCTTATGTATTTCTCTCGTCTTTAATTCCTTTTCCCATCTGTGCAATTTCTCCTGTAGATTTGTTTCGTATTTCGTCTACGAATGCCCCCTCATCTATATACACCATTCTGAACTTATGGTATCTTGTGTTTATGGGTGTTAGTTGCCTTTATTACATTGTCCAATGTTATAATAAATATTTCTGGGTTCATAACATCCCCTTCCCTTACGCCTTTATTTATATTAAAGGTTCCTGATTGCCTGTTATTATTTCTCACGTAACTTCTATCATTATCGTATAACCTTTGATTTTGGATGTTGTCTTTGATCTATTTTCTAGACTTTCCCGAATTGCTTTTTGTAATACTGTATCAAAGGCTATTTATATTCTGCTCCCTTTCTCACTGTATATATATATATATATATATATATATATATATATATATATATATATATATATATATATATATATATATATATATATATAGATAAGAAGGGCGACCCTAGGGTATTTAAAAATAACAGAGGGATCACTTTGCTGAGAGAGTACTAAAACATACGAAAAAATAATTGAATAAAACACAGTGCGGCTTCAGGAAAGACCAAAGCACTCAGAACTTTCTTTATGAAGCAAATGATAAAAAATACAGTGAGAAAGAGAGCAGAATATAAATAGCCTTTGATACAGTATATATATATATATATATATATATATATATATATATATATATATATATATATATATGATTCAATAATAATCCGTTTGCAGACGTTTCGAAAAGTCAACGTGCAGCGTGCTTTATACGCGGTCGCAGATAGTAACGGTTGGTTGGCATTAGCGTTGACTCCGCTTCCCTCTCGAGCTCCACCGTTGGTGTAAATTTAAGCGTGGTATGCGTGTCGGTACAATGGTCTCGCTTGAAGAGAGTTTTCCAAGTAGAAGGTAGATTAAGTGCATCGTCTCTCTTGTTCAGAGTACCGTTCTTTTCAATTTCGATGGATTCACGAATCAATCTTGCCTTGTAGTATTCTATATTAGCGATTTGCTGGCCGGTGTCAAAATCAATTTTGTGTCCTGTCTCGTACTGGTGTTGAAAAAGCACCGATGTTGTCTGTTTGTTTCTTATACTGAGTTTATGTTCTTCTAGTCCAGCTGATATTTTTCTGTTGGTCTGGCCTATGTATGTTTTATTGCAGGTGTCACATGCGATTTTATATACGCCTTGATTTTCTAGACTGATTTTGTCTTTTGGATTTCTTAAAGAAGAGCCTATTGTTTTATGTGGTTTGTAGGCTGTAGATACATTGTGTTTCCGGAGTAATCTGCCGATTCTGTCTGTTATGCCTTTTATGTAGGGAAGTATAGTGATTTGTCTATCTTCGGCAGGTGGCCTTGTTTCTCGCGTTGGTTTTTGTTGCAATTTTTTTTTATTATTATATTTATTTATTGTTGGTGTCTTGTAGCTGTTTTGTTGGAAGGCCCTTTTTATGTGTTACAGTTCCTTTTCTTTTCCTTGGTCATCAGTTAGGCGAATGGATCTTGATATTAGGGTATTGGCTACGCCCTGTATTTGTAAGGGGTGATGGTGAGAATCAGCATTCAGGTATCTGTCCGTGTGTGTTGGTTTTCGATATACTGTGTGTCGTAGATCTCCATCCATTTTTTTGGTTATGAGGACGTCTAGAAACGCAAGCTGATTATTTTCCTCTAGTTCCAGAGTAAACCGTATCTTTGCGTGGATAGAATGGAACTCATGGATGCAGTTGAGCTGTTGTTTACCATGAGGCCATATTACGAATATATCATCAACGTAGCGACACCAGAGTTTGGGTTTGAGGTGGAATTTTGCAAGAGCTTTCGTTTCGAAATAGGTCACCAAAAGATTTGCCACGTCTGGAGATAGTGAAGAGCCCATAGCAGCGCCATCTATCTGTCTGTATATCTGACCATCAAACAGAAAATATGCGTTTTTAAGACAGTGTCTGGTGAGATCCATGATATGAGTTAGGAAATCTTCTCTTTGAGCGATCTGATCCAGTGCTTCATCCATCGGTATGCTCGTATATATATATACATATATATATATATATATATATATATATATATATATATATATATATATATTGGTATTCTTATTCATATTTTCCAATTGTCAGGTATTCTTTCACTTCTGCGGATTTTGTTAAACATTTCCGTAAGCAATTGGTTACTGAATTATTTCTAATAAGAATATTCCTCTAGAAAAGTTATCTAAAATTGTCTAATAAAAAGGAAAAAAGATTATTGAAAGTCTCTTTAATCAGTGATCTACAATATGTTACGTTATTCTCCTAAAATTTAATTGTTTTGAAAAGGGAAAAATGTCAGGAAATAACCGACATTTAAGCGATTGAAATTAAAAAATATATATTTAGTATTTTATATGCAGTTACAAAACTTTAGCAAATCTTTGACATAACCTGTTATAAAAACACTGGGTGGTTTGTACTAAAAAATAATTTATGGAATATAGTTGGTTATGATACACTGTTGGTAAAGCGACCAAAACGTGAAAAGCTTCATATCTTAGAGGCCATAGAAATGTATAATAGCAATAAAACCAGGACTATTAATATTCTTAACAATAAAATAGAGCCACGAAATTCCCTGTTGTTCGATGTTCTCGCCTTTGGTACCTAGATAGTAAAAAATGTGCAAGCTAAAAATGTCCTATAAAATAATGTAAATCCGTAGTTTTAAAGTATAATGTAACAGTGCTAAGCAACCGCGGTCACGCCGATTTCTTTTTGGTAATAAAAAATAATTAATTTACCAAGGTTTGTTTGAATTGATTCCTTAATAGGTGTTATTACTTTAGAAAAAAGTAACGTGCATTTTTAAATTACTATTTTTTGAGAAAAGTGGCCTCAAATATTGAATGAGTCTGTATAGACTCGAGTAGCCTTCAACTGAGTAGACTATCTTGAAGGTATGGAATTTTGTGATGCTTTCTTGTAGTAAACACTGCTTATATTCTAAATTATAAATGTTTATTTTTATTTGGAATTTGAATATTTTTAAAATTCGCATTATGTTAAAGTTTATACACAGTTATACTTTGTGACGTATTCACGTACCCTTTGCATATATAAATAAAGGATTTTTTGAATGAATGAAATGTTAAAAAGATAGTCGCCTATTCTCACATAGATATGAGTTTACCATGACTGCCGGCAGTTATACAAGGTGGCTCCAAATAAGGAATAATGTATTATTTACTACTGTTTTTGATATTACTCACGATAATGTGTAATAAATTAAGAATGATTTCTAAAACTTCTAAAATTGAAAATTAAATATTATAAAAGCTTTGAACTGTTTTTAAATTTTAATTGAAAATTTGCTCCAACGAGATCCATTTTCAAAACAGCAACGCAGCGAAATTATCACAACGTCTGAGAAAGTTCTCATGTAATCAGCTCCGAGATGGTCTGGGAATGCTTAGAGGAACTGAACTAACTAAGCCAGAACAATACAGTTACCGTTCTGCGAGTGCCGTGACACTGGAGTGGAAGGAAATGAAACACTAGACAAACTAGCGAAAAAGGGGACTTTTGTGGAATTAGTAACAGCTCAATACTAGAAAAATAAGCGAAGACACTCTGATGAGAAAAAATTTAAGAGACATACTGGTCTAAGTGAAAACCAACTTCGAATCCTAACAGGGATCCATACATGGCACCTCAAGAAAGTTCGACTAGCAGAGAAAGAAACAAGAATGTGGATTTTCCAAGGAAGAGGACGAAACCTCTATCTACATTCTTTGAAAATGTTTGACCTTGCAAAACTCTAAAATATGATAGTGAATCGAATAAAATAGAGATATCCCACAATCTAAAGCTGTCTCATATCTCGAATTTCCCAAAGAAATGGGATTAGAGAACAAACGTGGGTCACCTAGGTATCCCTAATAGATGAATGAATGAAAAAGGGATGGTGATACTAGATCATCAATGCCTAGGCCTCCATTGGGCCCTTTACATCCCACCATATCTGCAGGTTATTCGAGGCCGATCGCCTTGGCGGTTCCAAGCAGCCTCGTTAGTTGAACTTGCCTAACTGCTTCTGGTAACAAAACTGTATCTCCGAAATATCTCTGTCCTAGTACGATGAGTGCTGGACACTCTCTGAGTATATGGTCAATAGTTTCATCCTCCTCCAAACACCATCTGCATATCGGGTGGCCTTCGACACCGATTCTATAAAGACGGCCCCTGAGGTTACAATGTCCTGTCAACAATCCCACCACAATTGGCAGCTGTTTCCTTCCCAAGGAAAGAAGCTCCTTAGTACGCCGTGCGTTAGGCCCAGTTATATGTTCCTTAGCACATCTCATTCCAAGAGCTCCCCTCCACGATTCAACAAATTTGCTTTTCAGCAACGATTTTAATTCCCTTTTGCCAATAGCAATTGGAACAGGTAATATTGGTTGGGGTTCATACGGTTCAGTGGCCGAATTTAACTTTGCCAGACGGTCTGCTTCGTCATTTCCGCGTATGCCTGAGTGACCCGAGACCCATACGAGTCTGACTATGTAGCCTTTCCTTATTAAACCATTTGGTACATCCTTGCACTCAGACACCAGTTGCGCAGTCACGACACTGGACTTCAGTGGCAATATCGCAGCTTTACTGTCTGAGCAAATATTTATTACTCTATTCCTGTCTATGTCCCTCTAACAGAGATGGGTACACTGCAGAATAGCATAAATTTCCGCTGTGAAAATTATCGCACATTGTCCGAGAGGGTAGTACTCTCTAACTCCTGTGCTCCTATCGAATTCTCCGGCTCCAGCTCTTTCATCTTGTCGAGATTCATCAGTATACCACCAGGATCTATTTTTCGGAAGACTTTATTCTTCCTCCCAATCCTCTCTACTTGGCAGAAATATCTCCAGGGAGAGGTTGGGTGTTAAAAGCGGCGTCATATAGTCTGTATTCATGGGGAGTGATATATACCCCGTTTCTCCAGATACCTGAGTCGCCGCCTGTTCCAATTCCAAGATGTCTCAGGCAACTGAGACGATAAAGAGTCTTCAGGGCTTCGTTCTCTATGTTTAAGTGAAGAGGAAGCAGGTTCACGAAGACTTCGAGAGCCCTGGTAGGAGCAGTCCTCATCGTACTCAATATTCCCACACAAGCCATTCTCTGAACCATGTCAAGTTGAAGAATGCGTTTGCGCTTTGCTGTACTACCACCATACAATAGCGGCGTACGTTATCATGGGGCGGATCAAAATATTGTATATCCAAAATAGCACTATAGGTGCAGTCCCCATGTACACCCAAAGGCTCATTTATAAGCCCAGAGGGCACATATGGCTTTCTTGGTTCGAGCCTCAATATGATCATTCCAGCTCAGTCGTGGCAATTGAA
This sequence comes from Diaprepes abbreviatus, assembly GCA_034092305.1. Taxonomy (NCBI): domain Eukaryota; kingdom Metazoa; phylum Arthropoda; class Insecta; order Coleoptera; family Curculionidae; genus Diaprepes; species Diaprepes abbreviatus. The sequence goes on along the minus strand of JASJET010000050.1, from coordinate 14,783,901 downwards.
AGTTCAACTCAAGAAACTTCGACTAGCAGAGAGAGAAACAAGAATGTGAATTTTGCAAGGAAAAGGACAAAACTCCTATCTACATTCTTTGAGAATGCGTAACCTTGCAAAACCCTAAAATATGATAGTGTATCGAATAAAATAGAGATATCCCACAATTTAAAGGTGTTCTATATTCCGAATTTCCCAATAGATATTTCAGGATGCAGTGCACAGATCTTCATCTCCATATGCATATAGGGTAATTCAGAAGTGATCTAATCGAAGTGTGAACAGTCTCATCTACATCCAAAACTGTTCCTCTAACTTACCAGCAGAGAATAATTTAACTAAGAATGGAAGCATATTTCCTTTATAACCTATCATTTTCACAGATATAATAAAAATAAATGTAGATGACGGAGAGTGCATGTACTCTTTTTTATTTTTCACCCCGATTTTCTGTCAAATCGTAAGACATCGATGTGAATTACACTTGAAACTGAAGATAAAATTGTTTATTAAACTAAGATTTCATGCTAAATATTAAATTAATCTTTTCAGAAATGAAATTTAATATAAATGTAAAACAACAAATGAAAAAAAAATTAATTTTATTTACCTCTACGAGAAAATTATTAAGATTCTGATATTCTTTTAATTTTATTATATAGAACAACTTGAATAGGGGGACATTTTCAAATTTATTTTTTTAGATTATTTAAAAAAAGGTATCTATATATTATTTTTTTTCTCAGTAAGTTGCAAATCTTAATGTGCTAAGCCCTATAAATTTCTGAGTTACATATTAACGCTGCTTTTATTTATTAGAAATTGTTTGTTTCCAAGAATTTTAACGATAGTGGGGTCTGTCATGAAACTAAAATTATATTTTACTGACAATCTTTTAATTTAACGTCAAAACTTAAACAATAAGAGCTCGAGAAAATTGTAGCACACGGCAAGACTCCGTAACTCAAGAAGTAGTAGTTGGGATTGAGACATGCGAATTAAGAATTTCATTAATGACCTGCAAACTAGAAATATATTTCTAAACCTTCTTTTTAACTTAAGAAAAGAGGCTTTATAACAAAATAGGAATTAATTTTTAAATATCGAAGCAAAATTTATCCAGATATCAATTGTGAATATCTCATCTGTGATATCAATTACGAATATCTTACCTGGAAGTCCTTCAGCAACCCTTGCCATTGACTCAGCTCTTTTCTTAGCTGCAGCTTTTTTCCTGTTTTCGGCCTCTTTAGCCTGCTTTTCCCTTCTTTTCTTAAGCATTTTGCTTGTGGGAGACAATTTCTGTAAAATTTTTTAAGCTTTTTAATAAATTAGTTATTTTAGTATTACGACTGAGAGAAAAAAATGATTTCTATTTTTTAAATATACATAATTTACAACTCCACCGAGTACACTATCTATGAGATATATACACGTAAAAACTCGCACCGATATGATAATAAATGAAAACAATATCCTTATTTTTGTTTCTTGAAGGTTCAGAACTTGGTCCACTTATTGTTGCAATTGTTAATTTAAACTCTTTATTGTTAACTTAGTCAAGATTTCAGGTTAGGTGTTTGTGAATTACGGGGCCAATTTTTTTAACTGCAGATTAAAAAATTATCCTTAAGACGAACCGTTTGAGAAATATCGTCATGTAGATAAGGAGTTAGAAGTAATTGAAGTTGATTTTATAAGAAATGTTTAAAATATATAGAGCTGGTAGTAAATTAAGCAGAAATCAGTTTCAAGCAAACTATATCCTCTAATCATTCACGACGGATTATGTGGAAAAGATCATCATGAATCATCTGGCAGTAGTTCTAAAAGAACCTATATGAAAATTGAGAACCATGGAAGTTTCGGGAAAATTATTTTATGGTGCAAGAAGCTACAGCCCAATAACAGCAAAAACAACAGCTTTTATATAAGCATGAAAGCCAAAAAAAACCATGATCTTCACTCATCGGAGGTGCTGTACAGAATCCACAACCAGAGTTCACTCAAGCGGGACGATCATGATACAAAATGGACCACATACATGAATCAATCAATAATAAGCAATTTTTATACTCGACTAAATCAAGAGAGGATCGATTATAGACAGCATAAAAAGTGTCAAATATTATTCATATGGTACCAATATGTAATTACTTGTGAAAACTGTCCTCTGTGCTACCACTGTCCTTGTTTATTTAGATGAAGTTTCTTCCATATCGTTAAATAGGCAGAAGAGGGATGTTTTGGTTATTTTTTATAATTTATTTAGTTTAAAAGAGTTTCGTATTATTCTTGTTAATTTAGTCAGCTTTGTGATTCCATTAGTTTGTTCTGTCAAATTTCAAAAAAATAAATCTGTCACACATTTGTGTTTGCAATTTTTTTCAAATGGTGAGGGACCAGAATCATATATTCCAGGTCTTTCATCGCTGACTAGAAGGAACGAGGTACGTTTATTTGTTCCCATAAAATTTTTTAAACAAATTATCTTCTCTGATATGCAAATTACATTTTGCTTTTATTTCAGTATGCTTAAATGCATCTAAAGATATAAATTTGGTTTGGTTTTTAACAACAGTGTGCATTTTACGGAAATTTTTTCTAATTTAGCATCGATCATCTTGACACGAGGCCATGAAAATTATCTTAAAGACCTGTTGCTGGTTTGAATTTTCTATTTTATTTATTAAAACTACCTGTTGGCACCCTAATGTCGTGTTAAAAGTTATACTGCCTAGTTTTATGTTTTTAGCTCTACCACCAGGGTAAAATGTATTTCAAAGGTACTGGCCATTGTGCCATTTAAAATTCTTGAACTGATAGAATACTTGCATGAGGGAACTTGGCTGATAAAGACAAGCACATTGGAGCCAAAACGATATGAAAATGGATACTCAAGTTCCAATCTACTTCATCAGGAGGACTGGAGGTGAGCCTAAATTCTTATCTTTTACCTTATCTGACGCTTACCTGTAGAATTTTTGACTTGGCCTACTAGTCTGTTCCAAGTATAAGGAGCTCAACTATTCTTATATTATCGTGTACAGAAGACAAATTCTCCTTTTGCCGTATGGTGTCTTTTTAGAAGACAAATTATCTTAAATTATCTTTAGCTATTTTGTCTAAAAGTAACGTGATATATTTGATTTATCTTTTTATATCTTTTACCTACAAGTGTATATTTATTAAAACGTACCACTATTTTCTTTGTATTGGGCTGATGTTTGACCAACTTTCTTTTCTTGTTGGATTACGTACTATTGCAAATTCCTTTTCTTGGATGGTATTATGGTTAACTTCTTCATTAATGTTAATTTCTTACAGGTATTAATATTTAAACAAAAACAAAAGGTAATCTATTTATCAGAGGAGATAATCTGCTGAATTATAAAAAATCCTAACCTACCACTATTTTCTTTGTATTGGGCTGATGTTTGACCAACTTTCTTTTCTTGTTGAACTACGTACTATTGCCAATTCCTTTTCTTGTATGCTATTATGTTTAACTTCTTCATTAATGTTAATTTCTTACAGGTATTAACATTTAAACAAAAACAAAAGGTAATCTATTTAACAGAGGAGATAATCTGCTGAATTTTAAAAAATCCTAACCTACCACTATTTTCTTTGTATTGGGCTGATGTTTGACCAACTTTCTTTTCTTGTTGGATTAAGTACTATTGCAAATTCCTTTTCTTGTATGGTATTACTGCTAACTTCTTCATTAATGTTAATTTCTTACAAGTATTAATATTTAAACAAAAACAAAAGGTAATCTATTTATCAGAGGAGATAATCTGCTAAATTTAAAAAATCTTAACCTACCACTATTTTCTTTGTATTGGGCTGATGTTTGACCACCTTTCTTTTCTTGTTGAATTACGTATTATTGCAAATTCCTATTCTTGTATGGTATTATTGTTAGAGAAGATAATCTGCTGAATTTTAAAAAATTTTAAGAGAATAAATAAACGTACCTCGTTCCTTCGTAGTCAGCTAAGAAAGACATGGAATTTATTATTCCGATTCCTTCTCACATGGAAAAATTTTGCAAACAAAAATGTGTGAAAAAAAAAATTTGAATCAAAATGGTGACTAAATTAACAAAAATAACACGAAACGATTTTAAACTAAATAAGTCATAAAAAATAATAACCTTTTTTCTTTTCACCAAAACATCCTTTTAGAAACAAAACACTAACAAATGTGAAAAATGGTTCAAATGATATACGTCTACTTGCGGTCGATAATATCACGAGACATATCAACTGATTTACGATGACGTTAGACAAAAATGAGGTGATGGAATAAAAAAAATTCCGTAATAACACTGTGAATAAAAAAGGCTCTAAAATGACTCCCTGAGGCATAGATTCCTTTAATAAGACTTTGCGGCTTAGATTAAATATCATCGATAATAACCACTTAACTTCTAATAGTTACATATGAACCAAAACATAACTAAAATGCCTTTGTCACCACGATACATACGCATATCCGCGTTACTAATTAGTTCCTTTGATACAAAATTTTATCAACCACTGTTGTTCATAACAATTTTTGTAATACAAAAAGCAGAGCTCGATTTTAATTGGCTCTACTGTCCAAAACGCCTATTGATGACAATTGAGAGTGAGTCTAAACTTACCTCTGCTTGTTCTTTCTTTTCTTTCTCCTTTTTAGCTTGCTGCTCTTTTCGCAGCTGTGAAGATTTTGTTTCTCGTAATTGTGTCTGTTTTGGAATTCGGGGCTTTGAGGGTTTCTTACCAGGTGCTTTAAATTAGAAAAGTTTATAAATTATTTAAAATTATTTTAGATTTTCCAATTTTCGTGCCAGTTTAAAACAGAGATCGTAAATTTAGAATTATGTAAATAATTATTCTGATAATAAATTGGTAGTTTATTGTAAACATGTGTGAGTTTTATTGGGGTTTTATAGTCTTAATGACTATTAAGGTAAAAATTCTAGTTAAACGTGAAGAATTTGTTTTAAATTTAAAAAATTGTTGGCTTATATCTTTGGTGGAATATTAGTCATATCACATAAATCGTTTATTTTGGTGTGTCTATTAGAAGAGGTGATATTTCTGAAGAATTTATTTTACAAGCGTTTTATGTTCTGCATTTGAGTATATGATACCGAGCATCATACAGAGGCTTCATAAACTATAACTGATCTGATGATCTATTTGTAGATTGTACATTTATCAATAATTAGCTTTTTTAAAGAGTAACTCATCTAGGATGAGAGATGATCGGTTTCATACAACAGCTACACGCTGAATTTTGCAGGAAGTAATACTCTGAACTAAACTAAACCCAGGAATGAAAATCGAGCGAAAAATCAAAGGCACTGAAGATAACATTGGAGAAATTATTAAACCTGAGCCACAGCCAGAAACCGAGGTCGATGAACAACCAAAAAATGACATTCGAAAGAACAACATTGAACTCAACCACAAACTGTCCACTGAAATGAATAAAATAATGCTGGAAAATGATGGAAGCAATATATTATGCAGGTCAGCACTGCCAAGGCTAAACTCATCTAAAAATCTCGGCATTGTATTAGATAACATTAACAACAGAGTTTTGTCACTTTATGCTTCAAAGAACACAACTATGTGGCTTAGCAAAAAGAGAGAGTTAAGCCCACAATCTAGAATACCGCAATATAAGAAAAGAATAAAAATATCGAAAATCATTTAAAAGACATATGGCAACTGATAGAGTATATTAGAGGTTTTAGAAGAAGGAAACTACATAGGCCGGTACAAGAAATATTGAATAGGGTCCAATATCACTGGCAACATAACCCATTAACATCACTGCCAAAAACACACTTAAACAGAGACTTTCCACGACTCCAGGATGATTAAAGAGATATAAAGCTAGCAACAACCGAAAATGAACAATGTCCTTTTTGATCAGGAAGAACTGTTTATCGAAAGTTAAGCTTTCTACCAACTTTGGCAGATAATAGATACCCGAGTAAAGAACAAGAGTTCTGCTAAAGTCAGCTAGCTACAACCATCCACTGCAAAACCAACGCTAGCTGTAGCAATGAAGAACATCAAGTCTGCCAGGATTACAACCAGAATAAATTCGAACCCCTAACCACCAAAGAAATCATTAGCATCGTCAAGAGACTTCATAATTGGAAAGTTACGGTTCATGATTATATTCAGAACCACTGGCCTAGAAAGTTTTGGAACATGCACCAACAACTAATAAATGATGTTTTGCTTAATCTACAAAAAATTTCATTACTTCTTACAAAAGAAGTCACATATCTCTTGTACAAGGTGATCACATCTTGTTTGATACAATGTTTATATACAGACTGTAAACAAAACAATATCATTGCCATTCGACAAAAAGATGTACAATAGGCGCAATGAGTTTTCGGGAGCATTTTATTATTGATTGGCTCATCTGTACTTATGCGTGTGCCCACCGAGTGAAACTATTTGCCATCTGCGTGGACTGTCAGAAGCATTCAACTCAGTACCATATGACTGATAGACAGCTATACTGAGAATATATAGAGCTAACGTACTTACCTTTCTAGAATACCTCATGTTAACTGTGAGAACTACGGTCCAAATGAAAATACCTTCAAGCTACAATATCGGGACAGACGCAATCCCAATAGGAAAAAGAATCTTTCAAGAAGATTCCTTATGCCCATTGTAGTTTTGCCTTTCCATGAATCTATTATCACGCCGTTTACTTTCCACCTGATGCGACTTCAGTATTAAGAAAAATCGTAAAGAGATGCTAAGACTAAATCAACTTTTGTATATGGATGATTTTAAATTGATAGCTGCCACCAGAAATCAAATGGAACAAATGTTTATAATTGCGGAGGAGTTCTCAAGTGATATAGAAATGCAGATGGACCTGGATTGTAGCAATGGGGACAGAACATAACTAAAAGCACTTGGGCATAAAACCAGCATAAAGAATTAAGCAGTGAACTATGATGATTAAATTAACCAATGAGTTCATAGCACGGGTGAAGCCGGTATTGCGAATCAACCTAAACAGTAAAAATCTATTTAAGACACTCAACACCAAATGCATGCTCTACACTCAGTTACTCGTTTGGAATTGTAAAATGGAGCAAGATGTACATAGAAAGTCTGTAGAGGAATGTCAAAATCCTCCTGACAAAGGCACACAGACATCATCTTTGTAGTGCTACTGAGCGGACTGTTACTAAGATACCACGGAGGAAGCGAATTGGTGGCAATTGGATCAACTGACAATATTCATATTCTAAGGGACTTTCAGAACCTTTTGTATTACACTGGGCAATTTTCGAAGCAACGGATTCAACACCTGTGTGGTTGAAGAACCACCAGCTGACTTCTCATCACCATCCAGACTAAGAGAATTTTCAAGCCTGGATACCGAAGCTCATCTATGAATGGCGCACAAATGAAGTGACCCAAAAAAATGTCGACAAATTAGCGTCGAACTACTTTTGACGTCAGGGAATCTGTAAACTTCCTATTAGCTATCCAAGATCAGGTAATCCCAATGAGAGGCTATCTGAAATATATAATCAGAAATCCCTTGACCCAGAACGAACAATGCCATTATAGATATTGAACCAAGCTATTATAGATGTCGAACATCAGCAACAATCTAGCATATAACAGGAGAATGTCAAGCATTTGTTGAATTAAAATATAAAGAAAAACGCAATTCATTAGCCAAGATCATACATCAGGAGTTGGCACAGAAACCCAAACTATTGCAGGTGGAGAAAGTACCATATTATGAATTCAGTCCAGAATCAATATTGGAGGACAATGTGTTGAAGCTGTATTGAGATAGAACTGTGCTTATGGATCAACGACGTGCACATAACGGACTAGATCTCATTTTAACAGATAAAACATTCAAGCGAGTAACACTAATAGAAGTCGTCATCCTTAACAGCAACGATCTCAGGAATAAGCATAGTGAGAAGATTGCCAGAGATCTGGAGGCACCAATATGCAGACAGTAGAAAACGAGTAGCGTCTGGAGGATCCCCATAATTCCATCAACATTCGGCGAAGTACTGAAAAGTCTTCTGTTTTGTGTCAAGGGATTGGACCTTAACGAACACCTGTATAAGGCTATGCAAAAGGCAGTGCTATTTGTAACCGCTAGAGCTGCCGGAATTATAAGGAGAGTAAGTAAGAGGACCGTAACATCACCTTGGGCCCGAGCAAATAAAAAAAGCCTCCACAGAGCTCCACCCTTGTGATATATATCTAGAATAAGTAGATGTTTTCTAAAAGGGGTGCGAAACTCATTTGAATAAGTCTATGGGAATAACGAGATTTATTTCGATATAATGACTAATTTTCACATTATAACCTGTTGTTGCTTTAGCTATTCTTACACATAAACTATGGATGGCACCGCAAACTTTGCTTAAAACAATTTGTTCCATATTCTGGAAAGAATGTAAGGATTTAAATTGTAAAAATGCTGATGTATTTGCCGTATGTATGTATGTATGTGCGTAGAGTTGGGGGTATGTACACTGCGACCTGGTAGATCTATGGTGCCCACCTACTGCTGGCCAGTCTTAAGGGTTACCTTATCGGCTAGAGCAAGTCTTCTAGTCCTATTTCCCTCAGAAAGCTCAGGATGTTAGACGGCTTCAAGATGGGAAGCTCCCCTTTTTCGATTTGGTGTGTTCCCAAGAACTAGGGTTTTCTAAAGCGCTGCACTCTAAAAGGATATGAATAGAGGCTTTGTGTTCCTCCTCACAGAATTTGCACTCTTTTCTTTCTATCAGTCCGAATTTCTTAAGGTATCCTTTCAGGTGGAAATGCCCCGTCCGGAACCCTATCAGAACACTGAGTTGGTTTTTATTTAAGCATATGCATTCTTTGAACCTCTTCTGGTCATTGTTCCCCAGAAGTATCTTCGCTTGTCTCAATCCTTGCAGCTCTGTCCAATAATTGGATCTCCTGATAGCTTCTTTAATCTTTAGTTCTTCCAGCATTAAGCTGCTACTGATCACACAGAAAGGCTCTGGCCCCAGAAGTGATGTCTCAGCCCCCTTCCTCGCGAGCCTTTCTAATATTTAATTCCTCTTTATCCCGGTATGTTCCGATACCCACATGAGGGTGACTTTAATATTCTTACTCAAATCATTTAGTTCCTCTAGGCATTCCCAGACTATCTTGGGACTGAAAACTTGAGAACTCAGTGCACTGGTGGCTGTTTGACTATCCGACAAGATAATAATCTTTTGGCCGTGATAGCTTTTCTCCTTGTTAAATTAAAGACATTTCCTAATGGCATGTATTTCTACCTGGAAAATGCTTGGTGACTTACCCAAGCTTTTGTAGTGTCTGGTGCCGGATCCATACATTCCTACTCCTGTTCCCTCCGTTGTTTTGGAGCCATATGTATGCCATGTAATGGATTTCTTGTTGAGTTTTTCAATGGTGTTTCTGTCTCATTCGCTTCTGCGACTCAACTTTGTGCTGGAATTTTTCACAATGTTGAATTTCTTTTTCATTTCATCTTGGGGCATGTCCCAGATTTGTTGATTTCTGGATAAGAGATTGGGTTTTCGTTTTATGACCTCATCTCTCATCAACCTATAAATCGTCCTCTTCGCCATGTTCTCTAGAAATAAATGTAGAAGTGTAAAGTTTAAGATTACTTCCGTGGCGTCCATTGGGTAGGTTTCCATTGCCCCGGTTATAGATGCACAGGCCACTCTTTGAACTTTTAAGAGGTTAGCTCTCGTATTAGCCAGATTGGTTCTTTTGCTCCAGATAACTGTCCCATATGTGACGATTGATCACACCATTGCAGCATATATCCACTGCAGGATTTTTGGGTTTGTACCCCATCTTTGTCCAGAAAAGTTTCTACAGATAATAAAAACTTTTATAGCCTTGTTGATTACTTCTTTGCCATGCTTATTCCAGAGGAGTTTGTTATCTAGAGTCAGTCCCAGATATTTAACCTCTGACTTCCACTCAATAACATTCCCATCCTTTTTTATAGTTTTCAGAATGAGGTTTCTTTTCTTTGTAAATGCTACTAAGGTGGTTGGATTGATATTTAGTCCAATTATCTGACACCATTCTTTAATGTGTTCAAGTCGTTTCTATAATATGTCGCAGAGTATTCTTGAATTTGCCGTTACTGAACATGATATTTTCGAAGATACTGACGAATAAATTAAATATAAAATTATATAATGTATATATATATATATATATATATATATATATATATATATATATATATATATATATATATATATATATATATATATATATATATATATATATATATATATATATATTTGTCAGATTTCGTTTGGAGGGGCAATATCTATACCTAAATTTACTTACATAAGTTGTGGGAAATTTGAAAAAAAAACAAAAATTTGGTAATATCGAGACAAGCAGCAAAATTTGAGACACCATATCTCGGTTACCCTTTATCGTCGAGACTTTAGCGTTTCAGCGAAATTAATGTCAACTTTCTTTTTTATGAAACAATGCATGTACTTAACTTTACTTGGAAAAAAGTTATGAGGAAAAAATTTGTAAAAGAAATTGCATTTTTTTGCTTTCTTTGATTGTGTTTTTGGGGTGTATTTTTTTTTAAAAATTACTTTTTTAGACTTCATTTCTAAAGAAGATTTCGATTTCATTAACTACAACTTTTCTGTAAAGATGTCACTACGAAAAATGCATAGTTTTCGAGTAAAACACAAAAAAAAAACTCAAAAGTTGACAAATCTACCTTAATCTCAAAAACGCACCCCTTAATTTGGTAGCAGTTTGGGAATCAATTGAACGTAGAAAGCAATGAAAATACTTTAAGGTTTTAGTTCCTTTCTCAAGTACATAGTCAACAGCCCATAAAGTTTATTTAAAATTTTAATTTCGAACATTTAAAAATATTACCGTTGCTTATTTGAATAGTTTATATTCTGCTGCCAAGGAGCGGCGATGTTTTGTTCATACCCCACTAAAAATCGTTAAAAAATCTGCAATATAAATATTTGGCACTCTCTTTCCTATATTCAATCGAGAAGACCAGAGGCAGGAGTATCAAAGCGATTCGTACTCTCTCCCCACCTCTATAATATTTTTACTCACGACATCTCCATGACGTGAAATATAAGAATGGCCCTTTTCGCAGACGATACAGCCATAATGGCGAGAGCTGTTCATCGGTTGATGTTAAGATATCTATAAGAAGAAATGGACTTAGTCAATGACTGGCTTCACTCTTGGAAAATTGCAGTAAACGCCGAAAAAAGTCGAGCACTTTTTCTGACGAAAAGAAGGATACCACCGGCAAGACGGTAAATATTGATGGCTAATCAAGCCAAATATCTTGGAGTGATAACGGATTGTGTTGGGAAGAACACGTCTCAGCTACAATTAAGAAATACAAGTTAGTGAGAAGTCAGCTATACCCTTCGCTAAACAGGAGAAGCAAGATTAATCTTAACAGCAAATTGGCGATTATTAAAACAGTACTTAAGCCAGTGCTGACCTACGGCTCAGCAGCGTGGGGCTACGCTGCTAACTTGTACATCAAAGGCTCGAAGCTCAGGAAAACATAGTGCTGAGAATGGCCTTAGACGCCCCGTGGTTCATCCAGAACTAACAAATACGAAAATAAATGAGATGGACTCCTCTAAGAGAAGTCCTAAGACAAAAGGCCGAAGAGCATGATAATCCACTGATTAAACAAGCAATGGATTATAACCCAGAAATTGAAAACAGAAAACACAAAAGACCTAGGCTACAACTCTAAATGAAGAAAACTAGGAGGAGATCCGAAAAACCAAGCAAAAAGAAAGAAGAAAAAAGAGAAAAGAAATAAGCGAGAACAAGGAATTAGAAGAGGAAACAGAAGATTAGCAGAACCCAAAGGAGAAATCCCCAAGGGCAACACCATCGAATACAGGACCCCAAGTCAGCTTACTATTTGTAGGTTATGAATGACTGACGAGCGCATGAGTACACAAAACAGGAAAAGACAACTTTACATTGAATTCGAAATGCAATAGGTGCATTGGCACCTGGAGCGGAAACACTAAAGCGTCATGACTGGAGGTTTATAAAGCTACGGCCCGGAAACCAATGGGACACTTACAGTGTGCTTCTATAGACGGTAGCTTCACTATAGTCAACTGAACTAGATTGGTGAGGACCTTCAGTCCAGGGGGGTTTTAGCCAGTAGGAATCCGGTACTACCTTCACACTTCGTGTTGGAGTCTATGCAAGATTTCTCCTCCTCGAAAAAAAAGATTTTTTTCTATATTTTAAGAAGACTCTAGAATTACTATTGCAGTTGTTAAAGGTTACATCTTAAAAATTTCTCTTCAAAAAGATTTATGGAAAATTCTAAAATTAAAACATTTTAAAATATCAATTTCTACAATTAATTTTTTTATTTACCATTTTAGTTTGTGAGGCAAGAATACATCAAGAATTCAATCTATTTTTTCTTACCTGCTCCGCATGGTGCGCATGGTCCACCTTCAGCTTGGCTTGGTGTTGGTGCCCCTTTACGCGGCGGTCCTGCCCCCTTACGCGTTGGTGCAGCACCTCTACGTGATGGTGGTGCAGCTTGTCTACCCGATGGTGGAGCAGCACATGGTGGGGGCATTCTTCTAGGAGGAGTATAGCAAGGTGACTGAAGAAAGGGCGACGGTAGGGGACTCTCTGGTAAATCGACATCCTTAAAAATACACTTTTATTCAATATTTTGCCTTTTACGAACTAAGTTGATCAATTAAAATTATGGATTATATGAACATGTAGTAGCATTTATATCATCAGACATATATATCAGTGTAATGTATGCTTCATTCTAAACGAAAAGAAAAGGAAAAAATGATATTTGTGGAAAATGACAATTTCCGAGCATCGGAATGGAAAATGGCCCATAAAATTTATCGAATAATTTGACGACTCGATTGTACCAACACTAATCAAACTACTGTGAAAAAATCAGCTAGTTGTTAATAAATAACATTACAATCATGGTTCTTGGGTTTATACCGTGTCAAATTAGTATTATCCGACGTTTCTCCTATAATTACACGAGGCATCTTTAGGATCTTTACTTTACGACATTAGAATACAGAATGTATATCAAGGAGCAACAGCCCAGTATTTATACCCGACTGATACTCAGCGAACCATTATCAAGCATTACAATCGATTTCCACGTGTGATATAGACTGTAACCTGTCTCTATAAATATAATTTGGATATTTACAAATTTCGATTGATTCTCTAATTTTACGTTTAAATAAACCAGATACTGGTGCTAGCACCTTAGTTTCATTTATATTAAAAGTGTGACCTGAACAATGCTGGTGTAAGCCTAGTAGATATAGCCCGTCCTGTTTCACCCACATAAACTTTACCACAAGAGCAATACATCTTTTAAACGCCTTCTCTTTGGAACGGTATTGCGTCCTTTGGTGACTTCAAACATACCAACCTACAATATATGAATATCTGCGCAAACTTTTACATCCTTTTAGAGGAAAAACTGAATCATTTGTTAAAAACTCTGGACGCTTTGTCCAAAGATTAAAATTCATCCAATTAGAGCCCGGATACATCATGGTCAATTTATATGTAGATTCCTTGTATAAAAATATTCCTGTAAACGATTCAGTTTCAAATAATATCAGACCTATTACGAGATAACAATATGGACTCTACCCTACTAGAATTAATTAAATCATGTCTGATTTCCACTTATTTTACTTTTCAAGGAACTTTCTACGAGCAGACTTCGGGAGCAGTCATAAGATTTTCACTGGTACCCGGGTAGCGAACATCTTCATGAAAACTTTCGAAGAAAACGCCTTGTCTTCTGCTCCTCTAAAACCTAAATTTTGGTGCCGTTATGTAAATGATAAGTTCGTGGTTTGGCCGCATGGCGCAGATGACCTAAACAAACAACACCCTAGCATAAAGTTCATTGTAGAAACTAAATCTAGTGGTGCCCCAACACATATTAATTGACATCTAAATGCAACGTCACACCACCATGCTTGTCAAAAACAATCCGTCATTAACTCTTTGGTGCATAGAGCTCTTTCAATATGTGACGAACAATCACTGAAATCAGAAAGAGAAAAAATGACTAGTGCTATCAGAGACAAAGGATGTTGCGCCGAAGATATTAGACATCCTATCAATAAGTATAGAAGCTCAACTACTCAACAAAATGTCAAAAATGTACCACTTATCGACAATGTTGTCTTGCCTTACATACAAGGAACCACCAACAAGATTGCCAAATTGCTTCGAAAATCAAACATTCGGACAATTTTCAATACATGTAAGATAGTTGAATATTGTTTGAAGTTACCAGAGGACTCAATACCGTTACAAACAGAAGGCGTTTATAAGATTGCTTGCGGTTGTGGTAAAGTGTATGTAGGCAAAACAGGACGGTCTATATCTACTAGGTTTAAGGAACCTGTAAGATGTATTAAAAAGAAACAAATTGTACAATCTGCAGTAGTTGAATACCAGATTTACTCAAGTCACACTTTTAATGTAAAAGAAAATGAGTTGCTAGCATCAGCATCTGGTTTCTTTAAACTTAAAATTAGAGAATCAATCGAAATTTTTAAATATCCAAATATTATTAATGGAGATACAGGTTACATTTTACATCACATGTGGAAATCGATTATAACGCTGGATCACGGTTTTCTGAGCACCAGTCTGGTATAAATACTGGGCTGTTGCTGCTCGATGGTGATTTAGTTATCTAATCTCGTGGAGTAAAGGTCCCTGAGGATACCCCGTGCAGTCGTAGGCGAAACGTCGAATAATTCAAATTTGACACGGAATAAACCCAAGAATCATGATTTTCAACTTAACCGAAGCCGTAAATGCTTTTAACAAAAGTCATGTACACTTTACAAGTGGTGGAATCACATCATTTTTGTTGAACACATTTTTCTGTGATTTTTATCAAATTATTTACAATTTAAGCGTAAAAGAAAGTGTTTATTCTTCTTCTTCCTTCTTTAATATAGGCGAACCGCCTGTTTCCTTTCGTCGTCTCTCTGCCTATTGCAATGCTAAGCTGTCGCGTGCAATTCTAACTATTTTTCTATCATCCATTCTTCTAATGTGCTCGTTCTATTCTCTTTTTCTGCCCAGTACTCACTCATTAACGTTTTCTACTTTGAATGTTCTTATATTTTCACTTCTCTTTCTGTCCAAGAGCGTTTTTCTAGTTATTATACAAAGTACTCTCATTTGGGTTGTCTCTAGTAGTTGTTTAGTTTTCGCTGTATTGGGTCGAGTTTCTGCGGTATATGTCATAGCTTATCTCACCATTGCCTTGTAAATTCTTGATTTGGTTTTTATTTTAATATTTTTATTCCTCCACTTGTGTCATTTAAACCTGCTGATATTCTTATTGTCCTAGTTGTCTGTTCTCTTACGTCCGCCTCAACATCGCCATAACCTGAGATTTCTATGCCTAAATACTTAAATTTCATTTCTTGCTGGATAACTTTCCCTTCCACTTTGCACCTTAATGGTGTTTTTTACGTTGTCATGCATTTAGTTTTCTGTGCCGACATCATCATATTAAATGATTTGGCAGTGCAGTTAAATCGATATAATAGTCGCAATAAATCGTTTTAACTCTCAGCCAACAGTACGTCGTCATCGGCGTAGCACAGAACAGTAATTTCCTGATCGCCCATTCTGTATCATTTCAATAAACATTCATTTCTTATTATTTCGTCCATAGTGATAATGAAGAGAGCTCAGGGCATCCCCTTGTCGAATACCACGGCCCACAGCCATTGGTTCAGTCAGGACCCATTTATTTTGACTTGAATCTTGAAATTGCTTTATATATATTTTCAATGATGTTGATGAGGTTATGTGGAATTTGCCTGTTGTGAAGAAAGTGTATAACGTCTTTCAATTACACAATATCGAACGCTTTTTCCAAGTGAATAAAACACATGTAGGCCGGTCTGTTGTATTCAATCGATTTTTCTGTTATATTTGTATTATGACAAAAACGGCATCTTTGCAGGATATACTCGACCTGAATCCTTGCTGTTCATCTGCTAAGGGTGCCAAGTTATTAATTTTATTTGTTATAATTTTTGTTGTAAGTTTCAGTATAGTGCTTAAGAGATTTATACCTCTGTAGTTTGATGCTAGTTCGCCATTCATCGGGTATTCTGTGTAGGTAGAGGATTTTTCAAATGAGTAATATTAACTGCTGTATGAGACATTGATCGCCATATTTAATTAATTCGTTTAGGATGTCATCTTGCCCTGGGCTCTTCCTATTTCTTAGCTTTCGAAGAGCTGTATTTACATCGGCTGTCTCAATTTGTACGTTGTCGTTCGTTACTATTTCGAGTGTAATTAGTTCAACTTCAAATTCTTCTGATTTATATAATTACTTTAAATAGTTAACCCAGGTTTCTCATGCTATCTGATTTGTCTTTCACTAACTCATTGATCTCTTCTCTTTGAGTTATAATAAAATACCAAATTTGATTTTGAAGTCCACAGTAGTCATCCTCCATTCTCTCTAAGAAAATTTCCCAATGATGATTTTTGTTTGTCTTACTAATGCTGTTGTTTCATTTCGGATTCGTCTATACATTTCATACAATTCTGGTGTTCATAATGTTCTGTGGGTAAGGTACGCTATTTATTCTTTTTACATTTTTCCTAAATTTCTGGACAAAACCATGGAGTTTTATTCTTTCTAGTGTTATTTTTTACAGCTCGGGTTCCTAGAGCTTCATATACGGCTTCTTTAATGTTGGTCTTCAGTTTCTCCCAGGCAGCATTTATACTATCCTCCTCTCTTATTGGGTTTATTTGAATTTTCTTCTTCAATCTTTTCTTATATAGTTGCTTAATCGATAAGTCCCATAATGATTTGTGTTTGTTTATTTTCGATTCTTGAGTTGCTTGTACTGGGCTCTTTTGAGGTTCAAATTTTATTTTAATTTTGAAAGTAGCAAACTGAGATCGCTTCCTATATCAGCGGAATTCAGCGTTCTGATGTCCAGTATTTGAAGTGGGTGGATGTCTCTGTTGGTAACAATATAATCAATGGTTGACCAGAAGTTCCCGGTGTTCCTAAATGTGAAATTATATTGCTCTTTTTGGTTCTAAAATGTGTTGTGATTCGTAGCTTATTCATAGATTGATCATAAGAGTTTTTTATACCAATTTAATACCTCATCAAATTAACTTGTTTTGCGCGTTCCAAAACATAGCGATACGAAAATTTTCGCAAATTAAAAAGTTCTCGAAACTCGTCAAATTGAAAAAATTCAAAAAGTTTGAGGAGAATGATAATTATGTTGAAATGAGGATTACGTCCTGTCAACTAATTTGTGCGGATATAGGACAGTATGAAGAGTATACCTTTACTTGTTGCATGGATTATCTACCTGCTGTTTAGAATTTTTTGGTATACATTTACCTTTGGTCTTTTACTAATTAAACTTTTGACTTATTAATGTAAATAAGAACCATAAAGGTTGTCAAACTTCACCTACGCATTGTAAAAATATGCATTAATAAATATTAAATAGTTGCTTATCTATTTTCTTTCAAGATAAAATAACTTTCAAAGGTCGGTTTTCAAATTGCCTTGGTAACAGGCAAAATATAGTTGCCACACCGCTGCTTCCCATGCCAAAGTAGCAAAAAGAGCTCTCGTACCCAAAACTATACAATAGTATGTATAGTAATTGTGCAACTGTGAATTACAAAATAAATCTTTTGAGTTTACCTGCACATATCGTTGTAGTTGTTCCATCGCCCCCATAATATCAGGGTAATAATTGAGATTCATATCTGGGGGTGGTGAATCTGCCAGTGTTCCTGCTTCATCGTCAAACAGCATAGCCTACATTAAAAAATAATATATATATATATATATATATATATATATATATATATATATATATATATATATATATATAAAGAGAAATTATAGTTCGTGTAATTTTAAAATAAAATAGAAAGTTTTCGGCTATGCGGACATAAAAACCGCTGATAAATATTATTCTCATATGATGGCGCGACGATAAATTAAAAAAGGAATATATAAAAACTAGACATACAAAACATGCTACTCTAAGGATAGAGGTCGTTTTATCCGGTATCGGCAACCAAACCAACCACGAATTCCGCGATTTAAGTAAACTGTTGTACCAGTGATCTCCCTAAGAGAGCTGTTGCGTGTTTTTTAAGACAACAAATATAAAAAAGAGAGGAGTTGTCGTCCGTGTAAATATAAAATAAAATCGAAAATTCTTAGCTATGCAAGCATAAAAACCGCTGATCATTACTCTCATGTTAAAAAGTGTGGAAAACTTCAAGATCTTGGAAAAATTACGACAACGCTGTTTCGTTCTAGTATAGGATTCATCAGGCCATTGCATTCGTTACAAACTATCATCTCGCATCTGTGTCCTATAAACAGATTTCAAGGTTGAAAAATAGTAACTAGGACACAGTTGCAACAACTCGATGGCTCACTCAATAACACAAGAATAACACAAACCAATAATGTTGTATAAAACCATCATGTGACGGCGATTTGTACCGAATGCAATGACTTGATGGGTCCCACACTAGGATGAAACAGCGCTGTCGTCATTTTTCGAACCCGAAGTTCCAAACCGGAACCGTTTCTTAAGTAAGATAAAGAAAATACTATATTATTAATCAAATCAGAATGACACAGATCATAAGCATCGTAAGCATCGACATAAGTGCTTAAATTTAATAAATTACCAATTTAGCACTAAGGTGAGTGGTAATAAAATGCTGACGCGATGAGAGCAGGCGGCTGCATACGCCACGCCCTAGCACAACAAGAGAATTCCTTTTTGCTTTTATTCAGGCCGTTGAAGCATAAGTACAGAGAATTGGTATTTCCGTGTTTCGCCCAAATTTTTTTTACCTAAAATGGTAGTTTATTCCACGGAACAAAAAAAAAGTGCAGATTATTAAGCGGTACTATTTTGGTAAGGGTATGGGTGAGATAATCGGCAGATTTGCATTTACGTGCCTATTCCTTCAAAATATAGAATTTTGGAAATTATTAAAAAATTTGAGACAACTAGTTGTCTAAAAACTTGTAAAAATGATCCGATAATAATGAGGATCAACCTGTTCCTCAAATTACTGAAGAACGAGCAAATCGGGAGACTGACGTTTGTAGTTAGCAAAATTTAATTTTCCTTGAAATAATACAGCAAATGCCGAAGAACTTGATATGAACGCTCAAACAGTTCGGAATATTTTAAAGAGGAACAAATATCGCTTTTACAAATTTCGAACAACTCAAGAAACTTTTCCGGAAGACCAGGAAAAACGTGTGGTCTTTTGTAAGGACATGATGGAAATAGATAATAAGGATATAACCCCTGAAGTTTTGGTAAATACACGAACCATATTTTACAATAGACTGGGTTATTGTCTCGCTCAAAGTGGAGCCCTGTTTGAACAACTCCTGTAGACTTTTAGGTGTTTTTGTTGATTTAAATTGAATTTAATTATTTGTTTATGTATTTAAAATTACTGAACGTGTTACTTCTATTTTTTGCCAGAATCAAAGTTTATTTTTGATAATATTAAAGTGGTTTATTAACTTATTTACATAGAAATTACCGTTGCGTTTCTAGTAATTTTATTAGAATAAATGTTCATTTTGTAACAGAAATATCAATTTTCTTTACGCTCAATAACCAACAAAAAATATTTTTTTTTGTATTTCGACTCTTTGATGCATTTAAAACAATCAATGTATCAAATAGTCATTAAATATTCCAAATTCCGTCGATAATGTTATAAGTTTAGACGAAAAGTAATTACACCCTCTCATTCGTTTTAAGGTACTGTTCGTCTTCGTGTCGCACAGAAGTTAGCGGGGGTAATATTGGTTTATTAACTTATTTACATAGAAATTACCGTTGCGTTTCACTAGTATTTTTACTAGAATAAATGTTTATTTTGTAACAGAAATATCAATTTTCTTGACGCTCAACAGCCAAAAAAAAAATATATTTTTTTTTTGTATTTCGACTATTTGATGCATTTAAAACAATCAATGTATCAAATAGTCATTAAATATTCCAAATTCCGTCGATTATGTTATAAGTTTAGACGAAAAGTAATTACACCCTCTCATTCGTTTCAAGGTACTGTTCGTCTTCGTGTCGCACAGAAGTTAGCGGGGATAATATTGCGCATAGGCGTTCCCTACGATCTTCTGTCCCGAATTAACCCGAAAGAAGTTAGAGGGGCCTAGTGAGCCAGAATTTGAGAAAACCCGCCAAAATAAGAAATTGAAACTAGAAGGTTGACTATAGTTACGTTTCAATTAAATCTAGGTTATATGAACGGCCAGTCTTTTCTTTCTAAAGTTTCGTCGCAGGTCAAAGGCAAACAGTCTTTTGGTTGCGTCGCGCCCAGTTACATTTGTGCGCCGCTCTTGTATTTGACATTGGATTGTCGAAAGACAAATATTAATGATTACGAAATTGAGCCAAATAGAAAGGCCGTACTCTGGTGCGTAAAATACAAAAAAGCATATTATCCATATGACGATTTTTTAACTTCTACTAAATCAAAAGCCGAGGTTAAATTCCAGGGCTTACTGGATCACAGAGTGGATCGAATTATATTGCTTCAATTAGACGCCCTTGAACAAATCGATAAATTATACTTGTAAATATGAGTATTATTGGCAAATTGGGCTTCGATGGAACGTCAGGTCAGAGCCAGTACAAAATGAAATTCACTGATCCGAATACTACTTCACTTACCAAACAAAACAAGAACAGATTTTGTTGTACAATTCCAAATCCTCCTCTATTATGAATTGCGGGCCACCGAAATTTGAATTTATTAAGGAAACCAAACAAAATTCTTTAAAGAAAATAGAAAATTATGAACTCGAACTAATCAACTTGCATCATGTAAAAGCTTTCTCTTTGCCACCCCAGCTGCAGTACCGTACAACTTATCTATGACAATGATAGAGGGCTAGGTGAATGCTTTGACTGTAACGAAATCGGTTCAATGTTCTTACCCCTGCCAAACAACATCATAGTTCAACAACATTGATACTGCGTCCCAGTAAATACAGCGTATTTCAAGCTACGACTGTCAACTCTATATGCATGTATTCGATTCTTCGAATGCTGTTTGTATTTGTCGTATCAACGTGACACACAGAAGTGGTAAACCCGTAAGCAGAAAGACAAAGAGGTGAAAGCACAGACAAAGGCTACCATCCAACAGGCCTTTAAGGATTCAGATTAGGACATCTTGTTGACATGCCAAAGAAAGGGTTAGGAAACACTAATGGTGGCAACACAGCTCGACGTTTCTTCGAGAATAGTGATGAACCGACTATTATAACAAGAGTAAAACGAAAACTGATCCTCTGGTTTCCCGTGATTTTGCAAACTATTGGAAGCGGACATTAAACTGCAATAGAGAAGATTTGGGAATACACACTTCAAACAACAAGATTGTTTTTCAAAGGATATTCCTGGTACAACATGCCAACAGAAATCCACAATTTACTTACTCCATTGACCAGACATCATAGCATTTGCAATATTACCGATAGGTAAACTATCGAAAGATGCACAAAAATCAACGGACAAGTTGATAAGAAACTATCGCCTAGACTTTGCCCGAAAATCTTCTCGGAAAAAATATGGAGGATATGTTCCAAAACTTTTCACGTCAATGGATCTTTACACTGTTTTTGACATAGTAAGGAATCGGATAACAATTCATACATATTGGAGAATGAGAAAAGAGCTGTTAGCAAAGAAGGCAGTGATTAAAAAGTTCTTTTTATTATTTTTATTACAGTCGTATTATTTATTCATTTATGTGAATCAATAGATATTATACTACTTACAAATTATTTGCATTGGTATTTAATAAGAAATCTTAAGCATAAAGGTAAAAGTACTTTCGCCTTTTTAACGATTATTGATATCCATGTATTTATTATTATAGTATTATATTTAAAATGCAACTTGAAGTCAATATTTTATTCATGGAAATATAATTATTCTTTTTATTTTATTTTGAAGCTTTAAACCACTTTAGACGTTTTTCAAATTTATTTTAAAGATTTAGTCTGCTATGTTGGAGCCGATTTTCATTTTTAATATCAAATCCGTTCTTTCGACCCACTGTGTTTTGACGACCCAAAACCAGCGAAAAGTCTGTGCCCGAAACCATTTTTGCTGGAAACCAGGGAGCAAGTTACGATACAACATTATGCTTTATTTCGCTTCTTCAACAGAGCTAAACGGGTTGCCCGTCTCTTTCTGTTACATTTCCATTAATTATAGGTTCCGTTTCGGATTTTCCACACCTGTATATATATATATATATATATATATATATATATATATATATATATATATATATATATATATATATATATATATATATAATATATACATATATAAGCTAAGTTTTTAGCTATAATTGTACTAAGGTGTGCAGCAAAAGGAGAGATAGAATATAAACATTTTTTTTTACATATGAGAATAAGAGATCTTTTTTACTGTGCGAAGATTTGGATAACGAATTCTTGTTTCTAGAGTTCACATCCTTCATATATTTAAGAGTGTTGTGTTTTTTAGGTAATTGGGATAAATTGGTGACCACACGAAGGACATATAGGATAATTAGGACAAATATTTGTTGTATGCCCAAATATCTAAAGGAGGAAGGGATATAAGAGCGGACTCAAAATAAGTACCATCCAGTATAAATTTTAGAAGGAAGATTGTGGGTTTTCAATGTAATAATTTTAAAACCATCCTTTTAACTTGTGCTACTTCGTGATTTTTTTAATTTTCTAGAATTTCTTGTTCTATCAGTTGAAAAAATCCTAACAAATGACTATGCCCTTAATAGAATTCAACGAAGGATTGGGAATGGAGGTACCTTCAAACCAATGGAATTTTTTAATAGAAAGACCTTTACGTGATTGACTTTCATTCGTTAAGTTTTCTGACACTAGGAGTGGCACCAAAATATGACTACAAAGCCTTATGAAATAAAAACGGTGAGATGTTCTTAAAAAAGTCCTCAGATATCTTAAATAACAGAAATTTTTCTAAAAAATCAATTGAATTAGTTGGAGATTCTACTACAGGCCTTTTAAAGCGGGAGGGGGGGACAAAATTTCTCGTGTAAATTCCACAAGAAATCTTTGAAATTAAAGTCCCTTACAACAGAACCAGAAAACCATATTAAAGTTACTTGCCACCAGAGGGCGCCCAGTATATCTGATAGATACCGTTTGCGACTCCTGCCGTGGAGCCATTCATCCCATTAGTCTGGTTAGTAACACTGTTGATACATATACCGGGTGTCAACGAATCTATTAGACAAGTCATAATTTCTAGAGTATTATGTGTATCAAAATGAGAATTGGTGCAGATAAATGGTATGTGAAGGGGAGAATTTTCGCATATTTTCCACTTTCCGGCCACTTCCGGTTTCACCGGAAATGGCTACGGTTTTGAATTTTTAAATGGAATACCCTGTATATTTTAACATTTTTGGATTTCTGAGACAATTCTAGATCAGAATGTGACATTTTAAAAACTTTTTACGTCTACTTCATTTTATTAGAGCCACTTTTAAAATTGCATCTAGGTGGCCATGATCGGACGCAAACTAATCTAAAGGCCTTAGGTGATGTCAAAAAAATACAATCGCAAAGTTTTAGTTACTAGTATGAAAGACAGGAATAAGACAAGTTGACAAAATTACGTTTTCATTTCTAACTATTAATTTTCAAATGGAGACCCTTTTTGACAACTACTTTTCGAAAAAAGCATTCTTTGACGAATCTAACGGTACTAATTTATTTGCGATTGGATTAGACATAAGAACAGAAATTAAATATTATTAAGCAAAATACTGGATAATTTATTTACTTATGACAAATGCGCCATGGACAGCCATGATGCATAATAATTTGCAACTGTTTTTATCAAGTCTTCTTTGGAAAACAAAGCACTCACTTAAGTAGATAATGACAGTGACATACGTTCTAAGAACAGACGTAAAAGTTTCTTAATTTTCGTTTAGTTTAAATTTTCATTAAAATAATGTATACTCAAAGTGAAAAAGTGGATATGTTATTAATATTTGGAGAGTGTCATAGAAATTCAAGGAATGTTGCCGAGTTGTATGCTCATAGATATCCGAATCGTCAACAACCAGCCCATCAGTATTTTCCGTATGTCGAGACTCGTTTTAGGCAAATAGGAAATCAAGAGGCGGAACAGAGGTTTATCATAAATGAAGAGACTGAGATTAACGTACTTGCTATGGTTTTTCTTCAAAATGAAATCGAAAATCATCTCAATGATATACCTTTAGCAGTTTTACGGCGAATTTACTTTCAACAAGATGGAGCACCGCCTCACAATACTAGAGAAGTTCTTAATTATTTAATAGAGCATTTTAATAATCGAATTATTGCAACCAATGGTCCGGTACGGTGGCCAGCCCGCTCACCGGATCTTACTGTGCTCGATTTCTTTGTCTGAGGATATGTTAAAGAAAGGGTTTACTATGGAGCAGCCCCAGCTACTTTTGAAATATTAGAAGAAAGAATTTTACGGGCATTTAGAAGTATAACGCCCCAAATGCTACAAAACGTGTTGAGAGAAACAATTGAACGAGCTGAAATGTGTCGTGAAAAAGAAGGAATGCACATTTACTACACTAAGCTTTTTAATAAATTCAGCTACTGTACTTTCAAATATTTTAAGTGCGTCATCTAAGTTATTAGTTTATTTTGTTAGTTTTTTGTTAATTTTGTTAAATTTTTAATCGAATTCCTGTCTTTCATACTAGTCACTAAAACTTTGCGATTGTATTTTTTTGACATCACCTAAGGCCGTTAGATTAGTTTGCGTCCGATCATGGCCACCTAGATGCAATTTTAAAAGTGGCTCTAAAAAAATGAAGTAGACGTAAAAAGTTTTTAAAATGTCACATTCTGATCTAGTTGTCTCAGAAATCCAAAGATGTTAAAATATACAGGGTGTTCTATTTAATAATTCAAAATCGGGGCCATTTCCGATGAAACCGGAAGTGACCGGAAAGTGAAAAATATGCGAAAACTCTCCTCTTCACATAACATTTACCTGTACCAATTCTCATTTTGATACACATAATACTCTAGAAATTATGACTTGTCTAATAGATTCGTTGACACCCAGTATAGGATGATTAGAAAGTACCACGAACATGACCCGGTACTTGGGAGATTGTCAATTTTCAAAATTAATAATGTCATTAGGCCACTGAAAAAAATGTAAATAAAAGAAACAAATATGAGAATTTTGGCAAAAATTTATATTTGAAGATCAAGTCTTTATCGATTAGAATATCCCCAAGTTTAAAGCACTCCTACTTCATCATACTTCATCGATATGCTGTACAATTATCAGCCAGAATTTTCTAACCTCTAAAAATGTAGATACAATAGACAAGAAAGGAAACTTAAGACATTTGATTAAAGTTCTCATAGGAGATAATTTTTTAGAATAATTTTCAATCTTTCCAACACATTTTTCTCCGATCAAGGCTTTACTTTCTGGTGTAGAATTTTGACATTATTCTTATTTTTATCTCTTTTGTCTATATTTTTTGAGGTTAGAAAATTTTGGTTCATAACTTAGGCAGTATAGCGATGAAGTATGGCCAACTAGGTGTGACTTACACCTTGAAGAACTTTCAATGCGATTAAAATTGGACTTGTAAGCGGATTTTTTTTACGGTGTGCCGTGGAGTTACCCCAATAAAATGCAAAGTCGAATGGATCTTCAGCGAAAGCCAGCCATTATATATTTTTTCTCTTGTTCTGCAAAATGTAATTCTTCTTCATACTTTTAATTTACCTGTATTATTCTTCATTTTTTAACGATATTGAATTATTAAATTAATTCGCCGATTAGTCTAACTCTTGTGAAAAATTCAAAAATAAATTAAAACCAAATATGTAGCTTACCCGTTCTGCAATTTCATCCATTTCCCTTTGACGTAAATGTTCAGTTAAATTGCCTGCTTTAAGGGCTGCCAGAAATCCTTCACTTCTTTCTAAAAATGCTCTATCGCTGAAACTCTCTGTAACAGGATTACGTTCGGGAGGTGGTTGACATGGTTGACATGGGCGAGCAGATTCTGGTGGAGGATATAATTCTGGTGGTACTTCTATATTAGTTTTAAAAATCTAAAAACATAATCACTAGATTAGTACGATAAATTTTTAATGATTTACTTACAATTATATACACAAAGGTTACCAACTAGCGAAGACAAAGTTGAATTTTTTTAATGAAGACGAACAATTTCTCTCAAAGTTGTTTTAAAGTTAATAAAGGGTGTTTTTTATAGAGGTATAGAACTTTTAAATGGAATAAAACAAAGATGAATTTTTTAAATTGACATGAAATTTACTTTATTCGAAAGATAACCTTCTGGCATTATAATTTAAATATGACTTCTGGCATATGACCGCCACGGCTGGCTCGGACGTAGTCTAATCTGGAGGTCCAATTTTCGATGACTTTTTCCAACATTTGTGGCCGTATATCGGCAATAACGCGGCGAATGTTGTCCTCCAAATGATCAATCGTTTCGGGCTTATTGGCGTAGACTAGCGACTTCATATATCCTCACAGAAAATAGTCTAGCGGCGTTAAGTCGCACGATCTTGGAGGCCAATTCACGGGTCCGAAACGTAAAATTATGCGGTTACCAAACGTTTCCTTCAATAAATCAATTGTAGCACGAGCTATGTGACATGTTGCGCCGTCTTGTTGAAACCAAAGCTCATGCACATCATGGTTGTTCAATTGATGAACGAAAAAGTCAGTAATCATGGCTCTATAGCGGTCACCATTGACTGTAACGTTCTGACCAGCATCGTTTTTAAAGAAGTACGGACCAATGATTCCACCAGCACATAAAGCACACCAAACAGTCAGTTTTTCTGGATGTAACGGTGTCTCAACATACACTTGAGAATTATCATCACTCCAAATACGGCAGTTTTGTTTATTGACGTATCCATTCAAACAAAAGTGAGCTTCATCAGTAAACAAAATTCGCTTATGAAAATCGGAATTAATGGCAATCTTGTTTTGGGCCCAATCACCGAATCTACGCTTTGCTAGGTGATCGTGTGGCTTCAATTCTTGCACGAGATGGATTTTGTAAGTACGCAAACCAAGATCTCTCCGCAAAATCTTCCCTAAAGTAAATGGATACATATCCAATTCCTGTGCACGATGGCGGATAGACTGATTCGGGTCTTCCTCTACGCTACGCTCTACAGCAGCAATGACTTCTTCTGTACGCACTGTACGACGTCTCTGTGGATCCGTATTATCATTTAGAGTAAACGTGGTGCGAAAACGTTCCATAGTTATTCGAATTAATTGCTCTGACGTACGATTATGTTGACGTAAAATGAACGTAGTGCACGATACGTATTTCGAACGGAAGCATGATTTTCAAAATAAATTTGCACAAGTTGGAAGCGTTGTTCAGGCGTCAGTCTATTCATGTTGAAATGCCAAACCAAACTAATCATAAATCACTTGACAGCTGACAAAATGGCCGCCAGTTAAAAAAGTGCTGCCAACTTAAAGTTTTATACCTCTATAAAAAACACCCTTTAAAATTAGTATTTCTTTTATTAGGTTACAGTCAATATCTTAAGAGAAAATTAAGTGAAATTGAAGCATTTTTTTTTTTCATTAACTTTCGGTTTATTTTAATTAAACCATCTTCAGAGTAATTTTTTTAATGATATTTTTGATGGCAAATTTTTAAAGGTATATATATTTTTTTATATTAAAGATAGGCACAAAATTTTTAAACTAAAATTAACTATTTAAACTAATTTTTGTTACATTTTTCTTCGGACAACTATTTATATAAGCTTCTGTCTATTTTATGTAGTGTTGTTTATAATTCTGTATATTCGAATTTTCTAGAAATTTTCTACAACACACTAAACAAAGAGTTCGAAATTATTTCTGCCAAAATTAAGAAGAAACATTATAATAAAATTAATATATTAATGAAACAATAAAACGAAAATAAAATTCTTCGCAGAAAAAAATAGCAAATCAAAATGCACATTGTATAAAAGAAACAAAGCAATTCTTAAAAGATAATCCCAATTTAACGCCGATAAATGTAATAAAACTGTAATAATGGAAAAAGATGAATATAATACAAAAATAAATAACCTGATAAACGACGGAACAAAATACAAAAAAGAAAATCACAATCCAACCAAAAATGAGCAAACCAAAATAAACAATATTATAAATTCATTATTTAAAAGAAATCTAGTTTCAAAACAATTACAAAATAAGCTAAATTATCATAATGGTCATTCTCTTTATATACAGGGTGTCCAGGAAAATATGGGGAATCTCTTGGATATGAAAAAAATACGTGAAATGAATACCACAAGGTCACATAACCTTTTTTCGTATAGGCCTCCTCTTCGGAGATGTGGGCTCCCAAAAAGCTGCAATGGAATCAAGTTCACATAATAATTGAACCAGGTATATTTCAATTTTTTTTAATATAATGTATACCAGGTAAAACCCTTCAAATTATTGCCTAAGAAAGTGTTGTAAATTTCTCACAGTTGCAGGGACGGACTAGCTGTGAAAATCAAAACCCCATTTTTTTACTCCCTGTATGATAAGAACTTTAGACAAAGTTTTTTTACATACCTTTAACTCCTGGCTAAAAATTAAGTACTCTTCATTGTAACGAAGTTACTATATTTTTGGGTATGAGTATGTTCGCCGGGATTTAATTTATTAATTTTACATCCGAAAAATCTGATTCTTGCGAGAAAAGATTGCTTAAAGTTTCAAGATTACCGATATATAATTAGATTTACCGCGCTATGCCGGGAAATATAATTTTCCGAGATTTTCAGAGCGTCCGACCATAGTAATCGCGCGCCGCATACAGCAGTATTGTATGCGCGATCACCACACACCGTAACTCGTCAGCGTAGTGGGAGCTCGGGCCGTCTATTTAAGCTTGAGCAGACCATTATTTCGCTGAGAACTACACGTTCTCCACCTTGGTCAACAGTCCAAACGGACTGGACTAGGTCGCTTGCCGGACCGCGCCTTCCTGGTCTAGCAATGTAGGTGAGGCTAGGCTTGTGTGTATATGGCGTTTTACCATACACGTCCTACCCCTCTAATGGCCAGCATTGCCGAGGACCCTTATAAGAACGGGCAATATTCTGTCATCCTACAGTCACTGCCGATGACCCTTATAAGAACGGGCAGTGTCGGTTCCTTTCCTAATTTCCTACCGCTATTGGTCGGTATTGTCGAGGACCTTTATAAGAACGGGCAATGTCATTCCATCCTACTGACGCTGTCGAGGACTCTTATAAGAACGGGCAGCGTCAGTTCCTTTCGTACCTTCCTACCGTCACCGATACACACATGCACTAAATGCCGTCAATATTATCTTTGTTTCCGTATTGACCAGGAATGTGTTTTACCGCCAGACGCCCTCCGATGTCCGTTGACAAAGGCGCTAAACAACTGCCACCCCGACGCTTATCGCCGCTGCCGCGATCACCGCCGTGTAGAGACGTCGCCTATCGCCGACCGATGCCGGGTTATTGTTACCGCGTATACCGCCAAAGGTCGAATTTTAATACGAAGCGCCGTGAACCGTGAACGCGGATTTAAGATACGAGGCGCGATAATTTGCGTACGAGCCGTCGTGAATAGCGTCGCAACCGTATAGTACGAGGTATGTGAATAGTGTCGTGAATGATACCGCCGAGTTACCGTCTTTAGCGCAACCGACTAGTATGAGCTACCGTGATCACCTCTCGAAACATACTCTTGCCCTCCCGATCGTTTTATTTGTTTACATTCTTGTCCATCTTAGCTTGTGAGTTAGTTTTAGGCCATGTCTTTGTATAAAAGAATAGAATACAGGATACAGGATATCTTATAACTGTTTGTTTTCTTACCTGGTCCCATTTTTAACATTACATATAACAATTGGCATCCGGCAGCCAGCACTAATATGCACAATTGACCGCTGGCTTGCCGTTTCTCCACTGTAACAAGCTGCCGGGTACATAAGTGGGCCCTCGACCACATGAATCTCGAGGGTGGCGCCCGAGAACCGACCACCAAGTGGATGTTTGACCTTCAGGCAGACAAACCGTTGATCAGTTGAGAGAGCAGGGATATCCCGAATATAAGTAGATACCGCCGAACCGATACCCCTGCGCTGAGCATTTGATCGTTGACTGTCTGCACGAGAAATATCCACTAACCGATATTCCGCTGCCGTGAACGAAGTAGATCCGTAGAGCACGACCTGCTTCCCTGCTCCCCTCCTACAAAAACGCGTCACATCATTCATGTCGCTAATTCTGACCGTTTTGAAGAAACGTCATTTTATTTACATCATGTATTTGGCGTATTTCGATAAAAGATACATCTTTGTGCCTACCAAATGCTCAACCTTCAACCTTATAATAAAAAAGTTCGATCCATAATTATAATTTACCTCTTTAGTTAATAACGTCGAATTATGTGAATTGCAGTTCGACCTAGTTTCACAAAAAATGTGCGTTTTATTTTATAGACACCAAAAACAAAGTATCGTAGTTGCAAACGTTGTTGGGTACAAAAAAATAAAATATCCTACATTTTAAAACTTGTCAACTTTCACATCGCTGACATATTTATTCTTTATTTGGATGTTAATTTACTGGTTTTCGAATTTCGTGGTGAAATTAATTGTGAAATAATTCCAAATATGGGATATGCAAATATGCATTTGATGTACGGTCTTGTATCTAGCAACGCTTTGGATGCCGGGAAGTTATATCACGACAGATATGATAATTATACTCTTCCAGATGAGAAAACATTTCAGTGAGTTAACCAACGTCTAAGGAAGAATGGGAGGTAATCCCATTTAATAAGATAATATTATTAAATTTCTTCATAACTCTAGGAAATTTTGGGAAAAGATGTACTGATGCTGGTCAGTGAAGGACAGTATGTATGCCGCCATTAGAGGAAAAAAATTTAAATGCTGTAAATGACACGAAAATTATCAGCGCAGTTTAATACGCTGAAAACAATAACACATGAAGTTCTTCGAGAACAGCTGTTATATCAATATAATTTGAAAAAAGTGCATTAACGGATTCCTGAAGATTTCTCCCGTACAATGCAGTTTACAAACTGGCTATTGGATCAGCAACGAAATAATGTGAATTTCATTTTTTTGCATCATTATCATGAGTCCCAATTAATTAATGTCTGGGCAGGAATCATTGGAATTTTTTTGATTGGACCATTCGTATTACCGGCACGACTGAATGGAGAACTTTATTTGGAGTTCTACCAGACCATGATTTAGTAGAGCACTTAGCACTTGCAACATGTACCACATGCACGATGGGACACCACCTTATTTCAGCGTTGCTAAGCAGGAGCACCTGAATAACGTCAATCTTAACCGTTGGATTGGTAGAGGACGACCTATTGTCTGGCTTTCTTAATCTCCCGACCTAGCGCCCTTAAATTTTTACTTTTGCGGATACTAAAAACCTTGGTGTATTCCACTCCGGTCGATAGTAGGGAGGAACTTCTGCGAAGAATCACGCTGCATTGTGATCTGTTGTGCTGACTTAATGTGGGGGATACAGCAGTCCTCAATTAGTCGTTCCCGCGAGTGTATTAGATTTCACGAAGCCCTCTCTTATTAAGTTTTTAACTATACAGTTAGTTTAACTTTTTCTTGAATCTATGGTGACAGGGGAAAATTTCTCTTTATCATATTCAACTCGACAGAAGTTAGGGGACTAACAGTGTAAATAAAATGAAGTTTTTCGTAAACACTTAAGATTAGCGACATGAAAGAAGAGTACTTAATTTTTAGTCAATAGTTAAAACTATGTAAAAAACGTTGTTCAAAGTTTTTATCATACATGGCTTAAAAGAAATGGGGTCATGAGTGTCACAGCTAGTCCATCTCTGCAGCTGTGAGTAATTCACAACACTTTCTTGAATAGGGTCTTACCTGGTATACATCATACTAAAAAAAAATTGAAATATACCTGGTGATGCAATAATTATGTGAAAAAACCTTGATTTCATTGCAGCTTTTTGGAAGCCCATATCTCCTAAGAGAAGACCTATACGAAAAAAGTTTATACGAACTTGTAATATTCCTTTCACGTGTTTTTCATATCTGGAAATTTCCCATATTTTCTCGGACACCCTGTATATAGTCTACCAAAACTCCATAAACCAGACCCTCCACTCCGCACAGTTGTTAGCAATATACCCTCTATCGAAGTATTTATCAAATACTTTAAGTAATAAAATTTTTATAAAAAAATTGAACCGACTTCTAAAAGTGCGCTAAAAAGTGAAAAATAACCATAAATTTTTATATGAAATTGAACTTTTTGAAGTCGGAGCCAAACTAATACCTGACAAAATGTGATTTGCATAAACAGATTAAAAATACTTTATATGTAATTGCTTTCTTAAACTAATTTGTATATATTAGTAGTTATTTATTTCATTTACAAATAATTTGGCGCCGACTTCAAAAAGTTCAATTTCATATAAAAATTTATGGTTATTTTTCACTTTTTAGCGCACTTTTAGAAGTCGGTTCAATTTTTTTATAAAAATTTTATTTTTCAATTTTTAGTTTTAGAATTCATTATGATATTCATAAATTATGTGAACTAAGTACTAATCGAAATTAGTGTATTTCGAAATGACTCCAAAGTGGCAGAAAAGTACAAATTTTATCCAAAGTTGTAAATCACCCTAAAATGAGAAACTAAAAATTCTTTAGTTCTTAGAATTTTCCAAATACCAATCAAATTGGGGCAAACGAATATTTAGTCTGTCATAGAAAATCCACTATCTTAAATCTCAAATTAATTTTAGATTGGTAATATAGGCCCCAAAACCTTCCAATATCGATATTTAAAGAAAATAAATTAATTTTTTATCCACTATATTAGATACGCCATATTGAATTTTTTAAAAATAATTTCAGATTCTTTATGTGAGGCCCCAAAAACTTCCCCATACCAATTTTGGAGAAAATCAGCCAAAATCGTCCGCCATATTGAATTTTTTTTTTTTTAAATTATTTTAGATTCGTCATATGCGACCCCGAAAACTCCCCCGTACCAATTTTGGAGAAAATCGGACAAAATTGATTTTTCTGTCGGCCATATTGGATTCGCCATATTGAATTTTTTTAAAATTATTTTAGATTCATTATATGCGACCCCGAAAACTCCCCTGTACCAATTTTGGAGAAAATCGGACAAAATTGATTTTTTCGTCCGCCATATTGGATCCGCCATATTGAATTTTTTAAAAATTATTCTAGATTCGTCATATGCGACCCCGAAAATTCCTCCGTACCAATTTTGGTGAAGATCGGACAAAATTGATTTTTTAGTCTGCCATATTGAATCCGCCATATTGAATTTTAAAAAAATAATATCAGATTCGTTATGTATCACCTCGAAAATTCCCCCATACCAATTTTGGAGAAAATCAGACTAAATTAAATTGTTTTGTCCGCCATATTGGATCCGCCATTTTGAATTTTTTAAAAATAATTTCAGATTCGTTGGGTACATCCCCGAAAATTCTTCCATACTAATTTTGGAGAAAATCGGACAAAATTAATTTTTTTGGCCGCCATATTGTAAGCGCCATCTTGGATTTTACTGCACCAATTTCATCTAAAAAAATATGGGACCACCGCAGCAACTTCCTTTACATAACGTAAAAAATTTCACTCAAATCGGTGCAGCCGTTCCGGAATAATCGGTGTACATACATAAAAAAAAAAAAAAAATACATAGTCGACGAATTGAGAACCTCCTTCTTTCAGAAGTCGGTTAAAAATGAATTCTATGTCAAAAATTCTTGTGATTTTTGTGAACATATAAAAAATAAAATACTCATAATCCCTCGAGACCACATACTACTATCTGTCGATGTAGTATCAGTATATACAAATATATCTATTGATTTAGCTATAAAATGCATTGAAAATAAATGACGACAAATAAAAGATATAACACCGTTAACAAAAAACGATTTTATAGATGCCACTAAGCTCTGTCTAACCTAAACATATTTTTAATTTAAAGAAAAATTCTATTCTCAAATCTATAGTGTTGCTATGGGATCACCTATTTTCGCCACTATTGTAAATTTAGTAATGGATTATTTAGAAAGAAATATAGTTAGGCAACTTTTTAAACAAATTACAAACCATTCTTTTTTAAACGATTTGTGCATGATTATATAATTTGTGTACATCAAGAAAAAACTGAATATACTCCAAACAAATTCAATAATTTTCACGAAAAGATTAAACTTACTAGCAAAAGAATAAATTCTTGAATTTTCTAAATTGAACTATCAGCAACGATCAAAGTGAAATATCAAAAAACAAATTACTGCACAAAGCAGATAGAGTAATAAAGTTCTATCGTCCACAATTCAGACGCTAGAATCTAACAAAAACTTAAAAACCACATTAATGAATAACACCTACTTCAGAAAATTTTTCGAATTGATAATAAAAAGTAGAATACATAAACAATATAACAATAAACCACAAAGCAGCAATTCCTCAGTGAACAAAAATTTTAAAGCCACGTAATATTCTAACCATTTAATAATTCAAAAGACCTTTTCACTAAATTAAAACCAAACATTCCCAAGGAAGAACAAACAATTGGTTTGTTATTTATGTAATTCTCCTTTCAGGCAGAGAATATGAAAAATATATATATACAAACAGTTTATTTCCTGCAAATATTATTCTGGTCCTCGCTCCATACGGGTTTCAATCACCTCATAATCTCGTCAGTGGAGCTGTATCGAACCGAGAGCAACATTAGCAAAAAATAACTGATATAAGAACCATAAATTTCAAGGTATGTCGGCAGGATATTGCACCTGCCATCTACCAACTTCGATGTCAGAGTGAAAAATATCGCCAGTCAAACGACATCTATGAATCATCGGAGTAACGTGAAATTTTTAAAAATCAAAATTTCAGTAAGACATAATGAAATCTTTCTGCCGCATTTAAATAGTTTGTTATATATGTAATTCTCCTTTCAGAGAGAGAATATGAAAAATATATATACAAACAATCTTCTTCTTCTTCAAGTGCCATCTCCGCGACGGAGGTTGGTAATCATCATAGCTATTCGCACTTTAGAGGCGGCTGCTCTGAACAGTTCGTTCGATGTACATCCATACCATTCTCTCAAATTACGCAGCCATGATATTCTCCTTCTTCCCACGTTTCTCTTTCCCTGTATTTTTCCCTGTATAATCAGCTGAAGCAGGGCGTATCTCTCCCCACGTGTAATGTGCCCAAGGTATTGCAGTTTTCTAACCTTAATTGTATTCAAGACTTCCATCTCCTTATTCATTCTTCTCATAACTTCGTTATTTGTGACGTGGTCTACCCATGATATTTTTAGGATTCTTCTATATACCCACATTTCAAATGACTCCAATCTTTTAATCGATGTCGCATTCAGGGTCCAGGATTCTATTCCATAAAACAAAATCGAGAAAATGTAGCACCTCGCCAACCTAATCCTCAATTCCAACTTTAAGTCTCTTGTGCAGAGAACTCTTCTCATTTTATTGAAGCTTGTTCTTGCCTTTTCTATCCGTGTCTTGATTTCCTGGATATAATCGTTTGTGGAGTTAATCATTGTACCCAGATATGTGTATTTTTCTACTTGTTCAACGTTGGTTCCATTAATTGTCAGATTTTCGTTGTTTCTTTGTGTTCTTGATATTCTCATAAATTTCGTCTTTTTGACGTTCATTGTTAGTCCATACTCATGTCCACATTCCGCTATTCTGTTTGCCAGTCTCTGAAGGTCTTCCATATTTTCTGCAATTATGACCGTGTCGTCCGCATATCTAATGTTATTAATCGGTACTCCGTTTACTCTTATTCCAGCACTTTCTCCTTCCAGAGCTTTTTTCAGGATTTCTTCTGAGTATGCATTAAAGAGGAGTGGTGATAATACACATCCTTGTCTCACTCCGCGTTTGATTTCCATTTCCTCTGAGTGATGTTCTTCGATGCGTACCTTTGCTCTTTGTTTATAGTATAAGTTTAATATGATTCTAAGGTCGTTATAGTCTAACTGTTTTGTCTTGAGAATATTAATTAACTGATCGTGGCGGACTCTATCGAATGCTTTGTTATAGTCGATGAAACATATGTACAAATCTTGGTTGACATCCAGGCACCTTTGAATCAGTACATTAAGTGTAAAGAGGGCTTCCCGCGTACCTAAGCCTTTACGGAAACCAAATTGTGTCTCATTCACGTCCATGTCCAATTTATGGTATATGCGTTTATGGATGACCTTCAGAAAAAGTTTTAGTGTGTGGGACATTAAGCTGATAGTGCGGTGATCGTTACACTCTCTGGCGTTCGTCCTCTTGGGAAGACAGATAAAGATCGAGGTCAACCACTCTTCTGGCAATATACCTGTCTTATAGATTTGGTTGAAAAGTGTCACTATGGTATCGAAGTTCTTCTCCTCTATGATTTTCAGTATGTCGATAGGAAGTTCATCAGGTCCGGGGCTCTTTCCATTCTTCATTGTTTTTAGTGCATACAATATTTCCTCTCTCGTAATATTCGGTCCAATTTCTTCCGGGTTCAGTTCCACCTGGTCCAAGTCTTCCCTTTCATCATCAAACAATTCCTCAATGTATTCATTCCACCGTTGCACTTTTTTGTCTGTCTGTATTATAGTTTTTCCATGTTTGTCCAATAATGCATTAGTGGGATTTAGTAGTCTTATCCCTGCCATTTCTTTAACCTTCTTATGTAGGTTAAATAGGTCGTATCTATTTTGAAGGTCTTCGATCTCTTTGCATTTCTCCTCAAAGTGGCGTTTTTTGGCCTCTCTTATCTTCCCTCTGATCTCGAGATTAATTCTTCTGTATTTGTGAATGTCTTTGTTCTTATGTTGCCTTCGTTGCTTCATCATATTCAGTATTTCTTCGTTCATCCATTCTTCTTTTTTCTTTAGAGAGGGCTTTAATATCTCTTTACTTGGACCCAGTAGGCAGTTTTTAAGTTGTTCCCATTGTTCCTCAATATCATTGTTGGTTGTGTTTAGTTTGTTAATGTTTTCATTTATCTGTTGTTGGAGGTTTTCTTTTATTTCAGGTTCTTTAAGTTTCCCTGTTTCTATTGTAGGTCTTTTTTGATGTTTTTTAATGTTTTTGAGTGTAAGTGTAACCCTGGCGACCAGTGGATTATGATCTGAGGCGACATCCGCTCCGGGGTATGTTTTTACTGCTTTCATAGCGTTCCGGTATCTTTCATTAATCATAATATAGTCTATCTGGTTTCTGACTATTTTGTCTGGTTTATCCACAGGTGATCGCCATGTGTATAACCGTCTATCTGGTAGTTTAAAAAAGGTGTTTGTGATTATCAGGTTTTCTTCTTGGCAGAATTGTAATAGACGGTCTCCTCTTTCATTACGTTCTCCCAGTCCATAGTTTCCTACATTTCGACCACTCTTTCCCTTTCCGATCTTTGCATTAAGATCCCCCATGACTATCGTGATTTCTCTGGTTTTCGTTATTTTTAACGCTTCTTTGATTTGTTGGTAAAACATTTCTATTTCCCCTTCGTCTGCATCCGTTGTGGGGGCATATACCTGGATCAAGTTTAGTTTGGCGTGGGTTGTCCTTAGTTTTAAGATTATTACTCTATCGGAGATCGGGAAAAAGCCCTCCACTGCTCCGGAAGATTTTTTGTTGATCATTATTGCCACCCCGTGTCTATGTTGGTTATCATTGTTACCGGAGTAGTAAATTTTTCC
This sequence comes from Diaprepes abbreviatus, assembly GCA_034092305.1. Taxonomy (NCBI): domain Eukaryota; kingdom Metazoa; phylum Arthropoda; class Insecta; order Coleoptera; family Curculionidae; genus Diaprepes; species Diaprepes abbreviatus. Next base: position 14,745,831 of record JASJET010000050.1, on the reverse strand, counting down.
TTTTTCTGTTGAGATGCAACCTGAGTTGGGCCATCTTGTTTCACTAATCCCCAGTATGTCCACATTCAACTCACTCATTTCTTGTATCACATTATGCATCTTACCAGGTTGGAACATGCTCCGGACATTCCATGTACCAATCTTCATGTTGTTCAATCTTACTCTGTCATCTCTGCTCATCTGACAAGGATTTCGCCGGCTAACGACCTGAGAGGCCTTGTCTCCTCCTCCCCTGCCGGATCTTGGGTTCCGAAAACCATGATCAGTAAACGTATACAAACAATACAAACAGTTTATTTCCTGCAAATATCGCTCTGGTCCTCTCTCCATACGCGTTTCGATCACCTCATGATCTCGTCAGTGGAGCTGCCGACACCTTGAAATTTATGGTTCTTATATCACATTTCCTGCTAATGTTGCTATCGGTCCGATACAGCTCCACTGACGAGATCATGAGGTGATCGAAACGCATATGGAGAGAGGACCAGAGCGATATTTCCAGGAAAAAAACCGTTTGTATATATATTTTTCCTATTCTCTGCCTGAAAGAAGAATTACATATATAACAAAATATTTAAATACGGCAGAAAGATTTCTTTATTTCTTACTGAAATTTTGATTTTTAAAGAACAAACAAACCTCATTTATAAAATTAATTGCTTAGATTTTAATGGGGTATATAAAAAATAAAATCTAAAGTCATAAATATAGAATTCAGTACTAGCAAAACATGCAATTGAAAATTTACATAACCATGTTTTTAATAATGTCGAAATAATAGCAAAAAAAAAATTACAAAAAAAATGTCCATAAAAGAACTGATCCATATAAAAAAACACCCCATACCATGAATTTCAGAACTGTCATGAATGATCTCGGACATATTTATGATCACTTTATTAAGACGTAAAATTGCGGATGGTTCCAAACTCTTTAAAAAAAAAGAGAAAAAGCTATTAAACTTTAATTTTAGTCTGCCTAGAGCAATAAAACCGACAGAAGCTTATATAAATACTTAACGTTAGAAAAACGTAACAAAAATTAGTTTAAATAGTTGGTTTTAGGTAAATAAGTTTGTGCCGAAGTAAGTATCTTTAAGGTAAGAAAATTATATTATCCAAATCCAAAACAGGGGATACTATTACTCAACCAGACTTCTTTAAGTTCGCCGTAAAGAGAAAATATTTTCACCAAGTCGCTCCTTCGAACTTCATCACCTATATTAGCAATATAAGGCCGGTAGCCATCAGGATCACTGTCAAGATCAGTACTGCTTGTACAGCGGCTTTGTACATGCCCCTCAAGGCCACACTTCCAACGACAAATTATATTTCTACTATGAAAAGTTGTGTTTTTGCTGTCATGTGGTTTTAGTTTGTTTAAAAATTCTTACAACTCCATTATTAGTCTCATGAAGATGTCCTCGTTGGTCTTGCGATAATCTCGAAAAACGCTGATACTTCTTATGATTTTTTCTTGGTTCCTTGAAATCTGTTTGACTGTCTCAAAATGAAAGACATAAGCAGAAGCCTCGGAAATTTTCTTCAGTTGGGCTATTCTTAGAGATTAGCTTGTTTCTGGGTCGCGTAAACCATCAATAAAAGTATTTACTACTAACTCTTGCTTTATTTCTTCTGGATATGATAGGCAAGTCAAATTTATTAATCTCATTATGTACGTCTCATATTCTTCAAGACTTTTGTTGTATTTCGGTCTTCTTCCTTGGAGTTGGGCCTTATAAACTTCTTGGAGATGAGCTTCCCCGTAGAGCATCCCAGAAAAGTAACAATAAATTCGTAGTCATTCTGTTTTTCGTCGAGAATGTTACGCAGAACCTCCTCAACTTCACCTCGTAGTGTTAGAACAAGAACACGTGCTTTCTCCGGTGGATTCCAATTATTGACGGCGGAAGCGACTTCGAATTGACGGACATAGGTAAGTCAAGGTACTTTACCGTCGGAAGTAGGTCGCTTCATGACACTAGTTACCGGAACACCATCTATCTTTATTATATCTGTACTGGCTATCTTTTTGATTTGCAAATGTAATTGTTGCATCTGTTTTTCGATTCCAGTCACCTCATGTTGTACTTCGTTTTGTAGGTCTTCTAAAATTTTACTAAACTTCTATTAAATTTCTTGTTCAATACGCTTCACATCTTCTTGATTTTTTTTCTATCAGTTCTTATTTATATCTTCTTGATATGTCTTAAGTTCTTGTCTCATTCTGTCTTGTCTTATACTTTCTTGATTTTTCTTAATGCCCCCTTCAATTCTTGGTTCATGTTTTCTTGGCTCGTTTCAACGTCATCAATTCTTGTGTCGTATCATTTTGGCTTGTCTTTAATTCTTGTTTCATACTCTCTAGATTTTTCGTCATATATTCTTTCATCCCCTCTTTGCTTGTCTTTAACTTTTGTGTCATATCGTTCTGATTTTTCGTCATATATTCTTTCATCCCCTCTTTGCTTGTCTTTAACTTTTGTGTCATATCGTTCTGATTTTTCGTCATATCTTCTTTCAATTCTTGTTTCATCTCTTCTTGGCTTTTCTTCATATTTGATTGGCTTGTTTTCATGTCTTTTATCATCATCAGTATCTGATTTAAACTAGTTTGAGGTAGCTCTTCCATTTTTGTTTTCTTTTTCTCGTTTCAACTGGCATACAATTTCAAATTCACTTTTTTCTTTTATTTTTTAACCTTCTTCTAGATTTGATCCGACTTCTAACACCAATTTGTTCTGGACGGCCAGTCTTTAAACACAATGTATTATTTAATAACATTTTATTTTCACAATTCTCACAACTTGTCAAACAATTCAAATTACTTTTATTTGCCCTTTTTGAGGATACCAGAAGATTACGAATTTTGCGAGATAGATTTTCATATTACATAGTGTAAGAAAAATAAGAAAATCAAATAATCTGGCGAGTTCCAGACCTTCTTTCATTGACGTCCCATAAGGAAATTAACAAAGGTTAAATTAATTAAGTAAATTAGGAACTCGTTGAAAATATATCTAAAATTCTACAAACCAAAGTTCGTTACTATATTTTAGCTGAATAATATTTTAAGTAAATTATTATGAGATAAATTATTCAGCCAAGTTTAATTTTTTGCTGCCAAATAAAACTTAGAACTACTTCATATGGTAAAAAAATATGGATGAAGAATATATCTATTTTATGTGCTAAAAATATCCTTAAAAGTAAATATACATTATCTAATACGCCTACAGAATATAAAATACCTGCATTAAATAATCTTCAACTCCTGATGTATCTGAGTCCTCTTCCTCTTCAACTACTTCCTCTTCTCCACCGCAAGGACGGCAAGGTGATCCCATTTGTATTGGAGAATGTGTTCTCTACAATTTTTTTTTTTGTAAAACCGATTGTATTTCATAGATTCTATGTTTAATATTAACTTCATTTTAAATCTTATTTTGCGTATGGAAGACTTTCTTAAGGTCATTTTTATGCTACATCATACTATCGCGGAAGAGCTTCATTCAATATTTATACAGATCTGCGAACAACGCGAAATTAATGACTTAGTTTCGATATCTAGGTTGGTACAGTAACCGATTCAGAAGGCTGAAAAAAAAATTATATACAGGCCAACTTCAGTAAATCGTCTTTAGATATGAGAGATGTGTGGCAGTTACTTCTAAGTAGTTGTAAATTAAAATCAATGGGACCTTAGCCTAGCAAACATGGTTACACACATCCCTGTCATATTCCCCTGCACTTACTTTTAGTATAAGTACAATTTTTTCATATTCACTTGAAAAGAGCTAGATATAGATACCAGCCGAAGCGTCGTGATATGCAAAAACAAAATTAAGACAATAGAAGTCCAACAGATATCTACTATTTTGCAATCATTTAAATATGTTTTTGATTTAGGTATTAATTGATGAAACTCAGATTCATCTTAAAGTCGAGATTGTCCTCTTTCAGAACGATGCTACGTGGATGGTATCGTATCTTAAAATGGATCTGAAAGTGAACATTTTGCTTATTGAATAAGTTATTAACAGGGTGTATACCGAAGAAATCAAGAAATAGACGGATTTTGTATTTCAGTGTATATTTTTAAATTATCACTATCGGCCAAGCGCTTTCGGTCTAATTTAGACCATCCTCAGGGCTCAGACCCGGGTTTCTCTTTGAAAAGCTCGTCAAGTAGAACACGACTGGAAAACTACTCTACCGAAATTGATGCGTTGATAGATTTCTTGACAAACAACATTGATTCTAGAACATCCCTTAAACTACAAGTCTATCAAATCTTGAGGAGAACCCTAAGAGATGGTAAGGCAAATAAATGCATTGAACACAAAACTTTTACTAGTATTGTTGAAAACATTAAGACTAAGATTCGGTCTAATAGACCGATATTGTCGAAGGCAGATAAAGGTAATTGTTTGGTCATTATGAATGAAAATGATTATTTGTTGAAAGTCGAAAGCTTCTTAGACCAAAACAATTTTAGAGAAATTCCGAACAATCCACTTTCCAGTTTTGTTATAAAGACAAAAACCTACTTCAACTTATGCTCAGATTTTATAAAAAAATATAATGGAAATAAATATCTTCTAATTTCTAACCCATGTTTACCCCGTTTATATGGGTTACCAAAAATTCATAAGCAAGGAGTACCAATTCGACATGTTGTAAGTTTTACCAATACTCCCGTTTCGAGACTGTCTTCTTTTTTGAAAGCAATCCTGATTAAACTTATCAAAGATAAGGCTAAGTTTTGCCTCAAGAACTCCACAGATTTGGTCAAAAGACTGAACTCTGTAACCATGCCAGACGACTATTTGCTTGTTTCCTTCGATGTATGCAATCTGCTAACGTCGATTCCGAGGATGAAAACTCTTCCGATTATATCAAATCTGTTGACAGCGAACAACATCTCTAGTGATGACAAACTTAGTATAATGACCCTTCTTAAGTTCTGTTTATCTCAGGACTTTTTTGCTTTCAATAACAAATAGTACGAACAACTCTCGGGGTTGGCAATGGGGAATCCTCTATCTCCTCTTTTAGCGGACATCTTCCTGGACAGCTTGGAAAATGCACTAATTCCGAGATTGATTGATGTTCTAAATAGTCTTAATTTTCTGCATCCTGCTCTAAAATTTACCTTAGAAATGGAAACCGAAAACAAACTTAATTTCTTAGATTTAAACTATCAGAAAAACCAATAATGCTCTCGGTTTCAAAATCTTTCGAAAACCCACCCAAACAGACCACATAATTCTAATTCTAACCACCCTTTACAACATAAAATGGCCTCAATATACTGCTATGTTAATAGATTGCTCAACATTCCCATGTCAGCGGAGGATTACAACAAAGAGGTCAATATTCTGAAGCAAATTGCCGTAAACAATGGGTATGAGCATACAGTCATCGACAAATATATTGAGAAAATTAAAAACAAGAAAGAATCCCAAGAGGCTTACAGCTCGACTCCTTACAATGAAAGTCAGCAAGGGAAATTTTTCTCACTCTTGTACTTAGGTCACTTCTCTAATAAAATTGCACGGACTCTAACAAACCACACTCATAATGTGAAGATTTCATTTAAGAGTGTAAATCAACTCAGTTCCCATCTGGTCAATAACAAACAATTGATATCTCATATCCAAAAAAGTGGGGTCAATCAACTTTCTTGACCCGACTGCCCTTCAACATATATAGGAAAAACTATTAGACCATTAGCAGTCCGAATTAGAGAACATATTAATAAACCTCAGGCCTCCGTGTTTGGTCACCATATTAGTTTTACCAAACACAGTTTCTCTCCAACTCATAATAGTAAAATCTTATACCACTCCAGGGATAATAACTCTAAAACCTTGGATTACAGAGAGGATCTTGAAATATGCAGGGAGATAAAAAGAAACCCCGATCATTACCTCAATGTAAGAATGAACAACGTAAATGACCGCAACCCCATTTTCAAACTTTTTCCTTAAATCATTAAACAATTTAAATGTCTAGGAGCTGTGATTGCGTGAGGTGCAATCTTATAATAATTTTGATCATCTTTTTCAGTTTCAGACACTTCATTCTAAATATATTAATGGTTAACACATTTTAACAAATTTTAACTATGCCTATGTTCGTGTAATTTGTTGCTTTTTTACAAAAATGGAAATTATTTCACGCCACTGAACCCAAGTGTTCGAAATATATCACAGAATGGCCGATAACAGTAACGCTGTAGATTAATAAATTTTAAATGCCCTTTCTTTCTGCCCTTTTTTCTCTTTTTGCTCATTGTCAATGAATTATTGATTTGAAATACAATTGACAAGAAATTAAAAAATAAAAACTCATACAGATAATCTCTACTTAGGCGTTCACATACTTGTATGTAATTTTAATTTTTGGAAGATTTTATTGCTATATTATGCTATGACTGTGTGTGGCATAACCTCACCCTTTTGGGTTGTTATTAAAAAGGTTTATTGTTTTAATCATGTCAATGTGCGCAGTGTGTTGAATGTTCTAGTTTTAGTTTCAATTTTAAAAGTTTCTAAAAGTTTTTAATTATATACGATCTGTTCTGTGTGGCGGCTACGCTCGCGACTGGAGACTGTTCTCAAACTGGCAGGGTTAAGGTGTGTCCTTTGACAAATGAGTGTGGTTGGTGAGTACTGAGTAAACTTATTTGCTGATCATATTCTCTTGTTTCTAGGGTCTGAGCCCTGAGGATGGTCTAAATTAGACCGAAAGCGCTTGGCCAATAGTGATAATTTAAAAATATACACTGAAATACAAAATCCGTCTATTTCTTGATTTTGCTTATTTACTACACAAATTTATATAAAAAACACTTTTTAAAAATAGAATTTTGAGATTCCAAAGCTCAATTTGACAGTTTTTAATTAGGCTATGTATCTTCTGAAGGTTTATGAAGGTCCTGCGTAAAGTAGTCGGAATAATTATATGGGCTAATTTATTTACATAAGGAGCTTCTGCAGTAACCGGACGTGGCTGTCGTATCTGTGTGCTTGGCGGTCTATCAAGATACTTAAACCAATCTACATCCGTTCTACGCATAAGGTCATATTCCCAGTCAAAATCTTTTTCAAATTCCGGAATATCCCCAATTCTTTTACTGAGTGGAGTACACACATTTTTTTTCTCTCTATGCCATCTAGAATCTCGGTACATATAAGGTCCTGGACCTGAAATTGAATTATTTATATATTATAAAAATCTTTCAATTTGTTTGCCGATTTAAATACATTTTTGGAAACCTTCCTCCATGTGTAACTAATCTAACTTAAATAGTGCAAGGATCTAGGGACACAGTTCGGGAAGAAAAGGGCCTACTATTTCCACAAATTATTTCAAGTAATACTTTCCAACTCCATAACATTCTTTCTCGTTAAGCTGGATTTTTATTAAATCTTACTTCCCCACGTGTGGGGTTTGCTAGTCCTCCATCGAGCGCCTCTCCAGGTGGCGGATAGAGGAAAGCCTCCCAGATATGGGTAGTACCGAGGAAATCAAATACTCGGGGCGGACTAAAACCAGCACTGCAGCGTTTGTCTTCAGAGGAGCGGCTGTAAACAGCGATCGTTTCCCATGTCAAGGACATAGATATCTTCCAACCCGTCTAGCCAGCGTGAAAGATTATAGCTTTTAATCCCCAAATGGCGAATTTTAAAACATATGGAACAGTATCCCAGACGGGTACAAGTTACGGATCCAAATCCCACACCTCTAAGGTCTGCATCAAGAATTCTGGGGGAGGCAAAAATTCGCAATCACTCAAAATTTCGGCCAACACAGTATTCCACCTAGCAACATTTAGTATAAAAACAATGCAATCAAATAATCGCCTAGCGGAATTAGAAGAAGCACTATCTTACATAAAATGAGATATCCTTGGCTTGTGTGAAACCAGAAGACCAGAACAACAAACAAGCATAACACTCCAATCTGGTTACATCATCTACCTAAAGAATAAAAAAAATGATACACATCTAGGAGGAAGAGCTATTCTAATCAACAGAAGAATCAAGTATCGACCTAGAAAGACGAATTCAATATCAGATAGGGTTATATACACAGTTATGAAGATGTCAGATAGGTATAACTTGCATATCATCCAAGTTTACGCCCCTACTAGTAGTGATGATGATAGAGAAATAGAACAGCTTTATGACGATGTTACATCGGCACGAAAAGCAGAAAATGCACACTATTGCATAGTGATGGACGACTTTAACACCAAGTTAAAGAGAAAAAAATGGCGATAATATTCCAAATAGAGGAAGCTTTAAACTCGGCACTATCAATGGAAGAGGAGCGCTAACAAATTATCTGCAAAATAAAAGCCTTTATTACATGAATACTTTTTATAAAAAACCGGAAAGTCGTACATGGACGTGGAGGAGTCCAAACCACGGAACAAAAAATGAAATACATTATATTATTACCAACCAAAAATACATTGTGTCAGATGTAACAGCCTTAAATAAATAGGTGGTGATCACAGACTCGTTCGACCAAAAATAATTAATTATCAACATTAAAAAAGAAAAGAACAAACTTATAAAGCCCTAATGTTTTCCGACTTCAGAGAAATTAAAACAAAATAAAGACACATATCAAGAAAAAATTACACCATTGGATAAACTTAATACATTAACAATAAACGAACTGGAAAATAAAATCCAAAAAGATATTCAAACTGTAATAAATAAAACTGCACTGTTAGAAGAGAAACAGTAAATTGCCACAACAGACCAGAGACCTGATAAATACACGAAGAAACACGGAAAAAGACACAGCAGACAACTAAACAAACAAATCAGAAAAAAAATTAGATACGATATCAGGAAACATAACACGAAAAGAATTAAAACGATCATAGAAAACAATAAAAATATGAAGATATTAAAATCCATAAATTCATTTGGTAAACGTAATAAAAACTAACTTAAAGATAAAGAAGGAGAAATCAAAAATAGACCAAACGAAGTGGCTAACATCGTTTAAGAGTTCTATTCGATTTTGTACACTTTAGTTAACCCAAAACCAGACATGAAGCTCCCCAATATCACAAATATTAGTTGAAAAGAAATACCTGACATCACAATCGAAGAGTTGAAACATGCTTTGCCACAAATGAAATATGATCGTGGCCCAGGTGAAGATGGCATATCTAAAGAAATGTTGGAGCTTGGAGGGTCTGCAAAGCTATATTCTAGTATTCAGTCTTCAAAGCGACAAAATCCCTGATAACCAGCAGAACGCCCGAGTCATTCTCCTATACAAAAAAGGCGACAAATTAGAAATCGAAAATTATCGCCCCATAAGTTTCCTGCAACATGTGGACAAATTGCTTACAAAGATTATAAGTAATAGACCAACTAACAAATTTGACTCCTATCAACCTCCAAAACAAGCTGGGTTTCGAAAGGGCTTTAGTACAACAGCGCAGATAAACAACATCAAATTACTAATCGAAAAATACACAGAATATAATATTCAGATTTACCTAGTATTTGTCGATTGCAGCAAAGCTTTTGACTCTGTCGATCTATGGGTCATATTTCAAGCAATGGATAATGCAAGGACTGACTCAAGATATAGAAATCTTCTGAAATATATTTACAATAAGGCCACATTACAAGTAAAAATAACAGAAGACCTAGAAGCACAGAAGATAAATATTGATCGAGGGGTACGAAAAGGAGATCGATTTCCCCTAAACTCTTTACTTTAACACTGGAAAATGTCTTTAAACAACTAAATTAGGAACATAAGGGCATTAATGTCGATAATAGATATCTCAGCCATAAGTTTTACGGATGACGTGGTATCTAGAGATCTAGACAACTCACAGGAAATGCTCTCTGAATTGAAAAATACTTCAGAGAAAGTTGGATTAAGCATGAACCTTGCAAAAACGAAATTAATGTCTCCAGAAGATACGCCACTTTATGTAGGAAACAACGAAATACAAAGAGTTGAGAAATATGTGTATTTGGACCATCTAATTATACTTGGAATAGAAAACTAACAAGCGGAAATAAATAGGAGAATTAGAATGTCATGAGCAGCTGTTGGAAGATTGGGATACGCTCTCAAAAACCCCGATATTCCCATTAGTTTAAAAAGAAGAGTATTTGACTCGTGCGTTCTCCCGGTAATGAACTATGGAATGGAAGCAACCACACTAACAGTTAAAGCAGCCAATAAACTGCATACTACTCAGCGAGCAATAGAAAGAATCATGCTGGAAATATTACTACGTGACCGAATAAGGAACGAAGAAGTAAGAAGACGCACGAAAGTGGAGGATTTACTAAAACGCATTGCTACTTTGAAATGGACCTGGGTAGGGCACGTCGCTAGGCAAGACTATACAAGATGGACGAAACATATTGCAATCGAGACCTAGGTCCCCTAAAAGAAGTATCGGAAGACCCTGAAAAAGATGGATAGACGACATAAAGAAGAAATCAGGTAGGAATTGATACCGGATTGTAAAAAATAGGTTGAAATAGAAGAGACTAAAGAAGGCTTATGTATGGAAGAGAGAGAGAGAGACTAAGATTTATTCTCATATAGTTAATAATCTAGAGTCATATAGAACTGTTCGTGGCCGATGGAAGTCCCCGGGTCCATGTTTATATTTCTTGGGGTGCTGAACACGAATTATCAGGATGCTTCTTCGAAAAACTTATGGACATTCTGTTATTAACAATTTTATTGTTTTTTAATTGTTTAGAATCCGACAACTTTTTATCTAAGCGAGATACAATTTTTTTTCAAGTAGTTTTTTGTTTTTTATTAAAGGACGAACAAATTCTTATTGGAGATCGTTTTGATAAAATTATTAGAACAAAGGTAATTTTAAATTTAGTGCAAAATAGTCAAAAAATCGGACAAAATCAGAAGTTACTTGGGCTCTAATGAGTATTTGTGAGCGTATAATGACTCGCTTCAAAGGTAAGAGCCTGCAGGTTGAGACTTTAGAAACGGTCACTGATTAATTTTAACAAAAGCATAAAGTCGAGATTTCTCATCACTTTTTTTCCAACTCTATTGTTTATAAAAGAATTCAGGGTAATTATGACATGATATCTTCAACAAAAGTTAATCAACATTTACCGAACATTTATTGGTTGATTAGGGATCTCGCGCAGATCCAGATTAACAATTCATTGTTCAAACTAGAACCATTTCCGGGGGGATTTATTTGTTGCAATGCGAAAACTGGCTGCGTTAGAAATTATTTAACGCTCACTTGCAAAAATTTCTCAATTTTGCAATATAAATTTATAAATTTTGAAAACAAAATAACACAGTTTGAAAAATAATTTGCTATTGAACAAATTGTCTTATAACATTTTGTTCTCGGATTAATATTTACAGAAATATAAGGGCAAACATTTTAAGTAAATTGTGATATTTTTTAATTAATAATTTTTCACGCTTTAAGCTAATTTTTTGAGACTACACAGCACGACGTGAAATTTGCAAATTGAATAAGGATAGTCATTTTTTATAGATTTTGGATCACTGAAATTCAAATCCGGACTCAGAATTATTCCATCACATCAGGTTTTTAAATATCATAACCTTAAAGTGCAAACAATGCGACTTTGACTTATATATGAGGTTATGTATCATCGCGACATTTTTTTTTCGCACAAAACTATATATAGCATCTTAAAGTATAAGTTGTCATAATTCAATTTATCGCTTAAATTCATTATGGCTGCTTCAGTTAAATTAACCTTATTTTTGCAAATACTCTCGTTATGGGCAACACAGTTTCATTATTCATCAACTTATTACTTTATTCGAAACGTATTTCTTTAATTTAAAAAAAAAACTATTAGGATACTTATTGATTCCTTTTTTTGAGCGAAAAATGCTCATGATTAACTATAGGCATATGTAACAAATGTATTTTATCCGACTGTAGTTGCCCATTCTTTTTGATCTGTCACTTCTTTCAAATGTGGCAATGGGCCATGGTTATAAATGGAAGCTATTTTGTCTTGATTTTCACTTTTTTCTGGTTTAATTCACCAGAGACAGCTGCAGACTTCAATTTCAATTTTTATTTGCCAATTTTTTTGAGATTTTGAAATGGAAAGTCGTTTATTATTCTGGTAATTTGATTGAGTTTTAGGAGTATCGTATCTTTTGCCTGGCTGGCAGTTATGGTTTTTTTTACGAGAATAAACCTGGAGACAGGGATTTTGGGCAGTTTGCACCTGTCAACGAAGGAATTCTGTTAGACCCCACAGACATCGGGGTATATCCTAATGGTTATCTCATTACTGTAATTCGTGTTCCTGTCTTGTGATTACGTCACATCCTTCACCGTAGCCGAGAGACTAAATAACTGGCAGACTCGCCATTTCTCAGGCAAACCTTGAATTACTTTTATATATTTATGCAACAAGCATAAATGTATGATCATAGAATGAACTGGTTTGCTTTAGACCAGTAAGCGGTATTGTGTATTAATGTGATTGAATTTATATCTTTTTTTCTTTTTTGAACCTTTCCTAACAACTCCACATTTTGAATTTTAATTAAAGATTTTTATTTTAACTATCTCCAACAAATTTTATTTGTCCCACATGCTTCTTGTTTTTGAATCTTTTCTATATTGTTGATATATAATTTTAAAGAGTAAATTTGAAAGCTAGTTCCAAACAACATCGTGGAAGGCTTCTGCATTCAGCCTGGCTCCGATGCAGTGGCATCCTGAATAACCCGCCCCTACTCTCCATCGTAGATGTAAGCTCGGCATTTAAGATCGCTGGTACTGCTACTAGCTTTCCACAATACTCTAGTGATTTGATACAATAAATCAATATGTGTTTTTACTTTATTGTGAGATATTGCACCTTTTCACTTAAAAAGTAGTGCAGTATAGCCTTACTCTTTCAAATGCCGTTAAGTTTTTACAAACATCTTTCTTTTTTTCGAGATATTCCTTTTTGAAAATTTCAAATTTACTTTTTGTAAGCAAATTTATCATTCGTTTCGCAAAATAAATTTGGTTAAACAATTTGTTTAACAATTATTGTAAAATTCATTATTTTTTTAAATAAATGCATTGCATACGTTTAAAGGATTCGTTATCGGTATTACAATATATTTTGTTGTAAACAAAATTATAAACGATTTATTTTGAAATCTGAAAAACCCTTCCAACTATCATTAGAAAATAATTAAAAGAATATATCCAGGATTCACAAAACCATAACCTATAAATACAAAGTCTACAAATGCATATCGTTAAAGAGTTTATATTTAAATTGCAAAATTTAAGTTATTTAATACTTTATTTATAACAGAATATATCGTTATAACGATAACAACTTCTTTTAACGTATTTATTTTTATCAAATACAATGGAAGTATTTATTTAAAAAACAATGAATCTTGTAATAATTTGTTTAAGCGAATTGTTTAAACGAATTTATTTTGCAAAACCAATGAGAAATTTAAATTAGGCGATACTTTGACAACCTTAAGATATCCATGGTTTATCAGAATGGTCGCTTAACAGCTGATCGGTCACGAAAGGTGAAGGTTTTCAAAACTTGAAAAATTCATGCAATTTGAAATATCCAAAATTGAACATCTCCAAGAAAAAGAAAGATATTTGAGCAAACTCAGCAGCATTTCAAAAAATAAGACATATGCTTTAAGATGCTAGGGCTAGTTTATTTGAGAAAAAAATGTTGCGATGATACATAACCTCAAATATAGACCAAAATCGCATTTTTTGCACTTTTAGGATAGCAGATTTAAAAAACCTTATATGATGGAGGAATTCTAAGACCGAATTAGAATTCAGCATTTCAAAATCTACAAAAAAGAACTATTTTTAATCAGTGTACGGGGTGTCCCATTTTCGGCATTTTTAGGGGGTTGTAGTTATTGTCAAAGATATAGTGTCGCGACTTTCACTTGAGTGTCCTACTTTTTAACGAAATGAAAGATTCCGGTGGCCAATTTGTCATGGCTTTTTTAGTTTTTAATCTACAGGGTGATTTTGAAAAATTTTGTCTTTTTAGGCATATCTTGTATTTTCATTATGCGTTAATTTATCAAAAAGGTAAAAACTGATTTTTATAGAGTTTTTTACGTAAAGCTCAGTGACGTTGTCAGTTTTTTTTTTTCTAAGAAGTTTAGTTTTTGAATTAACCAGACTTATGATTTTTTAAATATAACACCCTGTATATTATTTTAAATAATGATGAAGTATAATTTAGACTTTTTAAAAATATATAATGTGTTTATTTAATTTTCAAAAACAAGATCAAAATTTGATATTTTCAATAATTTACTTTATTTGACAAGAATAATTGTACCAATGATTAGACATTTTAAAACTTAGTTTTAATGTTTTTCTATATTTTCAATTGTAAACACTTAATTATTATTACACTTTTTACTTTAAACAACAGTGTTATTATAAAACCAGAATAAATAATTTTATTGCAAAGAAACAAGAAACTAAATTAAAAAAAAAAAACAATAAGAAACACTAAAGCTAAAAACAACTAGGAGTTTTTTAAAGATGGTTTTCAAAATGACGGTTTTGTTATTCTTCTAATTGCATTTAAAAGAATCATAGGTCTAGTATGAAAACTTTGGAAGGCCAAATCAATTGCCTTACGAAGTTCCACTCTAGATTCATGTCGTATCTTATACTCTTGATTTTGCAAAAAGCCCCAGCCTTTATGTGTTTCATCGATCTAGAGAAGGCGTTCGATCATATACAACTGGAGGATGTAACATAGCTACTTTACGATAGACAAATACCTCAAAACATTATCAAAACGATTGAAAATATATATCAGGCAAATACGATTCAAGCTAGGATAAACGGTGAATTGACTGAAAAAATAGAAATAAATAATGGCGTCCGACAAGGTGACTCTCTTAGCCCCCTACTATTTAACATCATCATGGACGAGTTGATAAAGCAGGTGCGTAGATTGAAAGGGTATAAAATGGGAGACAGGGAAATCAAAATACTGAATTACGCTGACGATGCAGCGTTAATAGCTGAAAGCGAAGACCATTTGCATAGACTACTGCACCAATTTTCCATAACAGCGAGAAAATTATATCAGCGTTAAAAACTAAAGCCATGACTACATCTAGAACACCACTCAGATGCAAACTAGAAATAGACAACAAAATTATACAGCAGGAAATGAGGTTCAAGTATCTCGGAATAGAAATATCCGGATACGGGGATGTTGAAACGGATGTGAGGAGACAAGCTATGAAAGCAGCAAGAACAGCCGCATGTCTTAACAGTACCATATGGAGCAATAAACATATAGGAATCGAAGTTAAATCCAGAATTTATTAAACAGCCATAAGACCCATACTAACATACACTGCAGAAACCAGACCAGAAACCTCGAAATCAAAACAAATACTGGAAACAACAGAGATGAGAGTGGTGCGCAGGATAGCTGGCAGGACACTTATGGATCGGAATAGGAGCGAGGATATAAGAAGACTGTGTAAAGTCGATAACATCAATGACTGGGTATTACAAAGAAAAAGGAAATGGAACGAACACATCAACCGCATGACCGACGACAAAATACTAAAGTTCACGAGGGACAAATCACCAATAGGACGTAGGAGAACCGGAAAACCCCGTAAACGATGGAGTGATAACCTCGCAATAGGCTGAAACCAGGCAAAGAGATGAGGAATAACAAGCAAATTGCTTATATATAAGAAGAAGAAGCCCAATAAAAAAAATCCAAAACAGAAAGATCGGGAAATAGTGGAAGCCACCTCATTGAGTCATTGGTATCTATCTATTTTTGAAGAAAGTTATTGTCCGAGTTGTGGCTCGGGGCACAGTCATGTTGAAGATAAATGGAATTGAAATGGGCCACTGGGACTTTTTAAAGCAATTTTCGAATAATTTCCTCAAGTATTTTTAGGTATCTACGTGCTGTGAGACCCCCTTCATACATTCTTTAGGCTATGCGTCGGCTCAAATTAAACCACGAGACACCAACCCCGAAGCGCCATTGTTGTACCATTTCGAAAATTAAATGGTGATTTTCTACTGACCAATGCCTCGTGTTGTAATGATTAAAATTTCTCACACTTGAAAATAACATTTGTTAGACTAGATCCCCAATCTGTCAAAATATTCGTTGGTGCGGATTTGTTCTAAATACCATTGACAAATGATAAAGATGCACTATTTTAAAATTATATGGATGGGATTTCTGGAAAGGGGAGTCTGGAAAGAGTTGCCTTCTTTCTGGATACCTAACATGAACAAAAACGATCGCCAAATATGAGATATTACCTTAAAGATAACGCTTTAAATACATTACCTATTGAAATATAATTCAGAAACTTCTTGGGAAGTTTCATTGCTTTGTATAAAACATATCATACTTTTCATTCATCAAATTATATATTTTTGAAAAGTACAAAATATGCTTAATCAATATCTAAAATAATATACAGGGTGTCCTATTTAAAAAATCATAAGTATAATTAATATTTCAAAAACTAAGCCTTTTAGAAAAAAAACTGACTGCGCTACTAAACTCTACCTAAAAAACTCAATAAAAATCAGTTTTTACCTTTTTGATCAATTAACGCATAACGGAAATACAAAATGTGCCTAAAAACTAAGATTTTCAAAATCACCCTGTAGTTTAAAAAGTAAAAGAGCCGTGACAAATTTGACACTGAAATCCTTCGTTTCGTTAAAAGTAGGACAATAAAATGAAAACCGAAACACTCTATAATTGATAATAACTCCAATACCCTCTAAAAGTGTCGAAAATGGGACACCCCGTACAAATTTGACGTCGTGCCGTGTTATCATTCCTGAAACTATTCAAATAGTGAAACTGCCTCCCAGTACAGTCACCTCGATTAGACTAATAAATTTAAAAACGTAACATGTGTTGTTTTCACGTTGCGTTCAACACTAACAAAACGATACCCAAAGTGCTCAGTAATTTATTATTATAACGAAAATGGTTCTACATTTAACGGTTATTTAATGCGTTTGATACCACGAATAGTACCACAGATTTAGTGATTAAATGTGAGGTACTACTGACGCCGACATTGATATGTTCTGCCCACTTTGAGTTTATGAAACGTAGCCAAATCCTCACTTTACTATTCATACATGACTTGTAGGTTTGAGTGGGTGTGGTTCAAGTGAAAAGTAGGAGGAGTAACGTATCGCCTA
The DNA here is from genome assembly GCA_034092305.1 of Diaprepes abbreviatus. Classification (NCBI taxonomy): domain Eukaryota; kingdom Metazoa; phylum Arthropoda; class Insecta; order Coleoptera; family Curculionidae; genus Diaprepes; species Diaprepes abbreviatus. Next base: position 14,728,557 of record JASJET010000050.1, on the reverse strand, counting down.
TAAAACTTTTAGCTACGATTGCAACCGATAAATTACCTTTACCAATTCTTCTATGGTGTTGACTTCTAAAAGCCTTCGAAAATAATATGAGGCGTTGATCTATCCTCTTCATTACTTAGTATTTATTATACGCTTGATTGGATACTCTTGGGTCATGTATTAAAAACACATTCCTTTCAGGAAGTATTATTAAAATTATTTAGGTTTTTCTTATTTTAATATAGTATACTTACCACCTCCTATTCCCCAGTTTTTAGATTGTGCCCTTCTATTGACTATACGATTCTGTTGGCCCATTTCAGCTATTTCCTCCATAGTTGGTAACTGTTCTTCACCCTGTGGTTCCAGCTGCTCTGGAGGAAAATACATAGGTTTCTTCAAATAGATTGGCGTTGGAGGAGGTGGAGTATCTGGAGCTGCGGAAAAAATGTAATATTCATTAGATTAGTAAGTTTTGATATTTAGACAGAGTTCCTTTATCGCCGGGTAGCACTTACAAGGAAGGTACTTGAAGTGTTCGGCTCCAATTTTAATGAAACTGCAATATGTTGCATTGGGTACAATCTGCGGAGATTCATTTTAACGGGGCGAAAATCGCCCCTAAAGTTCACCCCTAAAAACCGTATTTTTTTAAATATCTCAAGTTCTAAGTGAGATTTTTTCTTATGACTACGAGCCGTGTCCACTGAAGCGCAAAGTTTTGCTTCACTGTACACACCTCAATGATTTGATGTTACAAAGTAGTGGTTGCCAAAGATTAGGTATCTCAACACTTGGTCCACTGAAAATTCCATTATTGTTTTTAATGTAAGCTGCTTCTATACATTTTTTTTTTCATGTTGGGTTCCATAGATATTGCCGCAACCTCAGACCATTTTATGTGGTCTTGTTTATCCAAGGCGTATTCTGCAATACCTGATCTCGACGTTTCCCCTTTTTGTGTATGAGTTTTATGTTCCTTAATTCTAACTTCTAGTGGACGTTTGGTTTCTCCAATATATATTTCACCACACTCACATGAAACTTTGTAATCACATTCTTTCTTATCGGTAGCTTTAGGTTTTGTTTTTGTTAAATAAGCTCTAAGTGTATTTCCTGATTTAAAGGCTATTTTTACATTATAACTGCTAGCAATTCGTCTATTTTCTCCAACGTGCCGTTAATATACGGAATTGTGAAGAAGGAATGTGTTTCTTGCTGTCTAGTGTTCGTTGTTCTAAAGTTATTTATAACATCGTCAATTAGTTTTAAAGGATAACCATTCTGTTGTAAATCGGATTTAATATCTGCTACCTCTTTTTCCAATGAATCGGCATTATTGAATATAGATATAGCGTGATTATAGAGGTTGCCTATAATTCCCCGTTTTGTGATAACAGTGATAATGGATATCGTAACGTACCACCAAAAAATCGGAGATATCCTGGAAAAAGGAAAATATAGACAATTACTTCTTGACCCCACTAAATCTATAGAATCAAAAATCTACAGAACACTAAGCAAATACCAAGACCATATATCTGATAACCTACGGTCGGCGCTCACACCACGCTATAGTAAGCCACCACATTTGTACGAACTATCAAAAATTCATAAAACGAACATACCATTGAGGCCAATAACCAGCTCTAAAGGATCCCCAACAAATGCACTGGCGAAGTTTCTTTTAAAAATCAAACAACATTTAGAAGGTAAGACGAACACATATGTTAAAAAATCCACACATTTCGTGAACATTATTAATAGCATCAATCTAGAGCCAGATGATAGACTAATAAGCTTTGATATGAAAAGTCTCTATACTAATGTACAATTACGGGAATCACTAGACATAATCACAACTAGACTTTCAAACGATACTACTTTATCAGATCGAACCACGTTACCACTGGACGGAATGATGGATCTTTTGGAGTGTTGCCTGCGTAGTGCATACTTTCAAGTTAAGAACAGGTTCTACGCTCAGTACGACGGGCTTTCGATGGGTTCTTCATTCTCCCCAATCGTCGCCAATATATATATATATATATATATATATATATATATATATATATATATATATATATATATATATATATATAAAATAAAATAGAATAAAATATTGGCGAAGCGGACGTGAAAATTTGTCAATCTACATGATTCTCGTGTTAAAAAGTGCGGAGCACTCCAAAATATGGAAAAACTCCGGGTCCGACAGATGGCGACAGCACTGTTTCGTCCTAATATGGGACTCGTCAGGCCACCGCATTCGGTACAAACCATCATCTCGCCTTTGCATCGTATAAAGCTGAATTTAAAATTAAAAACAGCAAACAAGACGACAAAGGCGACATCTCGATGGTCCACTTGATAATACAGGAACCACACAGATTAACAAAGTTTGTAAAAGAACCGTCATATGGTGGCGCGACGGTGAACTAAAACAGAAATATGTTAAATCGAGTACACGATGCACTTTTTAACACGAGAATCATGTAGATTGACAAATTTTCACGTCCGCTTCGCCAATATTTTATTCTATTTTATTTTAAATTACACGGACAAAAACTTATCTACTTATTTATATATATATATATATATATATATATATATATATATATATATATATATATATATATATATATATATATATATATATCAACCAGACTTTCAGTTTTACTGTTGCCGTTTCTATGGCATGGGTTTCGAACCATTCCATATATATATATATATATATATATATATATATATATATATATATATATATATATATATGGAATGGTTCGAAACCCATGCCATAGAAACGGCAACAGTAAAACTGAAAGTCTGGTTGAGATATGCCGATGATACCTTCATCGTATGGAAGGGCAATGATCAAGAACTAAATGTTTTCTTGAAACATCTAAATAACATTCCACCTACAATTCAGTTTACCATGAAAAAAGAGGTAAATGATCAATTGCCTTTCCTAGATGTCATAATGAATCGCTCAAACGAAACTATTAAAACCACAGAAAGCCAACACATACTGGACAATATTTTAATCATAGTTCTAATCATTCTGTTGTAACAAAACGAGAAACTATACGCAACCTCTATATTCACGCTATATCTATATTCAATAATGCCGATTCACTGAAAAATGAGGTAGCAAATATTAAATCCGATTTACAACAGAATGGTTGTCCTTTGAAATTAATTGACGATATTATAAATAACTTTAGAACAACGAACACTGGACAGCAAGAAACACATTCATTCTTCACAACTTCGCACATTAAGGGAATTTCGGAAAAAATAAGATGAATTGCCAGTAGTTATAATATAAAAATAGCCTTTAAATCAGGAAATACACTTAGAGATCATTTAACAAAAAGGAAACCAAAAAGTACTGATAAGAAAGAATGTGTTAACAAAGTTCCATGTGAGTGTAGTGAAATATATATTGGAGACACCAAACGACCACTAGAAATTAGAATTAAGGAACATAAAACTCATACACAAAAAGGGGAAACGTCGAAATCAGGTATTGCAGAACACGCCTGGGATAAACAACACCACATAAAATGGTCTGAGGCTGCGGCAATATACAGGGTGTCTCAAAAGAAAGTTCGCATTTAAAAAATCGATTTAAAAAAAAAGTCAGGACTTTATTGAAAAAATGTTTATTACATATTAAAATACATTGTTTGGGAATTAATTTTTTAAAAATGATATCGTCCAAATGTAATCCGTTGCGCTCACGGCATTCATTTAATCGAGCACTAAAATTGCCCATGACGGCTCGGCAGGTATTCTCCGTGATGTCTGCCATTTCGTTGCGGATATTTTCTTTTAATTGTGCCAGGGAAGTCGGTTTGTTGGCGTAAACTTTTGATTTGACATAACCCCATAGGAAAAAGTCCATAGGTGATAAATCAGGACTGCGTGGAGGCCAACTTATGTCAACTTTCTTTGAGATCAATTTGCCAGGAAAAATTTCGCGCACTCGTGGCAGAGACATGTTGGACGTGTGTGAAGTTGCTCCTTCATGCTGGAACAATGTTCTTTGGTTGTAGCCAGGAAAATTTTGCAGTTCAGGCACGAAGAAGTCGTCTAACATCTCCACATACCGCTCTGAAGTCACTGTTACTGTGCGTTCCCTTTCATCTTCAAAAAGGTACGGGCCGATAATTCCTCGCGCCGACATCGCAGCCCATACAGTCACTTTCGGCGAATGTAAAGGTTTCTGATGTTTGTGTTTTGGATTGTTTGCACTCCAATAGCGGCAATTTTGCTTGTTTACATGACTATTAAGATGAAAATGGCCTTCATCCGAAAAGAAGATGTTGGTAAACGTTGAAAAGCATTCAGTCATCTGATTTACGAAGTCAAGTCTCTGACCAGCATCCTGAGGCTTCAATTCTTGCACTAACTAAATTTTATAGGGGTTCAGCTTTAAATCTTTGTGTAAAATGCGGAATAATGATGACCTATGCACATTTAAAGCAACAGCACGCTTACGAATCGAGACGTTTGGGTCGTCACGAACAGACTGAGTAACACTCTCTACGTTTTCGACCGTTCTCGAAGACCTCGGACGCCCAGATTTTGGTTTATCTAGTGTTGAACCGGTCTCTTCAAACTTCTGGACCCATTTTCCAATAAGCCGAGCGCTTGGCGCATCATTTAAGTGACGAATATGTCGAAAATTGCAGAATTTTCTACGCGCTACAGTCGCGGAATTACCGTTTTTGTAAAATTCACGTACGCACAAAGCACGGTCCGCTCCCGAGAAACGCTCCATAGCGACTAAATTCCCAAGAGCCAGGCTACCGATTAACATACCCCCCGCGCCGCTCGGAATAGTTGCGTTCACGCAATAAGCAAAACAAATGTGTACTTTCTTTTGAGACACCCTGTATATGGAACCGAACATGAAAAAAAAAAGAAAAAGACAAAACATTCAGTTTATACTTGACAACGATTAGAGATATAACCTAATCGAAACGTCGTAAAAATAAATAAAAATAAAGACAATGCAAATCCGATAACCACATTTTAGTCAATGTTTTTTTTTCATCCCCAAAGATATCATCCCTGATTTTTTATAAGGGTAAACCATCTATTCGCGCAAGTAATTTAATTCTAAAAATGACGAAATTTAATATAAATCTTTGAAAATATTTTGTTACCAATACCATAAATAACTTAAGTTGACGGGTTTCGGGATTTCTCAAAATCACTAGTAAAAGAGGGTAAGCTACCCCCAAATACTTTTTTCTTAAATCTCTTCTAATTGAGATATCTTTAGAAAACAAAGTGGAAATTATTTGTAATTTGAGGTGCTGTTGAACTAAGATATTTTAACCCCCCAAGAATTTCATCACTTATTTTTTATAGGGTTAAACCATCTATTCGCGCATGCAATTTAATTCTAAAAATTACGAAATTTAATAAGATTGATTGAAAATATGAAATGATATTAAACAATAATATTTTTACCCCCAAGGATATCATTCCTTATTTTTTATTAGAATAAGCCATATATTTGCGCTCGTAAATTAATTGTAAAAATTACAAACCCAAATGAAATTGTTTGAAAATATTTTTTCACGAATACCATAAGTCACTTAAGTTGTCGTGTTTGAGGTTTCTAAAAATAAGCTAGTAAAAGAGGGTGAGCCACCCCCAAATACTTTTTTACATCTCAAGTTCTAATTGAGATAACTTTACGAAACAAATTAGAAATTACTTGTTATTTGAAACGAAGTTAAACTATAGTATTTTCACCTTTGAAGATGAAAATACTATAGTTTAACTTCCTTGAGGATATCAGTCGAAGGATGCCATTTCATACATATATAATTATTCTTAAAATTGTCAAATTTCAGTTCATATAAACGTAAAAGAGCTTACTTCTTCTACTTAATAAGAAAATATAAACTTATTTTATTGGTTCATGTCTGTAAATTATTATAATCCATAACAAATAGATTTCTAATTCGGTAACTTTCAATTAAATTAAAATTTGACAATTTTAAGCATAATAATATATGTATGAAATGACGGTTTACTTTTATAAGGAATAAGGAATAATATCCTTGGGAGTAAAAATATTATAGTTTAACATCATTTCAAATAACAAGTAATTTTAATTTTGTTTTGTAGAGATATCTTAACTAGAACTACAGATATTAAAAAAACTTATGCGCTCAAATTTCGGAAATCCGGAAATACGTCAACTTAAGTTATTTATTGTATTCGTAAAAAAATATTACCAATAAATTTGGTTTAATTTCGTAATGTCCAGAATTAAATTTTGTAAATGAATTACAAGATTAACAAGTAATTTCCACTTTATTTTGGAAACAGATCTCAATTGTTATTTGAGATTTGAAAAAATGTATTTGGGAGTGACCCACCCTCTTTTACTACTTCTTTACAGCCCAAAACATGTCAACTTAACTTAATTATGATATTCGTGAAAAAAATATTTTGAAACAATTTCATTAAATTTCGTAACTTTTAGAATTAAATTACATGCGCCACGGTTATGAGCAATAAGGGATGATATCTTTGGGAGCGAAAATACCATAATTCAACATCATTTCAAATAACAAGTAATTTCCATTTTGTTTGTAAATATATCCCAATTAGGACGTGAAATCTTCAAAAACCTATTTGGGGGTCGCCCAACCTCTTTTACTAGTTTATTTTTAGAAACTCCGAAACCCATCAACTTAAGTTCCTTATGGTATTAATGAAAAAAACTTTTTGAAACAATTCCATTAAATTTCGTAATTCTTAAAATTAAATTACGCGCGTAAAAATATGGTTTACCCTAATTAAAAAAGGGATGATATTCTTGAGGGTGAAAATGCCATAATTCAACATCATTTCAAATAACAAGTAACTTTCATTGTGTTTTGTAAAAACATCTTACTTAGAACCTGAGACATTTCAAAAATACTGTTTTTAGGGGAAACTTTAGGGGCGGTTATCACCCAGTTATAATGAATCTCAGCACATAGAACAAATAAGTGTCTTATTTTTGTGCCCTCTATAACATATTAAAGTTTAAGGTACCATCATTGTTAGTACCGGACACAAACAATACCACCCTGAGCATAGACGAGTACAAGTACATTTTGCGTGGCGAGTACGAAGAAGAAGTTCAAAAGTCATGGTCCTATTGACTTGTGCAATAAAAAAACGAGAAAATTAGTTTTTCGTGTAGGTATTGAGAACGTGGATTTCTGAAAACTCAGTAATAAATAAAATTGAATTACATATTTAAAAAAAGTTATTTTGGTCTAAATATATAATTTCATTTAGGACTTATCATACCATCGTATTTAAAAATTCATTTTCGTTCATTACTGGATACTTTTTTCTCACCGAGGAGCATATTATGTACCTGCTGTGGAATTTAAGTGATATACCGTGATTAGTTAAATTAGAAAAAATTGCCGTTTTATGGTATATTTAATATATGTTGACTGACAAATAATAATATCCAAATGCCACTCATCAAATTAAATGAAGCTTTGAGTATTTGTGCCCTCCACGCTTCCCTCGAATGCGCAGCAGTAACAAGTTGTAACTTGCAAAGTACACAACTTGCGTCAGACATCTGACGGCCGAGTACTCAGCGCTTCGGCCATTAAGCCCTACTAGTTATCCCGTATCCAATCAAATCACTATTTACATATAACATAACATATTACATATTCAAAACTGTGTTTCCAGTATTTTCCTTCATGTCCCCGAAAAAACATAAGATATTTTTAAACTATGTTTACGACTTGCAAATGTTCCAAAACAGGGAACTTTTTTCCTATTTTACCGAGCTTTAGACGGGAAGCCCAACGGATTTTCGTAGCTGATGAAGAGATATGGCTAAGTTTGTATTACTATCTACTGTCTAAATAATGTGCTAGTAATAAAATGTGTACAATATACTTATTACAGTACGATACTGTCTTTTCTTCATTATGCCATTTCTTAGATAGGAATTGCAATTATATATATATATATATATATATATATATATATATATATATATATATATATATATATATATATATATATACACCGGGTGTCAACGAATCTATTAGAAGAGTCATAATTTCTAGAGTATGATGTGTATCAAAATGAGAATTGGTACAGGTAAATGTTATGTGAAGAGGAGAGTTTTCGCATATTTTCCACTTTCCGATCACTTCCGGTTTCACCGGAAATGGCCCCGGTTTTGAAATCTTAAATAGAATACCCTGTATATTTTAACATCTTTGGATTTCTGAGACAATTCTAGATCAGAATGTGACATTTTAAAAACTTTTTACGTCTACTTCATTTTTTTAGAGCCACTTTTAAAATTGCATCTAAGTGGCCATGATCGGACGCAAACTAATCTAACGGCCTTAGGTGATGTCAAAAAAATACAATCGCAAAGTTTTAATGACTAGTATGAAAGACAGGAATTGGATTGAAAATTTAACAAAATTAACAAAAAACTAACAAAATAAACTAATAACAGACGATGCATTTAAAATATTTGAAAGTACAGTAGCTGAATTTGTTAAAAAGTTTAGTGTAGTAAATGTTCAAAGTGCATTCCTTCTTTTTTACGACACATTTCAGCTCGTTCAATTGTTTCTCTCAACACGTTTTGTAGCATTTGGAGCGTTATACTTCTAAATGACCGTAAAATTCTTTCTTCTAATATTTCAAGAGTAGCTGGGGCTGCTCCATAGTAAATCCTTTCTTTAACATATCCCCAGACAAAGAAATCGAGCACAGTAAGATCCGGTGAGCGGGCTGGCCACCGTACCGGACCATTGGTTGCAATAATTCGATTATTAAAATGCTCTATTAAATAATTAAAAACTTGTCTAGTATTGTGAGGCGGTGCTCCATCTTGTTGAAAGTAAATTCGTCGTAAAACTACTAAAGGTATATCATTGAGATGATTTTCGATATCATTTTGAAGAAAACCTAAGTATCTATCCCCTGTTAACTGACCTTGAAACAATATTGGCCCAATTATTCTGTTTTCAACGATACCAGCCCAGACATTGACGCCAAATCTTTCTTGAAAATTGCCCTCTCTCATTTCATGTTGATTTTGTTGGGCCCAGTACCGAGTATTTTGCTTATTGAACATACCATTATTTGTAAATCGGGATTCGTCGGAAAATGGAATAAAATCGATAAAATTTGGGTTAACTGTATGATTTTGAAGCAGCCAATCACAAAACACTACCCGTCTATCGCCATCCTCAGTATACAAATGTTGATGTAACTGATATTTAAATGCTCGATATCCATGCTTTTTCAGTATTTTTCTTGCTGATTTATAACTTATCTGAAGTTCTTGACTAATTTTTCTTAACGAAACTGTTTTATCAACCTCAACCATAGCAAGTACGTTAATCTCAGTCTCTTCATTTATGATAAACCTCTGTTTCGCCTCTTGATTTCCTATTTGCCTAAAACGAGTCTCGACATACGGAAAATACTGATGGGCTGGATGTTGCCGATTCGGATATCTATGAGCATACAACTCGGCAGCATTCCTTGAATTTCTATGACACTCTCCAAATATTAATAACATATCCACTTTTTCACTTTGAGTATACATTATTTTAACGAAAATTTAAACTAAACTTAACGAAAATTAAGAAACTTTTCCGTCTGTTCTTAGAGCGTATGTCACTGTCATTATCTACTTAAATGAGTGCTTTGTTTTCCAAAGAAGACTTGATAAAAACAGTTGCAAATTATTATGCATTATGGCTGTCCATGGCGCACTTGTCAATAAATTATCCAGTATTTTGCTTAATAATATTTAATTTCTGTACTTCTCTCCAATCGCAAATAAATTAGTACCGTTAGATTCGTCAAAGAATGCTTTTTTCGAAAAGTAGTTGTCGAAAAGGGGTCGCCATTTGAAAATTAATAGTTAGAAATGAAAACGTAATTTTGTCAACTTGTCTTATTCCTGTCTTTCATACTAGTAACTAAAACTTTGCGATTGTATTTTTTTGACATCACCTAAGGCCCTTAGATTAGTTTGCGTCCGATCATGGCCACCTAGATGCAATTTTAAAAGTGGCTCTAAAAAAATGAAGTAGACGTAAAAAGTTTTTAAAATGTCACATTCTGATCTAGAATTATCTCAGAAATCCAAAAATGTTAAAATATACAGGATGTTCTATTTAAAAATTTAAAACCGGGGCCATTTCCGGTGAAACCGGAAGTGGCCGGAAAGTGGAAAATATGCGAAAACTCTCCCCTTTACATACCATTTACCTGTACCAATTCTTATTTTGATATACATAATACTCTAGAAATTATGACTTGTCTAATAGATTCGTTGACACCCGGTATATATATATATATATATATATATATATATATATATATATATATATATATATATATATATATATATATATATATATATATATACAGGGTGATTCAAAAATCGATCACGAAACTTAAGGGGGTGATTCTACTTGACAAAATAAGGGTAGAGCTTCATATAATTTTTTTTCAAAATGTCATTCGTTTTCGAGTTACAAGCCGTCCAAGTTCAAGTTTTTATTTTTTGTTTTTTGATTACTCGCTTACAGGAAAACCGATTTGACTAATATTTGAAAGATAGGCTAAGTCTTCTGCGCTTCATCATTTTAGTAACAATTCACATTGATTGTTTGCCGCTAGAGGGCACTTTACCTACATTGAAAATTGTTTTTTTGTCATAATTTTTTAGTGTTGACAGCTACAGTAGTTTTTGGCATAATTTCTGAAAGATTGATGCCAGGTCTTTAAAAAAGGTGCTCTTTATTTACATCGCTAAACCCAACGGTTTAGACGTAAATCACCCTTAAAAATTAAGTGGTAAATTTACTTTTCTCATTTCATTACCACCAGCTACCAGGTAAATAGCTATCAAAGTATACTAGAGCTGTCAGTTTAACATCAAATAAATTCGCTTTTTAAACTATTTAATTTATAATCTTAAAATAACTAATAATGGCTAATCAGTAAATATTCATATTATGGATTATTGCGATATACATTTAATTGATAAAAATTAATGAAACAGTACTAAACAAACTAAAAAAGATTCTCAAAATGTCCCCCATTTTCTTCCATACATTTCCTAACACTCTTCAAAAAATGTCGCCTAACTCGATGAAAAATTTCTGGTGTTTCTTTAATAATTTGGCACTTTTCGATTATCCTGAAGCGAAGATCCTCGACGTTGATTACTGGAATATCGTACACCAATTGTTTCAAATGACCCCAAAAGAAAAAATCCATAGGATTAAGGTCTGGTGACCTCGCTGCCCATGCCAATGGTCCACTTCGTCCTATCCATCGCTCAGGATACGTTGCATTCAAATACTGTCGGACACGTATACTAAAGTGGGGCGGAGCTCCGTCTTGGAGGATCCACATGTTGGCCCTTACTTCCAATGGCACATCTTCCAGATACAATGGGAGACGATTTTGGATAAAATCTAAGTATACGTCACCAGTTAATGGGCCATCAAAGAAATGAGGACCAATAAGGTAATCTCCTATTATCCCTGCCCACACATTTAGTGAAAATCTACGCTGATGTTTCGTTTCTACCACATTGTTTGGGTTCTCGTAAGCATATGTGTGGATGTTGTGTAGATTTGTTATGCCATCACGAGTGAAACCAGCTTCGTCAGTGAATAATATGACGCCAATTAATCGATTATCGTGTTCATACTTAGCTAGGATCTGATTGCACATTTCCAACCGTCTCGGCCGATCATCGTCATAAAGAGCCTGCACCTTTTTTGAATGAAACGGGTAGAGTTGTTCTTCTCTTAGTATCCTCCATGAACTAACCTGACAGAGCCGCACTTCATTCCCAATTTTTCTAGTACTAATACCTGGATTATCTTCAATAATTTCAAGCACTCTTTCTTCTTGTTGCACGTTTCTAGCAGTTCTAGGTCTTCCCCTATTTCCATTATAACTTTTAAAGGAACCACATTCCGCAAGCCTCCTGTGCACACTGGAAAATGTTTGAGCATGAGGGATATTTCTTTCCGGATAACTCTCCATATAATATCTTCTTGCCAACTCTGCATTACCATTTGCTTTTCCATAACAAAAATGGATATCACAATATTCGATATTTGAATATTGGTGATTAGCCATTATTAGTTATTTTAAGATTATAAATTAAATAGTTTAAAAAGCGAATTTATTTGATGTTAAACTGACAGCTCTAGTATACTTTGATAGCTATTTACCTGGTAGCTGGTGGTAATGAAATGAGAAAAGTAAATTTACCACTTAATTTTTAAGGGTGATTTACGTCTAAACCGTTGGGTTTAGCGATGTAAATAAAGAGCACCTTTTTTAAAGGCCTGGCATCAGTCTTTCAGAAATTATGCCAAAAACTACTGTAGCTGTCAACACTAAAAAATTATGACAAAAAAACAATTTTCAATGTAGGTAAAGTGCCCTCTAGCGGCAAACAATCAATGTGAATTGTTACTAAAATGATGAAGCGCAGAAGACTTAGCCTACCTTTCAAATATTAGTCAAATCGGTTTTCCTGTAAGCGAGTAATTCAAAAAACAAAAAATAAAAACTTGAACTTGGACGGCTTGTAACTCGAAAACGAATGACATTTTGAAAAAAAATTATATGAAGCTCTACCCTTATTTTGTCAAGTAGAATCACCCCCTTAAGTTTCGTGATCGATTTTTGAATCACCCTGTATATATATATATATATATATATATATATATATATATATATATATATATATATATATATATATATATATATATATATATATAAAATGGTGAATGAAATTTCACCGAAACATTAGCTGCCCTACAGCCTTGAGGAGGACTCAGCACACACACACACACACACACACATCTTGTGTGTGTGTGTGTGTGTGTGTGTGTGTGCGTGCTGAGTCCTCCTCAAGGCTGTAGGGCAGCTAACGTTTCGGTGAAATCTCATTCACCATTTTCAAAGCCTACTGTACAGCGACTGTGGACGAACTGATATTTGTGACTCGGGTAATGTCGGTCCCGTGTATAAATGGGGCGCGTTCGTTGGCGCATGATTCTGGTCAATTAGTGCAATTGCAAGTTTCGCTGTGAGCCAAGTTGATGTTTCGTTAGCAGGTTTTCCAAGTATTATGCAACCGCTGACTGTTATCTCTGCTATTTAAGTTGTTGGGCCTCTTTGCAATTTCGATGGTTTCCCTATTCCTGAAAAATTTATCTTATGATTTGTGTTTAATAGATCTTGGGCCAGTGCAGCATAAATTGTTTTTTGCTTCACAGCGTTTATATATTATATCTTCTGGCGCTTATTTAACGGTTTGTTTCACCTACATCAGATAAACTGCATTCTCCTCAAGAAATTTCGTCTGTGATGCTCTCACGTAAAGGACAAAAGCCTTCGCGCTCTTCAATTGGCTTTCGCGATATATCGGGGCCAAACTTTTGTTTTTAGAGCCTTGTGATATGTTCTTTTTATAACCATTTTTGTTAGTGCATCTTGCAGTATGTTCATATTTTTCTGGTAATTTTCTTGATCTGTAACAGACTGAGATCGAAACGCAAGTGATTTTACTAAGGCAAATAGTTGGGCGGGGTAGTGATGTGAATCGCCGTTGAGGTATCTGTTGATATGAGTGAGTTTCTTGGTAGACAGTGTGTGAAGGCAAGCCATCTTCTTTTCCTTTCAGTAAGATATCTAGAAAAGGTAGTTTTCTTTATTGTTCCACTTCCATGGGGAATTTGATTTTTTGATGCTTGTGTTCATGTGGTTTAGGAAATTTTTGAGATTTTCTTCGCCATGTTGCCACAAAACGAATGTGTCGTGGTTTGTGTGAAGAAGTCCTCTAAAGCTTTTGATTTGAAGTCTTCCATAAATAAATTAGTGAGTGCAGGAGATTGCAGTGATCACATAGGAGCTCGCTGGCCTGGTTTATATCGCTGGTCTATATAAGTAAAATAGTTGTTATCGAAGCAGTGTTTAGCTAATTCGGTGATATATTTTGGCAGATTGTATTTGGTTTCGATTACGGAAAGAGCTTCTTGGACTGGTATTTGCGTGAAATGTGATGTTACGTCGAAACTAACTAGAAATTATTTTTCTTGCTTTTTATTATTTCGTAGGAATATTGCTAGTTTTTATCATAGGAGGTCGTTTTTTAGATGAAGGTTTGGAGAATGGTGGATAGATGTTTTGCTAGGACCTGATTTGAGGAGCCAACAGATCTTACTACTATTAGTCCTAAAGGGATTCCGGGCTTGTGTATTTTGGGCAAGTCACACAGTTTAGGACACATAGATGACTACCCTTGGTATAATCTTCTTCTTTATCTCTTCGTTAAGTGGGGAAGATTTAATCAATGCTTTGGTGGTCCTTTCTAGGTAAGTGTTATGGTGTCTGATTATTGACGATCTTTGTTTTTTGATTATTCTGTTCTGTACCACTATAAAATTTTCTTTCTCAGTTGGAAGTATTATGACAGAGGTATCTTTGCGCAGGTCTTGTAGACCTCCATGTTCTTCTGCAGAGATATTACTGCAGAACAAAGGGGAAGAACACACTGCAAGACGCCTTAACAAAAAAATGGTTATAAAAAGAACATATAGAGAAGGCTCTAGAAAACCAACGCTTGGCCCCAAGAAATCGCGAATGCCAAGAAAAGAGCTCCAAAGGATCTCCTACCAACACCTAAAGAAAAAAGTCCCACTAGAAAACCTGGGAGTGTACGAAATTCCATGTGGAGAATGTAGCTTTTCTTACGTAGGTTAAACCAACCGTAAAATTAGCGTCAGAAGAGATGAACATATAGACGTTGTCAAGTAAAAAAACAATTTGTTCTGTACTGACCCAACACTTTTTAAACATAGGACATAAGATAAAACTTCCCAGATTTGAAAATGCTATCGAGATGTGAAAACCTGTTCACAAGAGTTGTAAGGGAAGCCATTGAAATTGCAAAGGGGCCCAATAACTTAAATCGTGGAGATGACAGTCAGCGGTTGCCCAATACTTGGAAAAATCTGCCAATGCAACATCAACCAGTAGTATGTAATAAAGAAATGGATCATAACTCGGCAAAACGATACTGGCAAATGGGCCGATGATACGCAGCAAAATTCTTATTAGGGGAGCGCCTGAAAGTAGACACACTTCCATTCATACACAGTGTTGCTTAGGTTATAGCTGATGAGACGATATTTGTTTATGGCGCTAAAAACATGACATTTTCGCACTGCCAAATTACCTAACAATTTTTCAGAATGTCAAAGTACATATAAAAACTTTGATGGATCCATATTTCCTAATCGGCAACAAAAATCCACTATGTTCCGCGACTATCCCTAGCATGGTCTAAGTTAAAAAATGGCACGAGTTGATAACGGAGAGTTTAAATTGACTAGTCAAATATTAAGTCAAAAAAAAACTAAAATATAACAAAATATTTTTATTTCGTTCATTTTCGGGAGATCACTGATTTTAAGGCTTTATCTCTAGGTTTTAACGGTTTTTCTTTATAAAGGTTTCTTATTAACATATATAATATAGATTAAGTCATATCATAAGCAAATAAAACTGACTAACTGATCTTATTTGCAGACTATACATATAGCTAATACTTACATGGAGGTGTTGGAGGTGCCTGTAACAAATTATTTTTTGTTAAAACTTCATTAATGTCATGAAATGAACTAGTAAAGAAAACGACATCTTTGTATTGTTCTATTTAATTTTATTTCTTCAAAGTATATATTTATTTGCAAATAATATTTTTTTAAGTAAAGGTTATTAAAAACGAGTTTTGGTACTTAAGATTCTATACAATTTGTCTGCAAAAGGTATGTGCAACACGCTAGCGCAAATTCCTGAAGCCGAAATATGAAAAATCTAGCCCAATTAACCTTGGCCTAAAAATTATAACTAGTAGGTGTCGCTTCGAGCAGCTATTCTTAAGATAATCGAATTTAAATGTTTTATTACATACTGCGACTCGTTGTAGTATCTCTGCATAATTCTTTCAGGTTTAAAACTGTGTGGCCTTTTTATTTATGGGAGTAGTACAATTTATTAACCATGTACTTCAGTAAAGAAATAGCTATAAAAATAACTTTAATTTAGATTATCAGTATGTAATTAGTATGTTTAGCTTCATCCCTGAATGTCCAGTCCCTCGAAACGCAAAGTACTGCCATCTTTTGCCATTCTTATTCTGTCCGTTCGAGTGCAGATTTGAGTATATGTGATCTCTATCGATACTAATACTTTAAATTTAACGCGGCAATTGAGAGGTGGCGCGCACAGCTGTTAGTAATCAAGCGAAGCGAAAATATTACCTTGGAAGGGGAATGCATAACCGACGTAAGGATCTAAAATATGAAAATCATTTATTTCTCACTTGACATCAGCTTGAATCAAGTTTTTAGAGGAATTGTCTTCCTCATATAGTGCTATTTGATAATATGCTTTCTTGTAGTACCCTCCTAGACAAGCCTTTCTTATTTTATTTTATTTTTTTGAGAAGCATATTAAGGTTCAAAAATATTGTTAAAGGGTCCCAGGTCCTGGTGGCCCTGGACTATTAATGTCCTAGGTCCTGGTGGTCAAGCACTATTATCGTCTCAGGTTTTGATGATCCAGAGCTGTTACCGTTCTAAGTTCTTATAGCTCCAAGTTCGTAAGAATTTTTCTTATTGACGATATCTCCGTCATGCCGCCTCGTTCTCTTTAGGAAGAATATATTAATCCTCTGGACATTTACTAATTTAGTAATTAATTTTGTATATTTATTATTAAGTTATTTATAGTACCTAATTTAGCACTAATTATTGTATCCGTTTTGCGATGCAATTGTGACAATTTTTTTATTACATATTTTATGTTTTTTTTTAATCTCTGGCCAAGATTGTATGTGCTTGTAATGTATTTAAAATTTTATTTCAGGATATTGCAAATTATGTTGTAATGATTCACTTAACAGAACTGATCAAAGTTAGTCTCAGTTGATTTTATTTTCAGACTAACAGTGAATACCATTAAACCACTTTTCTCAGTTCAGTAGTTTAACTCAAATAATAAAGAAAAAAATCAAACAAATACAACAAAGTATCGAGTGGCACCCTTGTACAAGCACCCCATACATCAAGCCACTGGCTCACCGATGAAAAGCTGCCGTTCGCTAGTAACATAAAAAAAAGGAATAAACTCTCAAAATCATACATAAAATGCATCCATTTATTTTACATTTAAAAACGAGGCTATAACTGGTTCAACAAATTTCACATAGTAACGAACTAACAATGATAGGTTTCGTCACTACTTGCAAAAGAGTATTGTTAAACAATTCAATAGAACATACCTTTATACTTTAATTTTAAAAAGTATCAGTAAATTCTCCAATTTTTCACTACTTCCGAAAATTGCATAAATGCCGAAACTATTTTTGCCAACAAAAACATATACGACTGCTCGAAGCGACACTCACTAAATATAACTTTTTTGAGTAAAAAAGGTAATGTATCGAGACACAAAAAAGTTTTAAATCTTTAGATATGCCCTCTGCAATATGCATCGAAACTTAGTTTCTCATCCTAAAAAACCGCAAAGTATCAAATTAAGTGCAAATGAAGCTATTATTAAGATAAATATTTGCAAAAAATTTTTAAAAAATTATAAATTTGACATATGTTGATAGGTGAACTTTATCTATTTTTGATTGAAGTTTCGTAATTTAAGGATTGTCATTTTGTTATTTCTATTCTATACGTGATATTCATTTTTAACAAATGACAGATAAATCATAATTACCAAGGGAAAATGGCATGTTCTTTCTATCCGTCAAGGTTTTTTGATGAAAATAAAAAAAATGCGTAGGTAGATTCAAATAGGGGGTAGTCATTCGGAATAATAGACACACCAAATTTTTCCCTAATTTTTTTGGTAGTAAACTCGAATCTGAAGTATCTTGGCGACCTTACACAGTTTTTTCACCGACTTTCCAACTTATAACAATTCATATATTTACTCTTGTCAGGCAGAGATAGTCTCACTTCTACTGGACACAAAAAATCAGAATATAGAAATATTCTACAATATCATAGAATAAAACTTAGTCCAGTACCACATTATCAAAAATTGAAAGGTGTCGCTTTACTTCGAAGAAATGGCTACTGTAATTGCATCTCGTAGACCAGCACTAGAGTTATTGCAAACCATTTCTATAACTCATCAAAGAGACAATGAAATCCTTACTGCTGCTTGGGAAAGAAGATTTGGGGATCAACATGGGCACTAGTTGTATCAGTCACAGCTTAAGTCAGGACATCAGAGAATTGGAGAAAGTTTGGAAGAATACAAAACAGATCTCGGACGCCTTGTTCATCTGGCTTAGACAGGAGCTAAGCCAGAATTCAGAGAAGAGCTTATAATCCAGTAATTTACTGATAGAATCAAAGATCAAGAACTAGATCTTTTGTTATCTATAGATCAATTTAGTTATCGTAGTAACGCATTGAACAGAGCTTTGGAAATAGAGGCGGCCTATAATATGCAGGGGCTAAAAATAAGAGCTATTACAATAGAGAAAAACAATGATTTACCGAACCAAAAAATGAAACAATATTATTTAAAATCCTTGAAGAACTAGACACCATAAGTGATACCTCACGTTCTAAAAGGAACCAGATCGAGGGCTATATACGTGGACGAACTGGACACATGAAAATAGACTGTTGGGTGCGATTAAGGTCTTGTTCATCATCCAGAAAGCCCATAAACAAGAACCAGGAAAAATTATAATAATTCAATTTTAAAATCAAACGTAGAATAAGTGATACTTCACGCGATAGCTGAAACCAGAGTGAGTGCCCCAGATGTGGATGAATGGGAAACATGAGAAAGGACTATCGGGTGCAATTAGAAAAACTAGATAAAGTGCTTGAGATCTGTACAAACTGGACATATTAGAAGGAACAATCGAGTGCAATTAAGAAATCAGATAACTGTCAGGTGCAAATAAGGTCTAGTTCACCATTCAGAGGCCGTACACAAGAGAACCAGGAAAAATTGCTACAGTTCAATTTTAACATCAAATATAGACCAGGAGACTGCAGATATCTTGTCAAGAAAACCATGTAAGGGACAATGCAAGCATTGTAGCCAAATAAAACAAACAGAAAGATTTCATATTCAAAGAGTCACTTTTGACGACGACATAGAGAGGAGTACAGTTCAAATAAGAAAGTATCAACTTGAAGACAATGATCTGGCGCTACTTCTTCAACTTAAAAAAAAAAAAGTCAATGCTACCTCTATTACCATAACTGTTGGAACTGGTGCTGCATTATCTCTGATAAAGTCGAGCTTTGTTGCTAAATTTGAATTCCTACCATTGTTCAGAAAGTAAACGTTAAGAACTCTAACTAGAGAAGTAGCTGATGTGATTGGAGAAATGCAAGTGGAGTTTCAACTTGAAAGACTAAAATTAAACAATTTAGTGTTAATTGCCGACATAGAAGATAAACTTATTTTGGGTATGGACCTGATTCGTCAACATGGATTTTCTTTCAAAAAAAAACTTCAAATTTTGAAGTTTGACACCGAAGAATTTATTCTGTCAAAGAACCGTAATATTAAACCAGAGTCATTGTCAAACAATCAGAATAAAGGGGAGACGGGATGAGAGTTCTGGAAGCCACGTCGGATTTTTTCAACAGTCCAACAAATCCTGTAAATACCTGGTAGCGAAGACATTGGTCAATTCATATGAGATCAAAACAAATTCGACAAAAAACAGTAAAATAATACAGTTTGATTATGGAATCTACAGAGGTAAAAATGCAAATCAGCTAAGTTGATAGCAACATGAGAAGGAACTTTGTTTATGGATAGAAGTAGTACATATCCAGATGTTGAAGTTATACCACGGAAGTATCGAAGCTGATCGGGAAGATCAGAATTCGGAGATGGACAATATAACGAGGGGCTACTAGAGTTCTGATGCGTCCTTGTAAAAATATTATTTTGTTGAACCCTTATAGAAATATTATATCGATGAGTCTTGCCTCTTGTAATTTCTAGATTTATATTTTCGTATATCTTAGTAAATTCTATAGGTATATAAACAGGGATAGGATATGAGTAGTTATAGTTGGTGGGTTAAATAGTTATTAAAGGGTTTTTATTTACTAATAAAAAGTGTTGTGTTTTATTCGAACGCAGTGAGAAAATAAGGAATGGAAATGGTAACATTATAAAATTGAGTGGAATCGTTTCGTTTTCTTAGTTTCTATCGAAAATTCACATTTTATAATTATAATTAAATATCATACCTTAATTATATTTTACTGGAAGTGACAAAATAGACATGTCAGAGCATATGACCATTATCTTATTTTTTTAAGAATAGCTACATCGAACAGTCAATAAAGGGAAAGATTCGATGTTCCACGATTCGGAATAATTACACACGTCTACAAAAAATGGGTTATGATTATTGTTGGGCAGGTGGGGCTTATTTCCGAAGCATTTGCTGCGTAGAATCTGAATCCGAGGTCAAAGTTCTCCCATCGCATTAGAATTTTGAGACATTTGAGGTTATGTACTTGACTAATTTTGAGGTTATATGCAGAATACACAAAATTTTTAGGTCTCTTTTTCTAGTTACATCATTTAATACTACTCTTTAGCTTCAAAATAAGCTATTGAGCGGTCACCTGTGATTTTTTCTTGCAAAGTTAAGGCTATTTTAAGTATAGATTAGAAAGTTTTTAGAGACTGGTTAGTTTTTTACAAATTTCGATCTGCTTTTTTAAATCCACCATCTTAAAAATAAAAATTTCTATTGTCTGACATAATATTTGTAACGTTTGTTTGAAGGTTGTAGACAATCTTGAAAAATGACTAAAATATGGTTGTCGAACTTGCATTGTCTTTATTTTTATTTATTTTTACGGCGTTTCGGGTAGGTTGTATCTCTAATCGTTACCAAGTATAAACTGAATATTTTATCTTAAGACTAGGAGCTTATTTAGGGACTGTGTCCATTGAAGCGCAAAGTTTCGCTTTACTGTACACAAGATTTGATGTTACAAAGTAGTGGCTGCCAAATATTAAGTATCTCAATACTCGGTTTACTGAAGAGTCCATTATTGTTTTTGATGTAAGCTGTTTCTATAAATTTTACTTTTTTCATGTTGAGTTTCATATATATTGCCGCAGCCTCAGACCATTTTATATGGTGTTGTTTATCCCAGGCGTATTCTGCAATACCTGATCTCGACGTTTCCTCTTTTTGTGTCAGACTTTTATGTTCCTTAATTCTAACTTCTGGTCGTTTCGTTTCTCCAATATACATTTCACCACAATCATATGAAACTTTGTAAACACATTCTGTCTTATCGGTAGTTTTTGGTTTTGTTTTTGTTAAATGAGTTCTAAGTGTACAGGGTGAGTCAACGATTGAATGAAGTAGGTTTGTGCCTTTTCGGTGAAATTTACAAAGAAACTATATTTATTGTTTGATACAGTTTATTTTTGCGCAGATTTTAAAAATATTTAGGACTCTACAGGGTGAGCCAAAAAACTAGGACAGCATAAAGTTGTATTTTTTTTTTTTAAATAGAACACCCTATATACGAATCATATTTTCGATTTAGCTTATAATATTAAATCTTTTTTATTAAGGGTTTATTATAACAAAACTTTATAGTTTCTGAGATAATTAAGTTTAAAGAAAAAAAGTCACATTTTCAGGCATCAATTCAATCCTAAATAACGTTTTCAATTTTGTGACAAATATATTCAAATTTGGAATTTAGCAAGGCCAAGGACAAGTTAACATAATTTTTACCTAATATTTGCAATAAAAGCTACAGGGTGTTGAACACATCGGCTCAAATTTGAACAAGTTTAAATGAATAAATATCTTTTCTTCAAATGGTACACCCTGTATATTTTCATGTTATTTAATAGAGTAATAAAAACCCTAAAAGTTTTATTCAGTATATTCTATACCTATTTATAATAATTTTTGAGATATTTCAGTTTTTCTTATTTTCCATACTTTTTTACAGAAATAGTCTTCATTATCATAGTAGCCATGTAAAATAATAAAAAGAAACTACAGAAACAAACAGAATGTGGTTAAATATGATGAAATACATTATTCGTTATATTACAACGGCAATAGTTTAATTAAACTTAATGTGAAAAAATTAACACAACAATAACGACAAGGCAAATACATATTTACTTTTATACTAAATTGAAACAAAAAAATTACCTATTAAATACTGAGATTAATTATTTCTTTTTATTAAGTGTTCGAGTAAACGACCCTCTTGTGCAATGCACAAATTTAGTCTTTTTTGCAGATTTTCTCGGACCCTGGACAAAATTAGTGGCGTTATTGTTCTACAGGTATCCCTAATCCTATTTCGCATATCTTCCACTATTGTTGGTGGATTAACATACACCTTATTTTTAATATAACCCCATAGGAAGAAATCTAATGGGGTGATGTCGCAATACCTTGGTGGCCACTCAATGAAACCCCCACGTCCAATCCATTTTTGAGGATATCGTTGGTCCAAAAACGCACGAACTTCACGATGGTAATGCGGAGGCGCACCATCGTGCTGGAACCACATACTGTCGAGCTCATCCCTATCGAGACCTTGAAGCAGTTGGGGTAGTTCTTCTTGTAGAAAGTTCAGGTAACTATGGGAATTTAGTGGTTCTTTAAAAAAGTGGGGTCCAATAATTCGATTATGATGAATACCACACCAAACATTTAATGACCAGTGGTTTTGATGTTGCACCTCTCTAATCCAAAATGGGTTTTCTGTGGCATAATAATGCATGTTGCGTCTATTTACGGCACCGTTACTTCTAAAAGTAGCTTCATCACTAAACATTACCTTGCATAATAAATTTGGATTTAATTGAATCTCCGCATTTATTGTACGACAAAAGTTTACACGACCTTCAAAATCCTATCCATGCAATTCTTGATGTAATTTCATGTGATATGGATGATACATATATTTCTTGGTGGTACGATTAGCGGTGGATTGTGATATTTCACATAATGCTGCTAACTGACGGCTACCAATATAAGGATTTTCCTGAACATTTACCAATACTTGTAGTTCTTTTTCTTCATTAGTTACTGGTTTGTTGACCACTTTACGTTTTGGATAATCAACAGTACCAGAAGAATCAAATCTTTGCATTAAGTTTTGAAAAGTATGGGTATTAGGCTGGCATCGATCAGGATACTTTATTTTGTAAATTCTTTGAGCAAGAAGGCAATTTTTTTTAAGCCTCTTCTATTGTATAAATCATATCTATTAACTCATTCTTTGGAAAATTCATTTTACAATATAAGATGAATGTAAAAAAAACCAAACTACACTACATAAAAACCAAAAAAGCGATTGCGGTTATAAATTTGACACACAGAAAAATGTTCTTTTACATTGTTTTTGCCATGGCTACTATGATAATGAAGACTTTCTGTAAAAAAGTATGGAAAATAAGAAAAACTGAAATATCTCAAAAACTATTATAAATAGGTATAGGATATATTGAACAAAACTTTTAAGGTTTTTATTACTCTATTAAATAACATGAAAATATACAGGGTGTACCATTTAAAAAAAAGATATTTATTCATTTAAACTTGTTCAAATTTGAGCCGATGTGTTCAACACCCTGTAGCTTTTATTGCAAATATTAGGTAAAAATTATGTTAACTTGTCCTTGGCCTTGCTAAATTCCAAATTTGAATATATTTGTCACAAAATTGAAAACGTTATTTACGATTGAATTGATGCTTGAAAATGTGACGTTTTTTCTTTAAACTTAATTATCTCAGAAACTATAAAGTTTTATTATAGTAAACCTTTAATAAAAAAGATTCAAAATTATAAGCTAAATCGAAAATATGATTCGTATATACGGTGTTCTATTTAAAAAAATAAAACTTTATGCTGTCCTAGTTTTTTGGCTCACCCTGTAGAGTCCTAAATATTTTTAAAATCTGCGTAAAAATAAACTGTATCAGACAATAAATATAGTTTCTTTGTTAATTTCACCGAAAAGGCACAAACCTACTTCATCCAATCGTTGACTCACCCTGTATTTCCTGATTTAAGGGCTGTTTTTATATTATAACTACTGGCAATTCTTCTTATTTTCTCTGAAGTTTCCTTAATGTACGGAATTGTAAAGAAGGAATGTGTTTCTTGTTGTCCAGTGTTCGTTGTTCTAAAGTTATTTATAACATCGTTAATTAGTTTTAAAGGATAACTATTCTGTTGTAAATCGGATTTAATTTTTGCTACTTTTTCAACGAATCGGAATTATTGCATATAAATATAGCGCGATTATAGAGTTTGCGTATAATTTCTCGTTTTGTAACAACAGAGTGATTAGAACTATGATTAAGATATTGTCCAGTATGTGTTGACTTTGTGTATACTGAAGTTTTAATAGTTTCGTTTGAACGGTTCACCATGGCATCTGGGAATGGTCAAGAACCTAATGATTTCTTGAAACATCCAAACACCATTCGACCTACAATGAAGTTAACGATGGAAAAAGATGTAAATGATCAATTGCCCTTCCCAGATGTCATGGTGAACCGTTCAAAAGAAACTATTAAAACTTCAGTATACAGAAAGCCAACACATACTGGACAGTATCTTAATCATAGTTTTAATCGCTTGATTATAACAAAACGGGGAATTATACGCAACCTCTATAATCGCGCTATATCTATATGCAATAATGCCGATTCATTGGAAAAAGAGGTAGCAAATATTAAGTCCGATCTACAACAGAATGTTTATCTTTTAAAAAATAACTGACGACGTTACAAATAACTTTAGAACAGCGAACACTGAACAACACATTCCTTCTTTACAATTCCGTACATTAAGGGAACTTCGGAGAAACTAAGATAAATTGTCAGTAGTTATAATATAAAAATAGTCTTTAAATCAGGAAATACACTTAGAGGTCATTTAAACAAGAGTAAAACCAAAAACTACCGATAAGAAGAATGTGTTTACAAAGTTCCGTGTGAGTGTGGTGAAATGTATATTGGAGAAATCAAACGACCATTAGAAGTTAGAATTAAGGAACATAAAACTCATACACAAGAAGGGGAAACGTCGAGATCAGGTATTGCAGAACACGCCTGGAATAAAAAAACACCATATAAAATGGTCTGAGGCTGCAGCAACGTATATGGAACCCAACATGAAAAAAAGAAAATTTATAGCAGCTTACCTTAAAAACAATAATGGAATATTCAGTAGACCGAGCGTTGAGATACCAAAACTTTGGCAGCCACTACATAAAATCTTTGAGATGTGTACAGTGAAGCGCTTTAATAGATCCAGTCCCTATATAAGTTCGTAGTCTTAAAACAAAACATTCAGTTTATACTTGATAACGATTATAGATACAACCTAATCGAAATGTCGTAAAAATAAATAAAACTAAAGACAATACAAGTCCGGCAACCACATTTTAAATGTCTACTTTAAAGTGTTAAAGTGGCTACAACTTTGTAAGAAAAAATCGTACGTAATCACTCAATAGCTGATTTTAAAGGGTCAGTGTAGTATTAAATGACGCAACTAGAGAAGAAAAACAAAAAACTTTGTGCATCCTGTACAAAACTTCAAGAGTTGCAAAAGAAAACAATTTCTCGAGGACATGATCTCAAATATCTCAAATTTCTGACATAATGGGTTAACTCTAATCTGGGACTTGAAATCTGTGCAGCAAATTGCTTCAGAAATAATCCCCAGCTGCTCAACAGCAGAACCTTGTAGATCTGTGTTATCAAATTCAAGAAGTGTGATCTATTAATCTATAAAATCGTCTCCAATCACAGCAGCTCACAATCGAATATTTTTTAATTTTTACCAGGATGAATAAATTTATCCTATCTGTAGGGGATTGAGACTAAGAGTGGACTGTATATAGGTTTAATTGAGGAGATGAGATTATATACAAAATACGGTGACAGCGTGACACAAATACCAAAATGGCCTACCTTGTAGTGAAAATCACTTCCATAAATTCTTCTTGGTGGCCACCACAATAATTCCAAGCTTCACCATACAGGAACTAGGAATCGGGGACACTATCACTGTATCTTGGAGTAGTTTTTGAGGCGAGAGTCTATATGTTTATGAGACAAACGATAAAACTTTTCCAAAAGGCGAGGGACGTGCCAAACGTCGAGTACTACACAACAACTCTTGTACTACCCACGACTATGGTACTACTCCTGTTCTGTCCCTTTTTACATTGTCCAAATGCGCGAGGCCAGTAAAATGTGTCACTTGTGAACACGAGTAAAATTGAACTAAAAAGTAATGAAACCTAAACATACCGCCCACCTAAAATGAGACATTTTATAAACAAAAAAAAAATATTTTTGTACCATCCAAATAAAAAAAAACTTAAAGTAGAGTAATAAACCAAAAAAAAAAATTTATTTTAAATTTTGAGGTAGGGGACATATTTTAGTTACAGGTCATTTGAAATTACCTTGCGCGGTACGCACAGTCACAACGCGCGTAACTCCGTCCGCACCCGGATACACCTCTAACACCCGGCCTAAATGTCATTTTAAGGGCGGCGCGTGTTCGTCTTTAAGCAACAAGAGAGTATCCTTGAGAATAGGAACTGACGACTCAGTCCATTTGCTGCGTTGCATCAAAGTGTGTAAATATTCTTTGTTCCACCTTACCCAGAAATGCTGATGTAAGGCTTGTAGTAATTGAAAGCGAGATAATCGTCCGAGCGTAAACGCGATCAAGTCCGGTTCCATAAAGGAGTTTAAAGGTTCCAAATTTAAAAAATGTTCCGGTGTACGAGCGTTAAGATCGTTTAAACCTAAACTTAAAAGGTGTCGGAAATTTACCAACGCTTCAACTAAGACTAAAACGGTGTTACACTCTGTGTAAGAGAAAATCTGGGTACCAACAACGCGAGATAAATGAAAAATAAAACGAGCCTTAGGAATACCTTCCATAGTAGGCTGAGAAGACTTGAGAATGGTTGTTATATACTTGTAACAACGAGAAAGCAAGCGAATAGGTTTCTTAGGATATAAAATCCACATTTTTTGAGCAATCAAATGCAGTAGGGTTGGTTGGCCAGGATGTAACTTTCTAAAAGATAGATGGGAGTACGATTGGTGTCCGCCCACCCTCAGGATACCCGGTTCAACAAGAAATATAACATTTCGAATGTACTTAAATAAGCACATTAGAGTTCCGGAAAATGGTTCCGAAAGAGTATCTTGCGTTTTCTTATTCGAGATAAAACGCAGAACTCTGCACAAAATGCGTATTATTTTATCCAAGGAGGAAAATCTATCAAGAAGATCTAAAAAGAAGTCCCAAGGTGGAACTAAGGTGGACAAAACAGTCTTTTTTTGCTCCAAAGCAGTTTCCGTAAACTTGAACGTTCTACAAAAATCTGGCCAAAGCTCTTCTGATTCTGAGAGAAAAAAAGGCCCCGCCCACCATGGCGAATGGTCAAGCAACTGAGAGCGTAATAAGCTCCGAGAATCACAATCAGCCGGATGGTGTTCGGAAGGAAGATAACACCAACGAGTAGGTGCATTCCTTTCTTGAAGATGAGTAAGACGATTGGAAACAAAAGTATTATACTTATGAGGAGACGATTTTATCCAGGATAGAGTTACAGTCGAATCTGACCACGCATAAATCCGACGAAAATTAATTTTGTCTTCAAACGCAGACAAAACCGAAATCAAGAGATCTGAAAGGAGTACGGCTGCACATAATTCTAAACGAGGAACAGAAATTGTTTTCAATGACGCAACACGAGATTTTGCAGCTACAAAAGAAGTTTTTATTTGATTTTGGGACGTTGCGTATCGAAAATATATAACGGTTGAATAGCCGTAGGAGGAAGCGTCACAAAATGCATGAATATCACAAAACAAATAATCGAGAGAGAGGAGAATACGAGGTAATTGAAAACTAGAGAGTAGGGTAATTCACCCGTAAATTTGCGCCACTTAATTACAATGTCTTCAGGTGGAATTTCGTCCCACTGAAGCCCAAGTGTCCAGAGTTTTTGTATTATAAGTTTACCAAAAAGGACAACTGGAGTTAAAAATCCTTCAGGGTAAAATATGCGAGCTAAATCTGACAAAATATTACGTTTTGTACAGGAAGTTTCACTAACACTTACGTTATACGTAAAGATATCCAATTTGGGTTGCCATTGAAGTCCCAGAATTTTCACCATATTTTCCTGATCATTATCAAATGAAAGAGGATCAATTGGCAGCCAGGATTGCGGTAAATGAGTCAATAACTGTGGATTGTTACTGGCCCATTTTCTCAGCTCGAAACCACCAAGTCGCAAGAGCTCGACGAACTCCTGTTGAAGCTGTACAGCTTCGCTAACAGTATCGCAACTGCAGATCAAGTCATCAACATAAACAGAATTTTTCAATGCTTGACAGGCTAGAGGATAATTTGCCTGGTAATCACTAGCCAGTTGCTGAAGAGTACGAATTGCCAAAAATGGAGCCGAAGATACACCGTAAGTCACTGTTAGTAAACGATAATTTTTAATAGATTCGTCTTGGGAGAAGCGAAATAATATTCTTTGATAATCACAGTGACTTTTAGTAACCAAAATTTGACGATACATCTGCTTGATATCAGCTGTAAACCCTACAGCGCCAAGTCTAAAGCGCAGTAGCAGAGTGAAAATATCTAACTGAAGTTTGGGGCCAATTAAAAGAGTGTCATTCAATGATATATGATTTGCATCTTTAGTAGAGGCGTCAAAAACGACCCTTAATTTAGTCGTCTGACTCTCTGGGCGTAAAACACAATGATGAGGAATATAGTAAGAGGGGGTGCTTCTAAGGGATCTTCAATAAGTTCCATGTGTCCAGCTGATAGATATTCTTGCATAAAATTGCAGTAGTCTTGATAAAGCGAGGGATTATTTTTCAGACGACGCTCCAAGTTCACAAATCTACGAAGAGCGATGTCGCGAGAATCACAAAAATTAGGAGAAGAGGAATTTTTGAAGGGGAGAGCTACTACGTATCTACCAGTGTGAGTTCTATCATGAGATTCAACAAATATATGTTCAGCAGCGTTCTCCTCGGGAGAAAGCTTGGGGGTTTGAGCTACTTGATCAAGCTCCCACAATCTTTTTATACAATTTTCAATTTGAGTTAAAGTACAAAACGTTCCTATGCGATAATTGTTTTCAAAAGATACTTTGCCCATAAGTATCCATCCAAAAGACATATTAACAGCGGAGGGTTTGCGGTGATCAAAACAAATTGATTCACCTTTCAATAAAGAGCCAAAAACTTCAGCACCGATGAGCATGTCAATCGAAGAAGAAATATTAAAATTTGGATCAGCTAAGTTTAAATTCAAAAATTCTTTAAAATGTTTTACTGGTAAGTCAGCGCATGGCAAATCGGCACAGATTTGCGGTAAAACAACAAATTCTAAAGTTAAACAAGGTTCACAATGAAAATGAGGACGAACTGTGCAAGCAACACCTTGCGTAGCCTTGGTGGCCATAGGTCCTAACCCACCTATGGAAATATTTAGAGAATAAGAATCCAAACCCCGTTTTTTACAACACTTTTTAGTAACGAAATTAGCCTGACTTGCGGAATCCAGTAATACACGGACCTTTTGAAATTGTCCCCACGCATCTTTGACTTCTATGACCGCGGTGGACAAGAGAACAGTATGGTTACGAGGTAAATTAGCAACGTAAGAGTTAACATCTGGAAAATTATTGTTAGGCAAATTGTCTTTATCTGAATGTGACTGCAATGCACCTGTACCGAGAGAGCTTTCTGCCAAATGGGAAACTTGAGTAGGCGCATGCGTGGTTGTATGAGAAACAACTTGAGAACTCTGAGGATGAGAAACAACAATTTGAGAAGATGAGGGCTTAAATTCTGAACCAAAATGTAAAAGTGTATGATGTTTTAGAGAACATTTACGACAAGTGCGAAGAGAGATACATGAAGGCGAAAAGTGCCTTGTACCTAAACAATTTATACACAATCTTTTAGTTTTAACAATATTATACCGTTCCTGAGGGGATTTTGATAAAAAGTTTTGACAACTATAAATGGGGTGCAACTTATTACAAAAAGGGCATTTTTCTTTGCGATCGATATTATTCAGAAATGTTTTTATTCTATTTTTAGGAGGTTGTGCTTTTACCGAAGAAGAAGTAATAGAAACAGCATCTAAAGCGTCACAATGTTTTTGTAAAAAGTCCTTCAAAATACCAAATTATTTGAGCGATTTGCTGGGTTTTTTAATTCAGTATGACAATCAATTTCAAAACGTGTAGCTAAACTGTGATTTAACCGTTCCATTAATATATTAAATAGCACAAAATCCCATTGTTTGACTGGGTAATGCAAATTATTTAACGCAGCCAAGTTTTCTTCAAACTTGTCCACGAGATTTCTCAAAGAGCTGACCGAATAATCATCAGACAGTTTTTTAGTACCCTGTATTTCTTGCCAGTGAGTTATAGCAATAAGTCTAGGGTCTTCGTATCTATTAACCAGAGCATTATAGGCAATTCAATAATTTGCATCACAGAAAGGTGTACATTTAACTAGAGCAAGAGGGGCTTTATCGAGAAAATTTATCAAATAGCTAAATTTTTCCACGTTGCTCAAATTGGAATTAGTATGTATGAGCGAGTTAAATAAATCATAGAATGCTTTCCATGTTCGAATATCACCAGAGAAAACCGGTATTTCCAATTTGGGCAACCTACCATTATTTTGGGATGGCGCAGAATTAGAGACATTTAAGTTGACAAGGAGTTCAGCTTCAAAAATACTATAATAAATAGCCTGAATTTCAAAATAATCAAAATCGAAAAGTTCCCTAAAAGTGGCTTCGGTTTTTAAAAGAGCATCTTTGTTTTCCACGCTTGCTATTAAATCAACGATATTCGAATGATTTTTATCAAAATCATCTTTAATATTTTCCAACATTTTATAGCGCATTTTAAAAGTAAACGTACATTTTGATCTGTTCGAGCTTTTTCCGCGATATTCAATAATTCTTTAATGCGAGAATTAGCAGCATTTCTGCGAGCAATGTATATATCCAGTTTTGACATTTTCAAATCTATTATTTGCTTTTCTAATCGATCAATATTTAATAACAACAAATCAATAAACGATATTGTTATCTTTCCAATTGAGAGCCAGTTAATAAAATAAATCAACAAAAAATATTACTATTTTTTGTTCTTTAAAAGTACGCGATTTCAGTAGTTTCCAATGCGTTAAAAATTCAAATATTTTATGCAGCGGTATGGATGGAGTACGACCATGAAATTGCGTGTGACAGGTGCGCCTTCGAGACTTTTAAAGGGCCAACGATAAAATTCTAGAAATGGTACATTCTCAAAGAAAATTTTGCAAAATGTTAATTAATTAAAGAAAATTTTTAATTTTGTGAATAAAAAAATGAAGATCCGGTTCGAAGTGGCCAAAAAATATGTAGGGGATTGAGACTAAGAGTGGACTGTATATAGGTTTAATTGAGAAGATGAGATTATATATAAAATACGGTGACAGCGTGACACAAATACCAAAATGGCCTACCTTGTAGTGGAAATCACTTCCATAAATTCTTCTTGGTGGCCACCACAATAATTCCAAGCTTCACCATACAGGAACCAGGAATCGGGGACATTATCACTGTATCTTGGAGTTGAGGCGAGAGTCTATATGTTTATGAGACAAACGATAAATCTTTTCCAAAAGGCGAGGGACGCGCCAAACGTCGAGTACTACACAACAACTCTTGTACTACCCACGACTATGGTACTACTTCTGTTCTGTCCCTTTTTACATTGTCCAAATGCGCGAGGGCCAGTAAAATGTGTCACGTGTGAACACGAGTAAAATTGAACTAAAAAGTAATGAAACCTAAACACTATCTTTATAAGCAAAATATTACCGGCGGCGGTCTGCTCCTCTTTTTAATTCTTCTTGCTGGCGGGAATTTCGGAGTCTGCGGTGTTGGTGGGGGAGGAGTCCAAATGAAATCTGAATTATACCCATCTGGCGTGAGTTCGGTTGGCCTATATAATAAATAAAACAGTTTAAAAATGCAATACGTAAGAAGTTAAATTATTATCACAAGGATCTTGTAAATGATAATGCACTCTACAGGGGACCGTTAGATTGCTAAAATACTTCGCTGATATTGTCGCCAAAAATATATAATTTTTTCTTATTTTTTACGTATAGGCGATGCAAAAGCAATATTTTATTATTCTGGTAGGTTTTGTAAATTTATTGGTAAATTTTTGTCTGTTTTTTAATATTCAGGGTATCCAGAAAATACGTGAATAACGTTTGATGGCAGATTCTTGAGGCCAAAATACATCGATCTAAGCCAATTTATGTATATCCGACACTGCTTCGTTTAACGGGTAGAAACGTCAAAGTTCTAAAAAAATATTAACTTTTCCAATACTATAACATGACTTTTTCTAATAGTATAGCAACCGCCTATAAAGTAACGTCGGCGTTATAAAAATGACGTCACCTGTAAACATCGCTTCTGCTTTTTATGCCATCAACGTTATGACAACATAAATATTTCCATCGGATAACCGCATGTGTTTGGGAGCTTTTTTACCTCCTGAAAAATTTTCGTTGGATGAGCCGTTTTACAGGAAAACATATTTTCAATTAGATGCATACACCAATTTGCTGTAATAATAAAAGAATTTTTAAAATAAATATTGGAAATATGTATTTTAATAAGATTGAAAAACTAACTAACTAATCAGAAAGCATTAATTAAGCATTTGTTTGAAGGTTGTCGAGAATGTTGAAGATTGACTAAAATGTGGTTGTCGGACTTGCATTGTCTTTATTTTTGTTTGTTTTTACGACGTTCCGATTAAGTTGTATCTCTAATCGTTATCAAGTATAAACTGAATGTTTTGTCTTAAGGCTACGAGCTTATATAAGGACTATGTGCATTGAAGAGCAAAGTTTCGCTTCACTGTACACACCTCAATGATTTGATGTTACGAAGTAGTGGTTGCTAAACATTAGGTATCTCAACACTGGGTTTACTGAAGGTTTCATCATTATTTTCAATATAAGCTGCTTCTATAAATTTTCTTTTATTCATGTTGGGTTCCATATATATTGCCGCAGTTTCAGACCATTTTATATAATGTTGTTTATCCCAGACATGTCCTGCAATACCTGAACTTGACGTTTCCCCTTTTTGTGTATCAGTTTTATGTTCCTCATTTATAACTTCTAGTGGTCGTTTGGTTTCTCCAATATACATCACACCACAATTACATGGAACTTTGTAAACATATCTTTTCTTATCTGTAGTTTTTGGTTTTGTTTTTGATAAATGAGCTCTAAGTGTATTTCCTGATTTAATGGCTATTTTTGCCGTTTCTATGGCATGGGTTTCGAACCATTCCATATATATATATATATATATATATATATATATATATATATATATATATATATATATATATATATATATATAATATATATATATATATATATATATATATATATATATATATATATATATATATATATATTGGCGACGCCTGGAGAGAGTGAAGAACCCATCGGAAGCCTGTGGTCCTGAGCGTAGAACTTGTCCTTTACTTGAAAGTAAGCACTACGCAGGCAACACTCCAAAAGTTCTATCACCCGGTCCAGTGGTAACGTTGTTCGTTCTGATAATATTGTATCCTGGACAACGCTAGTAAAACACTACTACGAACAAATTAACACCGATGGTGAAAAGTCCCTCTTATGGATTAAGCTACACAACGCTAAGAAAAAATCAAAGCCGAAAGTCTGTCATAAGATCATAAACCAATTTTCCATAAAATAAACAATATGTGCAACAAGTTGACTAAAAATAAGGCGAAGAAACACGGGAATAAACTGGAAAAACTAAAATCACAACAACAACCGACTATACCTGAGACAACTCCAAGGAAAACCATTATAAATTTATCTCCAAGAATACTCTCAGCAGCAAAATAACAACTATTAGGCAAGGGGCTTAACTTCGCAGTAGCCCCTAAAAGCATATCTGCTGTAGACTTAATAAGCTCTGTAAAAACGATACAAATCGATGAAAACCATTCCGATGAGTTTAGGTGGAAAATAAAATTAACCTTGGAAGCCAAGAAAAATCCCGTACAAAATCTCTCCAAATTGGAAGCATCTGCTTTAAAAGAACTTCGTAAGGATGAATCCATAAAGATTCTACCAGCGGACAAGGGAAATGCAACGGTAATCATGGACATCGTAACGTACGACCAAAAGATCGGAGATATCCTGAAAAAAGGAAAATATAGACAACTAGCTCGAGACTCAACTAAATCTATAGAGTCAGAAATCTACAGAACACTAAAGAAATACCAAGAGCATATACCTGACAACCTACGATTGGCGCCCACACCACACTATAGTAAGTCACCACATCCTTATGGACTACCGAAAACGAACATACCATTGAGATCAATATCCAGCTCCAGAGGATTCCCAACAAATGCACTGGCCAAGTTTCTTTTAAAAATCATACAATCTTTAGAAGGTAAGACGAACACATATGTTAAAAATTCCACACATTTCGTAAACGTTATTAGTAGCAATAATCTAGAGCCAGACGATAGACTAATAAGTTTTGATGTAGAAAGTCTGTATACTAACGTGCCATTAGGGGAATCACTAGACATAATCAAAACTGGACTTTCAAATGATACAACATTATCAGATCGAATAATGTTACCACTGGACGGGGTGATAGACCTTTTGGAGTGTTACCTGCGTAGTGCTTACTTTCAAGT
The DNA here is from genome assembly GCA_034092305.1 of Diaprepes abbreviatus. Lineage (NCBI taxonomy): Eukaryota > Metazoa > Arthropoda > Insecta > Coleoptera > Curculionidae > Diaprepes > Diaprepes abbreviatus. The sequence goes on along the minus strand of JASJET010000050.1, from coordinate 14,693,583 downwards.
AAAGGATAAGTAACGCTCAGGATGACAGGCTTCACTCTCTCCAGTAGTTGTCAATATATATATATGGAATAGTTCGAGACTCATGCCATAGAAAGTACAACAGTGAAACCGAAAATCTGGATGAGATATGTCAATGATACCTTCATCGTATGGAACGGAAATGATCAAAAAAGTAATGATTTCTTGTATCATCTAAACAACATTAGACCTACAATTAAGTCTCCCATGGAAAAAGAAGTAAATGATGAATTGCTCTTCCTAGATGTCATGGTAAATCGTTCAAAAAAAACTATTCAGTATACAGGACGCCAACACATACTGGACAATTTGTTAACCATAGTTATAATCATTCTGTTGTAACAAAACGGGGAATTATACGCAACCTCTATAATCGCGCTATATCTATATGCAATAATGCCGATTCATTACAACAGAATGGTTATCCTTTAAAATTACTTGATGATGATAAGTTTAGAACAACGACCACTGGACAGCAAGAAACACATTCCTTCTTCACAATTCCGTACATTAAAGGAATTTCGGAGAAAATAAGACGAATTGCTAGTAGTCATATTATAAAAACAGCCTTTAAATCAGGGAATACACTTAGAGCTCATTTAACAAAAACGAAACCGAAAACTACCAATAAGAAAGAATGTGTTTACAAAGCTCCATGTGAGTGTGGTGAAATGTATATTAAAGAAACAAAACGATCACTAGAAGTTAAAATTAAGGAACATATAACTCATACACAACACGCCTGGGATTAACAACACCATATAAAATAAACTGAAGCTGTGGCAATATATATGGAACACAACATGAAAAAAAGAACATTTATAGAAGCAACTTACATTCAAAATTATAATGGAATCTTCAGTAAACTCAGTGTTGAGATACCTAATCTTTGGCAACCACTACTTCGTAACATAAAATCATTGAGGTGTGTACAGTGAAGCGAAACTTTGCGCTTCAATGGACACAGTGCCTATTTAAGCTGTTAGCCTTAAGACAAAATATTCAGTTTATGCTGATAAAGGTTGGAAATACAACCTAATCGAAACATCATAAAAACAAATAAAAATAAAGACGAGGCAAGTGCGACAACCACATTTTAATCATTAATTAAGCAGTTGTACAAAATGGCCACCTCTTTGCTGAAAACACTTATTAACACTATTTAAAAAATGAAATTTGGCTCTATCTAATATCTTAGGATTATTAAAGGTTGCTAGTTTTTAAAATTGGCATCAATTATTTTTCGGGGGTGGTCACCGGACTTCTGTTCTAAGAGCATCCAACAAAAAGAAGTCACACATATTTAACTCCGGTGACCGCGAACTCACTGGTGCCTCATTGCCTTTTCTAATCCATGGGTTGGAATATTGGTCGTGTAAATATTGCCGAACAGCATGCATATACCATGATTCCCGCTGAAATAAAATAGGACAATTTTCCGGAAAAACTGGTAATCGGTTTTACAGCAAAATTTGATAAATATTTCCATTCGTCCTGTCTGAGACCATAACAGAACCAGTAAGGTAGCGATCAATAATACCTACCCAAACCATCATTTTAAAGTTATACTGATGCTGTGCAACTTGAATGACATGGATTTTCATCCGCATAAACATATTCGTTGTAGAGGTTAGTGACCCCAGTACTTGTAAAGCCGAGGCGAGTTTTCCTATCGAAATTTGGATCATGAATTATTTTGTTTTGAATAAATTCGTGAAATGTTAGGCGCAGGGGTGATTAATCAGCAAAAGTTCCTAAACGTTTTAGTTGTAACAACTTCTCTTTTAAAATATTGTTCCAGATGGCCGATCTTTGAACACACACTGTATTACTGAAAACACTATTATTTCAAAAATCTTTTTATTGTCACAACTGTGACAACTTGTTAAAATAATTTAAGTTGCGTCGACGAGCTCTCAAACTATACTGTCTCCGAAAGCCGATCTGGACCCTTTATATACCCTCTTGGTCGATACCGAAAGTGTAAGGGAACAAATGTTAATTATTTTCATTGTTCAATGTCAGCTAAATTTTGTTAAAATAAATAATTAAATAATCACTCTGTGAATAGATATTCCGTGGGAACAGGGTAGTTATATCTTTTATCACTATTCACGAAAGTCTAAAGGATAAATAAATCAGTTATCGAACTTAACTTTTATGATCTTTGTCGTTTAAATGTTTTCTTAAAAAAATACATAAAGTCAGTTAATTTATGAAGACGTAAAAGACCCTCTCTTAGAATTGCCTATAAATCCGTCCAAGTAATCCTGACCTGGTTAAGTATATAAAACCAAATGTGATAAGGGTAGTTTTAACATATGGTAGTGGAATACCGTTAAAATGTTTTAAATTATTGAACGATTTTCCCATTATTAGGAAACAAAAGAATGATCAAATAAACTCACTATAATAGAAATATATCGTTTGGCCATTTGTAAAAAGAATACTGAGTAATCACTGTTTTTCTATTCACAAGAAATAACTAGTTAAGATGTTTATTGCCAAAACAGCCAAGAAAAGTGAATATATTCTTTTAGTTATAGGGAGAAATAGAATAGTTTCATCAATTGTGTTTATATAAAAATTAAGCTTAAGATGCTCACAGATCAATTCGTGAATCAAGCATCCAGTATAGAATAGCTAACGCCCTCAGCATGTAACGATCGAAACCTTCGAACTTTACGGGAAAGAAATTGTCGTTTACCGGGTTCCATCGCCTAATTTGGATACAAACGGAAGACAAAGGGGGAGGGGGTGTAAGATTCGAATACACTCTTTTAAGGAATAGTAAATTTTAGTCACAATCTGAAAGTCGAATAAGGGTAATCGGTACCATTCCATAAGCCCAGTGCCGTAGGGTATATTTGGCGGGAATGAAGGTTGCCTTTGTTTGATTTGTTTTTGATTTAATTCAGGAAGTTAAGGGAGTATCATGTGTTATTTTAGTGGGGCATTTCGCGATTTACATACGGTTCGATTAAGTAATATAAATAGCTGTTTTTCGCGTTTTATTTCTTTTTATGTTTAATATTTTATTAAGCTATTTATACGTGTTTTTTTTTCAAAATTGGGTTTTACGTTTTTAGTTAAAATAACGGCCGAGAAGAGCAATTATGTTAGTTTTCGTAATTGTTATTAGTTTTAAGTTTCTCATTGTAAATAGTTCTTTTTATTCTATTTAATTTGTTAATAGACTAAGTGTTTTGAGAAACTTGTTTTATTCAATTTAATTAAAACCTTCACGCGAATTAACTTGCGGGCGCGCTGCTGCGAGATCTACAAAGCAGGAGATGTCTACTGACCAACTAATTAGCAGCCTTTCCTGAGTCCTGAAGATCTGAGTCATGGTTGTGGTAAGCTTTAATAACCGTAGTGTTTGGTACTAAAGCTGCAAGAGAGAAGTTGAACGAACAGACTTCCAGAGTATCTTTATTACTGTGATATTTCTTTGTAGGTTATTAAAATAGTTACTAACTAATATGGGACAAAAATGATTATAGATAAAGTAATTAACGCTACCTCAATATGTCATTGGCCAGAGTCTATAATCAAATTCTATCACAAAAGATTCCCTAATTTTCTAAAAGGATTTCCGTACTACATGGTGTAATAAAAATAAGAAGAAATAATCCGGCGATTTCTAGACCTTCTATCATAGGCATGGAACGCCTATGATAGAAAGTCTAGAAATCGCCGGATTATTCTTTGTTATTTTTAAAAATAAGGAAATAGAATTCTCTAAAAAGTTCCAGACCTTCTTTCACAGACGTCTCCTGAGGTAATTGGCAAAGGTTAAATTAATTAAATAAATTATAAACTCGTAAAAAATAAACCTACCCTACAAAGTACAAATACAAACTAATACTATGAAATGTAAAACGCTATAAAGTTCGTTAAAATATTTAGGGATAACCAACTCACATTCTAAGCGGCAAACCTGGTTTTTCTTCAGCTCTTTTCAAGATTTGCTTTTCGAATTTTTCGAATAAGACTCCTGCTCTAACATCTCTTTTCAAGGCTGCCCGTTTCTCGGAAAGGAGGCTCAATATTAGCAAATGTTTGATGGTTGGGTATTAGGCGGTTGAGGAATCTTTCCATGTAAACCCTTTCGACGCCCATTTCCCTCATAAAATCCATACCGAAGAGCTTGTCAACCTTCTCAAAGTGCATGTAGTTGTCCATGTTTAATAGTGAAATAGACTTACCAATTTAGAATGTTAATCTTACTTTAGTCGAGTTCTTACAATTTGTCACTAATCAAATTATTAAATGCCATGGCAACGGAGTCACTCGAAAAATTATTGTTACAGTTATTTTTTAATATGGCAGTTAATTGGTGAATGCATTTAATTAAAAATATTTTTTTCTTGGCGAAACCGCCTATTCAACATAAAATTTTCAAGAGGTAAAAAAACTTCCAAATACGTGCAGTTATCCGATAAAAAAAATTTAGCTTCTCATAACATTGATGACATAAAAAATCCGAAGCGATATTTATAAGTGACGTCACTTTTATAACACTTACACTTACGTCATATTATAGTGTTAGACCACACACCAAAAATTAACAATTTTAGTTACTACGTTTTCAAGAAATTTGGAAAAAATCAATTTTTTCTTAAAACTTTGACGCCATCTACTGCCTAAACGAAGCAGTACCGGATATAACCAAGTAGCTAAAATTAACCAATTTTGACGTAAAAAGTCTGTCATAAAATATTTTACATGTAATTTTCGGACACTCTGTATATTTCTTGACCTTTTTAAAAAAGATTGGAGCTATCATTCATTTATTTTGGCAATAACTTTTTATTTGGTACGGGGATCCGACGTCCTAGATAGGACTGTTTCTATCAAAATCAATATAGATTTGTAATGAAACAAACAATAGCTATTTTACACTGTTTAACGTAAAGTATATCCTGCTAAAATGAGCAATTAAACAATCATTCTGTGGATAGATTTTATCCGTGAGAATGGGATAGTATATAATTTTTTTTACCACCAAGAAAGTCTAAAGGAAAAATAAATCAATTATCGTACTTAAGTATAATCTCAACTTTTTTATCTTTGAGCCATTTTAGTGTTTTCTAAAAATATAGAAACTCAGAATTTACGACATAAACAAAACAATGGAACAGAAGACCGAAACTACTCGAACTTTAGGAAATAAAATTGATGGTTACAGGGTGTACGACTGGAATAGGTACTACAGGGGAGTTCGGGATAAAGGTCGAGGGTGCTTTTGTAGAAATACTAAGATTTAATTACAATCTCAAATTCATTAAAGTCGGCAGACGGTCTTGACAGTTCTTTTCTTAAAGAATTACGTGACTTGTATATTCCTCGGGAGTGAAGGTTTTCTTTGATTTGTTTTTTATCTTCTAAATTGGATTTTACATTTTTATTAATAGAATGGCCATCGAAGGCAATTATTTAAGTGTCTCGATATTGTTATTAATTTATAATTTTAAGTATATCATTGTAAATAATTCCGTTTTCTATTTATTTTTGTTAACAGACTTAAGTGTTTTGAGTAACTTGGTTTGTTTAATTTATTGAAAACCTTCACACTATTAAACTCGCGGACACATTGCTGTGAGAGCTTCAAACAAGAGATGTCATCTGGCCAGCTAGTTAGCAGCCTTGCCTGAGTCCTGAAGTTCTGAGTTTTGATAGTAGTAAGCCTAAAATAACCAGTAGTTGTTGGGTACTAAAACTGCAAAAGAGAAGATGTGCGACCGGATTTCTAGGGAGCCTTTGTCTTTGTGATAATTATTTATAGGGTTTTAAAATAGCTACAAGTTAATATGGGACAGCAGTATGATTGTAGTTGAAATGGCCCATGCTACCCAAAATATTCCGTTTACGGGAGTCTATGATCAAATGCTGTCACAGATTTAACAATACTTTTTACATTTTTAAGTCGACTGTCTACGACTTTTTATTTCGTATTGGAGTATGTAATTAATTTTGTCATATACATCTCGATAGTTTTATGTTGTTTACTTTATGCGGCCAAGATAGGCCTAAATATCTTAGATTTATTTTATCAATAAGTTTTGTAAACTAATTCTATTGTATGATTTGATAAATTTGGATTGTGTAGTAAAATTATTACATATTTACCTTCTAGAAGGTCCGGCCATCCCTTCTGGCGTATAACCACAAATCGGTTGAGGATCTTGATATGGAGGTGGTCGAGGCTGTAAAGGTAAAAATTGAATGGTTATTATATATTAAACTCCGTACCGTATAGGTTTAAAGTTGCAAACTAGGGGCGAAAACATTTTATATAAGTAGTTAATAATCTTAGTTTGCCCTGTGTTGGAAGAAAAATTAAATTTTTCAAATAACTGAAAAATAATGCATTGTTTTCAAAATCCAATATAGGAGAATATCTTCTTTAGGTGTAAATATGCTGACGAAATTCTGGCTATCAAAAAGTTAGGTAAAAATTTACAAATAAAGAAAAAATTAGCATTAGTGAAAATGAACACAACTTACCGGTGTCATGTCATATTTTGGAGTTGGTGGTTGCTGTAAAGAAATAAAATATTATCAATGGGTTTATATAAAGTTTTATTTGCCCAAAATGTCTACTAAAATATGAATCAAAATATTGTCACATAATGCATAATGCTCGTTCTACCTCAACCTTGCCAGGGCTAATAACAAGAACAAGAACTTAAGAAATACAGCTCAAAATATTTCAAATGATACACTTTCAAAAGCCGTGTGGCATTTTGAAAATTTTCCAAATGGCGACTACAAAATGGCGCTTGTTTTCAGTGAAATAAAATTGTCATCAGTCGAATGCCACTGCTAACAAAAATTAGTAGCCTGAAAATATACATGATGGGTTTTAAAATGTTTTTATTGATATCAACTGTCATACATCGTTTGGTTGTTTCAAAATTTTCAGAATGGCACCGTTTCTAATGAATTCGGAGGATAATCAGTAAAATGCGGCTCCTAACAAAATTAATGGTCTATAAATATATACCCGCAGGCTCAAAATACCCACTTTCAAATTTCGATTAGTCAGTAGCAATTTTTCAAAATAGTGACTCCAAAATGCTTTTTGCTTTCATCTGCAAAACTGATTTTACTGGTAACAAAAATTATAAATCCAATTTACGCCCAAACGGTAAGATTCATTAACTCAAATAAGGCGTATCTTTTTCATTAGCTATTGTTTTGTCTCTAAAATGACATATCCTCTTTTCACTGTCAAAACAAAAAAGACATGGGAGAAATAAAATTTGAATTTGGGGAAACATTTTTGTAACAGAATCATAGAAGTCGTTAAGCGTAGTCTCTAGACCAAATTTCATGTAGATAAAACAGGAGCTAGCCCAATATGTTGAAATAAGAACAGAAAACTTTAGTAAGTTGTAACTCTTCGACTTTTTATTAGATGACTTACTACCTTTGTTTTTATCATGAAAATTACCTCTCCAAGTATCCTGGTGCATTATCCGAATATAAAATTTGTTTCTGCGATACAGTTTAATATAAAAATGATGTACTAAGCAATATTTTTTTTCTGTATTTACCCTAATTGCAAATCAACTTAGTTGTATTTTGGATAAAGAATATAATATTTAATATTTATTTTACGGGTATTTCTTTGTCTATGTTACATATCTACCTTTCCTAAAAAATATGTAGCGTAAAGATTATGAACTTACCTCACATGGTTCGCAAATATCGCCTTCAAATAGTCGTCTCGATCGTCGTTCTCCCAGCATTGTCGGTGTATCCACTCTAGCGGGACGTTTCCGGTCAGGGGGAGGCCGTCTCCTATCGGTGGGAATCCGTTCTTGCTTTCGTCTCTGATCCTGTGGTGTCTAAAAATTATTAATAAAAAAATAATGTTACTTAGTTTTGAAATTTGACGAAAGATCTGACAACATCATAAAAGTAACAACTCATTTAAAACCAATCAAAGCGATTTTCGATTAAAAGACTCAGGTCTATTACTAACCATAAAAATATTTACTGTGAAAATTGCTAGAAATACATGAAGAAAAAACTATACCGTCTTATGCACCATAACAAAGTCTGGTACTCAGTATATTTATTTGGTAATGTTTCTTTCCAATTAAGCAATATTTTACCATTGTTCACAATTAAATTCGATGAATTGGACATCTCTAAAGTTTACACAAAAATTTCTACTAATGAAATATGGAATCTGTTTAGTCATATATTTTTATATTGCTTTGATGTCGCGTGTCCAAGAAAGAAAAGTAAATATAGTATAGATATTAAAGACTGGGTTAATGCTCATATTTTCACTGAGGGCAGTAAAAGTTTTTTTTATCGGGAAACTGCAATTTATCATCTCGAAACCTACATTATGCGACCATGGAAAAATAATGTTTGAGTCTAAAAGGAAAAATTATTTAAAACTCTAATCAGTAAAAATATAAATCCGTTTAAGCCGATGTGAAAGCAAATTAATGGCCTATTTGGAAAAAGGAACTTGAGGCCAGTCCAGCTGTACTCTTATTGAAGGTAATCTTAATGAGTATTCAACAGAGATTGGTGAAGTTTCCTGTGAATATTTGAATATTTCGCTACCAATACCCAAGAAGCCCTAGATTGTTACATGTTCGTACAAGATAAGAACTGAACAGGTATCTATTTATGGAAAATAACTAGTGAAAACAGAGATATCTTAGCCTCAAATGCGAGACAAACCGTTGGATGGTTTTGACGAAATACCTATAACTGTTATAAAAATTTGTGTAGATTCTATTGTTAATACACTATCTATTATTTGCAATACATTCATTGCCACAGGTAGTTTTTCGTGTAAATTAAAATACCCGTACGTGAGTCTGGTTCATAAGAGTGGCGATTTAGTCCAGAAGGTAGCGTTGCTTATGACACAATTATTTCATAACATTTTTTATGGTATAAATGTTCCTTTTCGAGCAGTCATTTAAATGACTGCTCGCATTTAAAAATCTGAGCAACAGCTGCACAGGTAGTGGTGAAGCTTTGCAAAAATTCAGAACATGTCGAAAAAAAAAGTCTTTTCATTAGACTTAAAAATTTGTAGAACTACTGTTTAAATAATAAAAATTTGAAAAATAATAGTCAAATGAGTTGAAAATAGGGGATTACTCGTCAGTTACTATTGTAAACGGGAAATAAAAAGAGAGGGTGCAAAATAATTTCATATGTCATATAACGTATTTATAACAAAATTAAGATGATAAAAACAATAATTAGCTGTGCTTCAGAGTATACATAAAGGGTCCATATCGGCTCTCGGGGGAAGTTTAGTTTGAGAAGACGTTAATGCAAGTTGAATTGTTTGACAAGTTGTTAGAATTGAATCAAAATTGTAGTTTTAATAAAAAGTTATTAAATAAAAGAGTGTATTTAAAGATTTGCCGTCCGGAACAATATATATATATATATATATATATATATATATATATATATATATATATATATATATATATATATATATATATATATATGAGTTTGTGTTTATCCGGGAATACATCCGTTCGTTAGCTATTTCCATAGTTGGAATTTGCAGACGTTTCGCCAAAGTCTCATTTGGCATCTTCAAGTGCTCATGTCCGTAGTTGACGATGAACTGAGAGATTGTCTGTTGCGTGCGTGGTTTTGTCTTGTTCGTAGGCTGTATCTATTGGTCGAAGTGTTTGTTTTTGGCTCCGCCCCCTGTCTTGTTTGTGACGCTGGTCTTAGTTGTGGCTGTGCCGTTGAAGTGGTTATATCTCGGCGGATGAGATTTTTCCAAGTAGATGGTAGGTTTTGGGCATCATCTCTCTTGTTTAAACTGCCTTGCTTCTCTATTTCTATTGCTTCTCGCGTTGTTCTGGTTCTGAAGTTTGTTTCGTTTGCTATTTGTTTGGCGTTTTCAAAGTCGATTTTATGGCCGGTTTCTAGCTTATGTTGAAAAAGTGCAGATGTTGTTTGTTTGTTTTTGATGCTGAGTTTATGTTCTTCTATTCTGGCAGATATTCTTCGGTTGGTTTGTCCAATGTATGTTTTTTCACAAGTGCCACATGGAATGCTATAAACTCCTTGATTTTCTAAAGGAATTTTGTCTTTTGGGTTTCTTAGGCTTGCTCCTATTGTTTTGTGTGGTTTATATGTAACCGTGATGTTGTGTTTTCTGAGAATTCTTCCGATTCTGTCTGTTGTTCCTTTTATATATGGTAGTGTGGCTATCGATCTGAAATCTTTTTGTTGCGTTTTTGGTATTTTCGGTAGTTGTTGTTTGTTTATTGCTGATTTAATTGTGTGATTTTTGTAGCCATTTTGTCGTAGCGATCTCGAGATTTTATTCAACTCTTCCTGTCTTGCATCGTTGTCAGTCAATCGAATGGATCGTGTTATCAGAGTGTTGGCAAGTCCCTGCAGTTGTGTGGGGTGGTGGTGTGATTCTGCGTGAAGATATCGGTCGGTGTGTGTGTGTTTGCGGTAAACTGTGTGTCGTAGGTTTCCTGTTGTTGTTTTGGTTATAAGTACATCAAGGAATGGTAACTGATTATTTTCTTCGATTTCGCTGGTAAATTGAATTCGAGGGTGTATGTTGTTCATGTATTCTAGGAAATTTGAAAGTTTGTCTTTACCGTGCGACCAAATTATCAGTATGTCGTCGACATAACGAAACCATAGTTTTGGTTTTAGCTGTGCCTCTTCGATGGCCTTTTTTTCAAAATATGACATGAACAGGTTTGCTATGACCGGTGATAAGGAAGAACCCATGGCTGCACCATTTGTTTGTCTGTATACACGGTTGTTGAAACGGAAATAAGCGTTTTTCATGCAGTGATCGGCAAGGTCTGTGACATAGTCTGGGAAATCTTCGTTGTGGGCTATTTGTTCTAGAGCTTCTTCTATTGGAATGCTTGGGTATAATGATTTCACGTCGAAGCTGGCCAGAATGTCGTTTTCTTCGATTTTTATTTCTTGTAGGAGGTGAATGAGGTGTTCTGAATTTTTTACGTATGATGGGGCTTTTTCCACGTGTGGCTGCATGAACGAAGCGAGGTATTTTTCAAGCTTTTGTAGAGGCGAATTGAATGCGCTTACAATTGGCCTTAGAGGGTACTGCGCTTTATGAATTTTTGGGAGGCCATATAGTTTGGGGCACCTGCTTGATTTCTCTCTGGGAATGAGTTTTGTTTTGGTCTCGGGATCTAAGGGTGATTGATTGATTTTGCCCCTGGTTGTTTTTTCTAGATATGTAGTTGGGTCGTTTTTTGATAATTTGTATGCTGGATCTTCGAGGATGTTGTTCATTTTGTTTATATAGTCTTCCATGTTCATGACGACGGTGGCATTACCTTTGTCAGCTGGTAAGATAATGATGTTCTTATTCGCGTTGAGATCTTTTAGTGTTCGGGTTTCGGCTTTAGATAGGTTTGATTTTGGTAATTTTGCCGTTCTTAGTATTCTGCTTACGTCCTGTCTTATCTCTTCAGCTGTTGTTTGGTCTACTGTGGTTAGACATGATTCGACCTTGGAAATGATTTCTTCCTTCGGGATGTTGTTTGGTGTTATTGCGAAATTGAAGCCTTTGCTGAGTACTGTTTTTTCAGTTTCTGATAGTGTGTGGGACGATATGTTGTGGATAATTTTGTTGATGTCTAGATTTGGTTTGGGTTCATTGGTTTGTTTAGAGAGGGTTTTGATTTTATTTTGATGTGTCTCTGTTTTTATAGTTTTGTTAGTTTCGGTTCGCCAGAATACAAGAGTTTCAAGGCGGTTCCAAAGATGTTGGTGTATTGTGTTGCTTAGTTTAAGGTGAAGTGCTAGTAGTTCGCTTTCTGTTTTACTGAGGTTTTGTCTGGTGGTTTGTATTTGATTTCTTAGGAGGGCGTTACTTGCTCTGTTTAGAATAGCTTGGGTTTTTCTAGTGTTCGTGTGGTATGACAATTTGGTGAAGTTGGGTTGTAAGTTGTTGTTTCTGCAGTGTGTTAAGAAAATAAGGTCACATAGTAGTGTGCATTTCTTCACTCTCAGTTTCTCGTATAACTTGGTGTTTTTGAAGGTCTCCTCCCCGTAGAGGTGTATTATGTTAGTTTTTAGTGTTTTACGGATGGAGAAATATGAGTTTGTGTTTATCCGGGAATACATCCGTTCGTTAGCTATTTCCATAGTTGGAATTTGCAGACGTTTCGCCAAAGTCTCATTTGGCATCTTCAAGTGCTCGTGTCCGTAGTTGACGATGAACTGAGAGATTGTCTGTTGCGTGCGTGGTTTTGTCTTGTTCGTAGGCTGTATCTATTGGTCGAAGTGTTTGTTTTTGGCTCCGCCCCCTGTCCCCCAACTATGGAAATAGCTAACGAACGGATGTATTCCCGGATAAACACAAACTCATATTTCTCCATCCGTGAAACACTAAAAACTAACATAATACACCTCTACGGGGAGGAGACCTTCAAAAACACCAAGTTATACGAGAAACTGAGAGTGAAGAAATGCACACTACTATGTGACCTTATTTTCTTAACACACTGCAGAAACAACAACTTACAACCCAACTTCACCAAATTGTCATACCACACGAACACTAGAAAAACCCAAGCTATTCTAAACAGAGCAAGTAACGCCCTCCTAAGAAATCAAATACAAACCACCAGACAAAACCTCAGTAAAACAGAAAGCGAACTACTAGCACTTCACCTTAAACTAAGCAACACAATACACCAACATCTTTGGAACCGCCTTGAAACTCTTGTATTCTGGCGAACCGAAACTAACAAAACTATAAAAACAGAGACACATCAAAATAAAATCAAAACCCTCTCTAAACAAACCAATGAACCCAAACCAAATCTAGACATCAACAAAATTATCCACAACATATCGTCCCACACACTATCAGAAACTGAAAAAACAGTACTCAGCAAAGGCTTCAATTTCGCAATAACACCAAACAACATCCCGAAGGAAGAAATCATTTCCAAGGTCGAATCATGTCTAACCACAGTAGACCAAACAACAGCTGAAGAGATAAGACAGGACTTAAGCAGAATACTAAGAACGGCAAAATTACCAAAATCAAACCTATCTAAAGCCGAAACCCGAACACTAAAAGATCTCAACGCGAATAAGAACATCATTATCTTACCAGCTGACAAAGGTAATGCCACCGTCGTCATGAACATGGAAGACTATATAAACAAAATGAACAACATCCTCGAAGATCCAGCATACAAATTGTCAAAAAACGACCCAACTACATATCTAGAAAAAACAACCAGGGGCAAAATCAATCAATCACCCTTAGATCCCGAGACCAAAACAAAACTCATTCCCAGAGAGAAATCAAGCAGGTGCCCCAAACTATATGGCCTCCCAAAAATTCATAAAGCGCAGTACCCTCTAAGGCCAATTGTAAGCGCATTCAATTCGCCTCTACAAAAGCTTGAAAAATACCTCGCTTCGTTCATGCAGCCACACGTGGAAAAAGCCCCATCATACGTAAAAAATTCAGAACACCTCATTCACCTCCTACAAGAAATAAAAATCGAAGAAAACGACATTCTGGCCAGCTTCGACGTGAAATCATTATACCCAAGCATTCCAATAGAAGAAGCTCTAGAACAAATAGCCCACAACGAAGATTTCCCAGACTATGTCACAGACCTTGCCGATCACTGCATGAAAAACGCTTATTTCCGTTTCAACAACCGTGTATACAGACAAACAAATGGTGCAGCCATGGGTTCTTCCTTATCACCGGTCATAGCAAACCTGTTCATGTCATATTTTGAAAAAAAGGCCATCGAAGAGGCACAGCTAAAACCAAAACTATGGATTCGTTATGTCGACGACATACTGATAATTTGGTCGCACGGTAAAGACAAACTTTCAAATTTCCTAGAATACATGAACAACATACACCCTCGAATTCAATTTACCAGCGAAATCGAAGAAAATAATCAGTTACCATTCCTTGATGTACTTATAACCAAAACAACAACAGGAAACCTACGACACACAGTTTACCGCAAACACACACACACCGACCGATATCTTCACGCAGAATCACACCACCACCCCACACAACTGCAGGGACTTGCCAACACTCTGATAACACGATCCATTCGATTGACTGACAACGATGCAAGACAGGAAGAGTTGAATAAAATCTCGAGATCGCTACGACAAAATGGCTACAAAAATCACACAATTAAATCAGCAATAAACAAACAACAACTACCGAAAATACCAAAAACGCAACAAAAAGATTTCAGATCGATAGCCACACTACCATATATAAAAGGAACAACAGACAGAATCGGAAGAATTCTCAGAAAACACAACATCACGGTTACATATAAACCACACAAAACAATAGGAGCAAGCCTAAGAAACCCAAAAGACAAAATTCCTTTAGAAAATCAAGGAGTTTATAGCATTCCATGTGGCACTTGTGAAAAAACATACATTGGACAAACCAACCGAAGAATATCTGCCAGAATAGAAGAACATAAACTCAGCATCAAAAACAAACAAACAACATCTGCACTTTTTCAACATAAGCTAGAAACCGGCCATAAAATCGACTTTGAAAACGCCAAACAAATAGCAAACGAAACAAACTTCAGAACCAGAACAACGCGAGAAGCAATAGAAATAGAGAAGCAAGGCAGTTTAAACAAGAGAGATGATGCCCAAAACCTACCATCTACTTGGAAAAATCTCATCCGCCGAGATATAACCACTTCAACGGCACAGCCACAACTAAGACCAGCGTCACAAACAAGACAGGGGGCGGAGCCAAAAACAAACACTTCGACCAATAGATACAGCCTACGAACAAGACAAAACCACGCACGCAACAGACAATCTCTCAGTTCATCGTCAACTACGGACACGAGCACTTGAAGATGCCAAATGAGACTTTGGCGAAACGTCTGCAAATTCCAACTATGGAAATAGCTAACGAACGGATGTATTCCCGGATAAACACAAACTCATATTTCTCCATCCGTGAAACACTAAAAACTAACATATATATATATATATATATATATATATATATATATATATATATATATATATATATATATATATATATATATATATATTTCTTCAGATACGTTTTGTTATCATCTGGGCTTTTGCTACAAAAATTATTCGTAAGAGAAAACAATGCAAAACATCAAAACTCAAAACCAACAAAAGATAGTCTGCGATTAAGTTGTATCTCTAATCATTATAAGTATAAACTGAATGTTTTGTTTACGAGCTTATATAGGGACTGTGTCTATTGAAGAGCGAAGCTTCGCTTTACTGTATACACCTCAATGATTTGATGTTACAAATTAGTGGTTGCCAAAGATTAGGTATCTCAACACTCGGTTTACTGAAGATTCCAATATATATATATATATATATATATATATATATATATATATATATATATATATATATATATATATATATATATATATATATATATATATATATATATATTGCTGCAGCCTCACAGCATTTTATATGGTGTTATTTATCCCAGGCATATTCTGCAATACCTGATCTCGAAGTTTCCTCCTTTTTTGTATGAGTTTTATGTTCCTTAATTCTAACTAGTGATCGTTTGGTTTTTCCAGTAGACATTTCACGATACTCACATGCAACTTTATAAACACATTCTTTGTTGTTGGTAGTTTTTGGTTTTGTTTTTGTTAAATGAGCTCTAAGTGTATTTCCTGATTTAAAGGCTGTTTTTATATAATAACTACCAACAATTAATCTTATTTTTTCCGAAGTTCCTTTTAATGTACGGAATTGTGGAGAAGGAATGTGTTTCTTGTTGTCCAGTGTTCGTTGTTCTAAAGTTATTTATAACATTATCAATTAGTTTAGGATAACCATTCTGTTGTAAATCGGATTTAAGATTTGCTACCTCTTTTTCAAATGAATTATTGCATATAGACATAGCGCGATTATAGAGGTTGCGTATAATTCCCCGTTTTGTTACAACAGAATGATTAGAACTATGATTAAGATATTGTCCAGTATGTATAGGCTTTCTGTATACTAAAGTTTTAATAGTTTCATTTCAACGGTTCACAATGACATTTAGAAAGGGCAACTGATCATTTTCCCCTATCCCATGGTAAATTTAATTGTAGAAAGAATAATGTTTAGATGTTTCAAGAAATCATTAAGTTCTTGATCATTGCCCTTCCAAACGGTAAGGATATTATCGACATATCTCAACCAGACTTTCGGTTTTTTTTGGAAAAGTTCACTTAGTCAAAAGTTATTAGCATTCAAAAATCCCAAAAATCACATTTTTTTTTGTCCAACATCAATTCTCTCGGAAACTAAGTGTCGCACGTAAAAGTTAGTAAGGTCCTTTCTTACTTAGAATCGCACAAAGAATCTGACTCAATAGTTGGTTTTGCAAAAATTTAAACCATTATTTGTTTATAAAAATCTTATCCCCACCCTGACGAACTTCCGAACTACTTGGAACTGGAAATAATTAACGATGCATAGATGCCAATAAATTCGATGAAGCTTTCGGACCAGACCTGTGTTCATCGTTACCAATGTTCCATACTTTTACAGGTTACGATTTTAAATGCTGCATTTTACAGACAGGTAAAAAAATATTCACAGACAAGATCAATGATTGTGATGAGAATAAACTTATAAGAAAGAAAGATTTTGTGTGCAGAATATAAGGATTCAAAAGTATAAATGATGTTAATATAATATGAGTAGCCATATTTACGAAAGCATACAAAATAAGTTTAAGAACAGATATTCTTACATTTAAAAATATAATTGACGAAGCAACGTTTTCACCATGTAGATCGGAGCTATATCGGAACATTTTGAGCGCATTATGCATATAACCCCCTTTGCAGTTATGCACATCTGTCTGTTCCAACTCAATTTTCACTGACAAATTTTGGACAGGAAGAAAAGAAAAAATATTTATTTTTGAATGATTTGACAGCGATCAACTTCCATCAAGTTTTACCAGCATAACAGGCATTGAATATACTGCAGATAATTTTAAATTTTTATAATTTTTGATGAAAAATTAACGTAAAATCAAATAAATTTAAAAATAATTACGACGATTAAATTTATTTTTGATTTTGAACAAAGAACAATGAGAGAAAAGTCAGAAAGCTGGGGAGAGAGAGCAAGCTAAATAACAAGAAGATCGAGAGCAAATCGAGAACAAAAAATGGATAGCAAACTGAGAACGAAGAAAAGGAAGAAGAAATGTTAATCGATAGTCCTGACGACAGTTGCGAAGAGATTATGGATTGCACACAACAGACTTAAGGGAAGATGAATAAAGAAATTATTTTTTAAAATATTTTTTGTTATATTGAACAAAATTTGCAATATTTTTTTTTTTATATTTAATAAATAATTATTATTTTATATATATTCTTTTATCTGATAAAAATGTATACTTTACTAATAAGGAAACATATTATGATAGTGTCATCAAATAAAAAAAAAAAAGATGGAAGCGGTGAAATCTTGACGAAAAATTTAATGGTTTAGACACTGTATTTAATGAAACTCATAGTCAGCTGACGATATAAAAGGGAAAAGATCGTCAGTTACATATTATTCGACGTTCAAATTTCATGCCGTGCTTCCACTGGAAGCAAAGGTGATTATTGTTTTTATCATCTTAATTATCTCTATAGGTTTGGTGACTTATAAAATTACTTTGTACCCCCAAGTTTTATTTCCATTTTATAAGGGTAGCTGATCAGTAATCCACTGATTTTATTGCAGGAGACTATTATTTTTTCAGTTTTTATTATTTAAATATTAGTCCTACAAGTATTCGAGTCTAATGACAATACTTTTTTATTTTTGAACATATTCTAAACTTCCTCACAGTCAGCTCCACCAAGACGCTGGCGATTAGTGCTTATTCTACTTATTAATTATATATAAACTATCATTAAGTGTTTTGAAAAAACTCACAAAATTGCAACGCTTCCTCCCAGACTAATAGAAAAACGACACAAAATTATCGACTAGTATTGCTGATCTCGTCATTTACAAGACTGTTCGAATAAGTATAAAGTCGAGATTCTTAAGGTTCTTGGTGTCATATTGAGTTTTAAGTACCCCTATCAGCACGGTTTTAGAATTATGATACAATTACTGCTGGATCTGCCTTGTTGGTATTGGTGTACCGAGAGTTGGTGCTGGTTCTATTATTCGACCTTACTCATTCCTGTGACTGTGTGGCTAGGAGCAGCATGCTTTCTAAGTTTTAGGCAATGGGAGTTTGTAGATCGTCCAATGAATAGGTAAACGTAAGATGACAGTCAATATCGAAAATACAAGAATGTTTTTTCTTGGGATTCCGGAAGGCTCTAACACTTCTCTCCATAACTGTTCATAGCTTTCATCTTGCTAATTAGTCCTATTTGCTGGTGATATCAGTGTGGTTGTGAGAGTTCCGAGCTTTAAGGAATTGTGACACGGAGGATTTTGAGACACGCTGTAGAAAAAATTGGCTCACCATAAATGCATCCAAAGCTACCTGCCTCAATCTCTAAATTAACTACAATACGGTTTTTGGATTGTTTTTTGGATGATAGATTGTGTTGATTAAACTACAACATCTTGTCGGCAAGCTGAATGGTTTAATTTGCTAAACGAAATCTCAAAGCTCTCTCTCTCCCTCTCTCTAGCATTACAACCCGGGGTGGGTCTTTGCTGACTTCACAATCTGCCTTCACTTGCTGCGATCCATCATCAGTTCCTCCGCGCGTTCGATGTTTATGGTTTGTAAGTCTGCTGCAACGTTATCTCTCCATCTCATCCTAGCTCTTCCTAGCGGCCGTTTTCCAGTTTGGAGAACTCTTCCTTGACACTGGTAGTTGTATTACCTACAATATCGATATCAACAGCGAACGCCAATATGATGCGCGGACCTTGATTTCTAAAGAGGAGCGTTTTTTTGTTGGTTTTTTGCACGATGCTCTCCAAGGCGACGTTAAAGAGGAGTGGAGATAGCGCATCGCCTTGTTTAAGACCACTGTTGATTGTAAAGAAGGTTGACAATCTTCCTTCAAGTCTCACTGCACTTGTAGATCCCTCTACACATGTTTTGGTGAGGTTAATTAGCTTCTTCGGTATGCCCAGTTCTGCCATGGCATTCCACAAATTCACTCTTACGATGCCATCGTGCTTGTTTAAAATCTATGAATAGTGCAATGTTTTGTGTATTCCCAACATTTCTCCATTGATTGCCCAATCGTGAATATCTGATCTACAGTTGAGCGGTTTTTTCTAAATCCACACTGGTAATCTCCTATTTGATACTCCACACAAGCAGTCAATCGTTCTAAGATCATTAGAGAGAAGAATTTATATCCTGTGTTAATAAGGGATATACCCCTATAATTGGAGCAGCACGTTTTATAGCCCTTCTTAAGTATTGGTATTATCACACTTTCTTTCCCGGAGGTTGATATTTTTTCTTCTTTCGATATTTGACAGATGAGTTGATAGAAAGCACGTTTTAAGGTTTCTCCTCCCTTTTTCAAACATTCTCCCGGCATAGTGTCGTTTCTTGGGGCTTTGTGGTTTTTAAGTTTTTGAATAGCTCGTGATACTTCTTCCACTGTAGGTTCTTCTATTATGGGTTCGGACGTAATGTATGTATACTCAGGCCGAGCTTCATCTGCCTGGACATTCAGTAGCTCGTCAAAGTATGTTCTCCCGGTCTCTATCATTTCAGCCTCATTTGTAATAAGGTTACCTTCGTCATTCTTTATTACTGTTCCAACTCTGGGTCTAAATCCGTTTTTTATATCCTTTACCTCTTGGAAGAAACGTCTAGTTCTGTTGTTTCTTCTATTTGACTATAGTGCTTCAAGAATACCTTCTTCGTATGCTCTTTTTTTCGCTTTTATTGTTTTCTTTGCCTTTTTTCTGGCCTCGCTGTATTTCTGTGCATTTTGCTCATTTGGATCTTGCAGCATTCGTTGTCGGGCCTGGTTCCTTTACTTTAAGACTCCTTCACAATCGTTGTCAAAACCATTTCTTCTTTTTAGAGCTCTTTCTTTTTTCCTATGGTGGTTTCAGTACTATGTATATCTGAATTTTTAATTGTTTCCTACATTTCGTCTACATAGTTTTGATTTGCTACAGATCCTAGTACACTCTCCAGAGTGGTTTGGTATGCAGTTATTTTTTGTGTGTCTTTGAAAGCTTCAGTGTTCCACCTGGGAATCTGTTCTGGCCTGTTGCTCTTTTGGTTGGAAATTTTTATGCTGAATTTGGCCCTAACCAAAAAATAATCACTGTCTGCGTCTGGGCCCCGTAGACTTCTAACGTCGATAATACTCCTGCCCCATCTTGCATTAACAAGAACATGATCAATCAGATTTCTCGTTATTCCTTCATTTGAGACCCAGGTTTGCTTGTGGATATTTTTATACTCAAACATTGTTAATTTGATGAGAAGATTATTTGATGTTGCAAAATCCACGAGTCTGAGTTCATTATCATTACAGTGTTTATGTAGGCTGTGTTTACCGATGTTGGGCCTAAAAGCTTCTTCTCTTCCCACCTTGGCATTAAAATCTCCCATTAGAAGTATCGCATCTTGTTTAGGTAATGCTGCAATAGACGTCTCAAAGCTATTTGCGATAAAAGAGAACTGACTTATCAATATATATTATGTACTTGCATAAATCTTCCTAAAATATCCAGTTCTATTTTGATGCCAGTCTACTACACTTAACCTCATTAATGTCAATTGAATGTCAAACAATTTATCGTATGAATTTAAAATTATTTTCAAGGATTAGTGATAAAAAAAAATATTAGATAGTTTTAGTCAAGAATTTCTGCTGGTGTTTTTTTTTGGGAATACATTTTTAATATTGAGCTTTTTTTCTAATTTTTGAATATCGGTTTATTTAAAATTTTAAAAAATTTTTCACCGAAAAAGAGCTCAAAACGCATTAAATTTTAAGAAGTCATAATCCTTGAGAATGAACCAATATATTTTTTTAATGTTAAAGTTTTGCATTCAATATTTGTTTGGTTATTTACCATAAAGTTAGGATCTCCTGCACATGGTGCCGGTGGTCTTTGAGGGGACGGTTTCCGTTGGCGTGTACCTGAAAAAAGAAAAGTTAATCTAAATAATTATTTAATTACTAAAGCAACGCCATAAAAACAATAGTCTGTAATACATGTGGGGAAAAATAACAAATTTCTGCAATTCTGAAAAATTTTTTGAGATCATTTTCTACGGTAAAGATTAAAAATGTTAGTATGCAACCAATATGTCTGCGAATGCTGAGAGGCTAAACGGTTTTAATTTTGAAATCCAATCTAGTTGCTATAAAAGCTAGATACTCGGTTGATCAGTTTTGATCAATTAACAATTACCAGTCACTATATCTCGAAAATCATACATACGAAAATCTTTTGATAAAAATTTAAATAGAATTACATCTTTATTCTCAAGGGAGATAGTTCACTTATTGAAACATTGTAATGAAACAAATATTAACTGTGATTAATCTGTAGATGGATTTTAACTATAAGAACTAAAACATTATCAGCCAGATTTCCTAAATCAAATATCGACCAATTTAATTTGATGCGTCAAAAGGGTGTTTTTCCCCATAGCTTTATTGACTGTATAGAAAAAATGAAAAATACATGTCTTCCAAGTAAAGATCAATTTTATGATAATTTACGGGAAGAACACATTAGCGATGAAAGCTATAGAAGAGCAAGAGAAGTATGGCGCTTGTTTGGGTGTAAAACTTTGGGGGACTATTCGGACGTGTATTTAAAATCAGATGTGTTGCTATTGTGCGATGTTTTTGAACAATTTCGGAATAGTTGTTTAAAATTCGATAAATTGGATCCAGCACACTACTATACCCTTCCAAGTTTATCATTTGATTGTATGTTGCGTATGACTAAGGTAGAGCTAGAGCTCTTCACTGATATAGACATGATACATTTTTTTAAGAAGGTATACGCGGCGGCATAAGCCAGAGTGTAGAAAGGAAGCACATCGCTAATAATAAATAAACCCGATTTAGTTACCATGAAATTTAAATCTTATAGTCGGTCAGTTTTGTTCTGCTTATGATATTGTCATAATTTTTGTTACATATATCAACAAATAAACGTTTATATAGGAACATTAAGGATAAGAGCCTTGCAATTAAGCTTTGAAATATGTAAGAGAAATAGTTGTATCCCGGAAATAAATAAAGTTATCCATTTAAGACGATTCAGTAGTAGAACAAAATGACTCTTAACCTTAAAAATATTAAGGTTTAAAACTTGCTTGACTTACTTTTGCTCTTGTCAATTGGAGTCTTCTGCTGTCAATTTAGGGCGGTTTTAAATTTAAATCATGTTAGTGAATCCTGCTATATATGTCTTACATTACCACCCTAAGAACTAAGGAAAAAATAACTCCATGATCAAACATAACCATAAACTCATTTTTATCACTTTTGAATCGTTTATCTATTTTTCTGGAATCATAAAGTTCTACATGTTATGGGGATTCAAAACTCATGTAGCTCATATAAATATGTACCTATTACCCTTGTTAAATAATGAAAAGGTTTCAAGATTTAGTGAAAAATGGAATTAGCACCATATGGCCTAAACCCCCTGAAAAGTTTTGAAATTGAACAAATTTTTCATTATTAGGAAACAAAAATAATTAAATAGCATCGTTATAATGCAAAATTTTGTTTGATTACATGTACAAAGAATTTGTTTAATTAAATATTCAACATAGAATGTTTCATGCCCTCTACGAACGAAAGATCGAAACATTGGGGAATGGAATTAAGGCGAGATAGGTACTAACGGAAACCGCCGCAGAGAGTCCAGTGAGGACAGCTTGGGGATGCTTATTAAGAAGTAATAAGTTAGAATTTGGGACTTGTTAGGGGCGGTATGTTTTGAAATCTGTTAGAGAAATTTACGCGACGAGTATAGCTGGAGTGTTCAGAAAGGTATCTATTTCTGATTTTTCATTTATTTTCGAGAAAATTGAGGAAAAATTCTGTGTTATTCTACCTGGGAAAAAGGCAACTTTAGTACTAGTTTGTTTAAACAATTAAATAGCTGTTTTTTCTATTTTTATTCTTTTTTAATTTATAATCTAGGAAGCAATTTAAATGTATTATTGTCACAATTAGGTTTGTTACATTGCTTTTAAAATAACGTCCGACAAAAGCAATTATTTTCTTTACTATGAAAAAAGAAATAGGAAAGAATATATAGAAACAGTTTATTTCCTGCAAATACGACTCTGACCCTCTATCCGTACACGTTTTGACCACCTCATGGTCTCGTCAGTGGAGCTGCTATAAAAAATATAATTCCGAGGCATGTCGGCAAGATATTAAAAAACTTGCCGATTTCTATATCAGACTAAAAAATTTCGCCAGTCGAATGACATCTATATGTTCATCAAAGTAGTGTGAAATTTTTGAAAATCATAATTTTAGTAAGAAATAAATTAAATCTATCTACCGTGATTAAATGTTGCCTATATGCAATTATTGCCTACATGCAATTATTGAGCAGTATTGAATAACAATTTGTTCTTAAAGCAATATTATATTCTATCGGAAAAATATGATAGTTTTCAATTTCGTGATGTATTTAAAGGCAGTTTTCTAGTTATGTTTTATATATATCTCGTGCTGGTAATCGACAACAGTAATATTTAGGAAGATAGCGAACAGAAAATTCACTGGTATCATGAACACTAATCTTTCTAATGAGTAGTTATTTGTGAGGTAAATTAAACTATAATGTAATAATTTATAATTTTTCTGTTTAACTAAAAAAATCTCAAAAATCAGAAAATAAATTTAAAAAATGTTGTATATGGAATTGAAAGGAAGTTTGATATTATATTTTATTTACCATTTTCTCAAAAGCTCGTGTTTTTTTTTTTTTAATTTTATTGGGACATATTCTTCAGTGATAGGATATAGGTGTATATACGGTGTGTCCCAAAACGAAGTACAGCGATCGATTTTTCAGATAATAGACTTTGGAAAATTTTTAAGAATTGGCAATTTACTAAAGTCGACGAGGACAACTCGGCTCAAATATTTTCAAGATGGGTGGTTAAACCAGAAGTTGATGTCTTCTTGCTTGTTTTAAATGGATCACCCTATATACTATTTCATTTTTATATTTTATGTAAAATTATAGACATATTTTATGTTTAATTTACTCTACCTAACTCTAACTATTTTTGATATATTTAATTTTATATAAAAAATGGCGTTTACAGGCCTAAACGTAACTATTAATTTCTCTTATATGAAAGCCTTTATTATTTAATTGAGGTTGGCTTATTTCTAGAAGGGGATCTACTTTAGTATACTGTGTTGATATTTTGATGAGAAATAATTACAGGGTGGCAAAAAACTAATATCAAATATTAACTTGAAAAAATCGTTAAAAGTCAATTTTTTTGAATGTATTTTCAGAATGTTATCTTATTTAGCATTAAAAATAAGGGCAACTTTGAATAAGATTGTCTATATTTTTGTATCGTAAAAACGCTATACGGTTTTTCAGTTTTGTTACTAGTTAGCCATAACGGCTAAACGCGAAATAGGAACACAATAGAGCACTACATAAATGTTATTATTTCTTGCTATTTGACAATTATTAATGAAAATCATCCTGGGGAATTAAATTATACGCACGAACATTATTTAAATTTATTTATTATCTATGGTGAATGTAACAAGGTTTTATCAAGAACATGCCAGGGCCCCTATCCTCGAAAGTGTGATATGAAAGGTGATGTGAATGGCGATGGGAATGACGATGTGAACTTTTTGACAGTAAAAGCCGTATTCTTGAAAAGCCAATGTTGCCAGATATGAACGAGCTAAAACTCGAGAATTTCAAAAAATAAAATGGATGACGGATTGAATTGAGCTATCAGACCGAACATGTCCGTAGTATATTTTGTTGCCATTTTAGGCAAAAAGTAGTTTTGGTACTTTAAATTAATCGTCAAAAGTAAAAAAAAATAGTGCTGTTGTTGTTTTTGTGAAGTTATTGATTGCCATTAAAATATTTGTACTTAGTCTGGATTAAATTTATCTTAAATTGACACTCTAGAACTGTTAAACAAAAATGCATAAAAAGAGCCAAGTACTTGAAGATTCTAATATATAAAGAAAAAGAGATTCTAATATATAAAGAAAAAGAGATATCAAAAAAAGCAGCAAGCATATATACAAAGTACTATACTGACAGTAATTGCAGAAAGTCAGCACTGATTAACCTTGAAACGGTGGAAATTACAACTCTACGTAGTATGACTAAAAGCCATAATCCCAATCCACTACGGAAACTATTTAATCAGTTATTTATTGTATGAATTTACAAAGTGTCCAGCCTCTTACTGCGAGATGTTCTGTCCTGACAAGTAAATTTGAAAGAAAACCTAAAACTTGAACAATGATAGTGAAACTGTTTATGATCAGGGACCAAAATCAAAGGCCAGACAAAAGACGTCCATTAAAGATACTGGCGGATCTCACATTCAACTTTAAATATATATTTTCTTTATTTCATAAAGATTTGTAGAGACTTGAAGATCAAATGTACCATAAATAAGGTTTTTATGCTGAAAGACCTCATTCGTTGGTCTGTAGAGTTCATATTTATATGTCCCGATAAATTATAATCATAATATTTATTTAATTGTAGTGTCGTATAGTGTTTAACACAGTTTAATTAAGTTAAGTGTTGTAGTTAACATAATTTAAATATAAAATTGTTACTTATTTAAATAAAAATTTTCAGGTAGCTTACAAATTGTAATTTATCAAATTTATTATAAGTTGTGTCGTGAAAAGAATTACGTTAGATTTAACTGTTTAAAACTAAGATACTCGGCTGTTATGGACACAAGTATTTATGTTAAATCCGTAAGCAGAACTGGCCCTAGAAGAACATTTTTAAATAGCACGCTCATACAATTGAGTTATGAACAGAATCTCCTGTAATAATTTTATATGTCTGTAATATCAAACTTGCTTATTAGTTGCGAGACATATTCAACTTTCTAATGATATTTTATTAAAAAATTTAAAAATATTAAAAAAAATCGGGGCACCCCCTAATTAAAGTTTCAACTGTTCATTCAGAAAATAAAATGTCCTAAAGAAACGGTTCGTCAACATATTATTTTTTTTAATGCGAGTTATTTTGAAGTACCAAAAATAAAATAAAAATTTTTAATTCAATTTTATTTTTTGAAATCCGTGCGTTAAATCTGTCATTTAGCGGCTGACATTTCGTTTGCGCATGTTTCACCGTTCGCTTACCTTTCACCGGGCGAACGAGGATATGAGCGTTGAACATTTCAAGAATACGCGTTCGCCACCTTTTCACCGTTCACTTCACGTTCTCCAGTTCGAGGATAAAGCCCCAGGCATTTGCTGATAGATGGTGATAAACAGAAACCGTCACGGAACATAACAAATATTGAAAAATTTCAAAAATTTTGGTTTCGTTAAGGACACCTACTCCCAATGATGAAAATACCAAAGTTGCAATTCCGGGATATTTTGCGGCATATCCTATACTTCGTTAAGACAAGTGGCTCTATAAACAGGAATTACAAAGAATTTAATACTTAGAATTCTGTTGAAACACAATTTCCACCCTAATTTAATATCTTTGGTTCAACACTCAAGTGATACTGATTTGTCAAAAAGAGTGTAATTTTGCGAATTTTATATTAAGGATACAAGACGACGCTCGATTTTTGTACAACATAATTTGGACTGATGAAGCAAAATTTATAAAAAATGGCTAATTAACAGATACAATTTCGATTTTTAAAGTAATTCGATTCCTCATGCAATTAGATTGAGGAATTTTTAAGAATCCTGACAAGTTAACGTATTTCGTTCTGTAAGAAATGATGGAATAATAAAACTACATTTTTATAAAGAAAACTCAAGTGGTAACTTATTAAAAATAAAAAGCAAATTATGTCCCTATTTTAACTTATGTATTAACTTTTGTCGAAGAAAGATCTTTAAATATTGTAGAAGAGGTAGACAATAAATATTTAAGCAATTTACCTCTGGCGGAACACAGGCAAATTTTTTACCAACACGATGGTGTTCTCCACATAGAACCGTTCTAGTTACTTACCAACTTCTTAAAAGCAACATTTTACGATTGCAAACAGTGAACCTTTTCTCTGATCTTCTCGTTCCCTTGATTTGACTGACTTGGACTATTTTATATGGGGAACGATAGAAACATCGTTTATTGTAATCCAGTGACAACAATGGAGGACTGTATGGCAAGGGTAGAGGACGCGTTCGAAAGTTTATCTCCAGATTTAATTAAAGCGGCCACTCATGACGAAGTAATCCGGAGATACGAAAATACTTGGAAGTTCAGGGTTTAAATTTCGAACATTTATTAAAATAAGTTATTTCTCTGTGAAAGTAAGCCGACTGGCATTGTTAAAATACAAAAACATTAATTGCTAATATTTCAAAAACTGCTAATTTTTTAAATAGACAAGCTTATACAAAGTCACCCTCATTTTTAATGTTTTAT
Source organism: Diaprepes abbreviatus (assembly GCA_034092305.1). Classification (NCBI taxonomy): domain Eukaryota; kingdom Metazoa; phylum Arthropoda; class Insecta; order Coleoptera; family Curculionidae; genus Diaprepes; species Diaprepes abbreviatus. The sequence goes on along the minus strand of JASJET010000050.1, from coordinate 14,665,926 downwards.
AGGATAATTTTATAAAAATTTGGGAGTTTTATTTAGAAAAATTGACTTTTAACGATTTTTTCATTTTAATACTTGATGTTAGTTTTTAATCACTCTGTATTTATTTATTATCAAAACATTAACATAGTTCATTAAAGAAGATCCCCTTCTAAAAGGAAACCAGCCCCAATTAAATAATAAAAGCTTTCATATAGGAGAAATTGATAGTTATGTTGAGGCTTGCAAACGCCATTTTTGAAATATAATATAGAATATATCAAAAACAGTCAGACTTACGTATAGGATATTATACATAAAATATATCTATAATTTTTCCTAGAATCTAAAAATGAAATAACATATAGAGTGTGTTATGTAAAATAAGCAAGAAGACATCAACTTCCAATATAACCGGAAGTGCCACCATTTTGAAAATATTTTAGCCGAATTGCCTCCATCGACTACATTAAACTGCCAAGTTTCAAAAATTTTCCAAAGTCTATTTTTCGAGAAAGCTAAAGTATTGATTTAATGAAAAAACAGAAGAAAACCTTTTCGCAGATTTTCTCAAAAGAAAAAAACATTTTTATCGAAAGCATTTGTTCTTACCATCAATGCTTTTTCGGATATGCGCATCTTTAACTTGAACTATGAATGCAGTCTCATTAATAATTTTTGAATAAGGTTATTTTTTATGAATATGCATCACTTATATTGTCGGACACATATTTCAGTGTGTTCTATACTGCACTTTAAGCAAAACAAAAACAAAAAACGAGATTTGTGGTAATCAGACAGTTGACAATTTTCGAGAAACCGGATGGAAAAATGGCGCATAAAATTTGCCGGACAATGTAATTTCTTAATTATATATACATTAATCATACAGTTGCGGAAAAATCACCTGGTTGGTAATAAAAAAAAGATATAGGTTATTTTTACATTTTACTGGCGCATTATTTGTATCAAGCACATATTTTTCGTGTTTTCTATCAAATTACCCTACAATTTTACTACGTCCAGTGGACTACATGCAATAGTGCGACAAGCACTATAGCCATCACAATTCCTAGCAGGTCACCAGTGAAATAAACGCCGGTCAGCTAAGCGCAACGTATTCATAGAAATTGACGATTTTTTTTAACAGTATAGTAAGTAAATACGCCCCCCTAGCGGTGAAATTATTAATTTAAAAATATTTTTGGATGAATTTATTTGGTCATATTTGGTAATATATCTTCTTTTTCTTCTTTCCTGGTCTTACAATTCTGGGTGAGTCTTAGCCGCATCCACTATCACCTTCCATCTCCTACGGTCTTGTGCTTCCATTTCCCACTGCTGAACTCCAATCCTATACAAATCAGCTTCGATGGCATCCTTCCATCTATTTCTGGGACGGCCTATTGATCATCTACCATCTGGTCTCTCAAAGAATACTGTTTTCAATAATCTGTGGTCCCCTGATCTTACCACATAGCCTGCCCATCTTATTTTATTGGCTTTTATAAAACGGATTATGTGTTCACTTCCATACAGTATCGCCAATTTAGTATTGTGGCGTCTTCTCCAACTTCCTGTTGTTTCATCTCTTTGGGGACTAAATATCATTCTAAGAACCTTTCGTTCAAATATGAGTAATTTATTTATTTCCCGTTGATTGAGGGTCCAAGTTTCACTGCCATAAGTAATTACCGGGCGAATAATTGACCTGTACAGAGTTAGTTTGAATTGTCTTTTTAACAGTATAGATCTCAATAATGTTGTGAGGGAGTATAATGCCCTATTTTCTGCCGCTATTCTTGCTGAGACGTCTTTTTCAACTCAATTGTCGTCTGTGATTACCGCTCCTAGGTATGTGAATTGCTTAACCACTTCGAAGTTGTGTTTATTCAGTGACATATTCTGCCCGATTCGAAGTCTTGGATTCTTGGTTATTACCATGTATTTAGTTTTTTCTTCATTTACTCGGTGACCCATATTACCTGCTTCTTCCTCGAGCTGTGAAAATATCTCTCGCACGACTCTTGTTGAACGAGCCACTGTATCGATATTATCAGCAAAGGCCAGCACCAGTTTTGAATCTTGGTTCTCAAAACCCTCTGTCAGCTCCGACGCAACCCTGCGCATTGCATGTTCCAAGGCAAAATTGAAAAGCAACGGTAACAGAGGGTCACCTTGTCTAAGTCTTGATGTCACACTGAATGGCACTGATGTTCTATTTCCTACCCTTACCTGTGCATATGAGTTTGTCACGCACATTTGTGTTAGATCGACTAATTTTTTTGGTACGCTCATTTCTAGCATTGCTAGCCATAATCTGCTTCTTTTCACGGAGTTATATGCTTGCTGGAAATCCACAAAGATTTGGCGGACATCTCGGTTAAATTCCCGGTTTTTTTCCAATATTTGTCTGATCGTAAATATCTGGTCTATTGTTGACCTTCCAGCACGAAAACTGCATTGGTAATCGCCGATAATATCTTTCGCATAAGGCATCAGTCTGTTTAGTAGAGTAATTGCCAGGATTATGTATGTTGTGTTGATAAGAAATATACCTCTATAATTTCGAAATTCTTTCTTGTTTCCTTTCTTATGTATAGGTATTATGACACTTCCATTCCATTACTCAGACATTTTCTGTTCTTCCCATATTTTCAAAATGATTTCATATAATTTTTGATGTAGCAGCTCTCCATTTACACCATCGCTGCCTAGCGCTTTGCGATCTTTGAGTGATGCTACAGCATTTTTAACTTCTTGATGTGTTGGTGATGGCACTCATACCTACGGAATGGAATGTAATGTCCTCTTCCTCTGTCCCATTTTCAATATTTAGCAACTGCTGAAAATATCCTTTCCATATCTCGACATATATCTTAATCCTAAAAGAATAGCATGTATAGTTTTTAAGACCTAGCAGCTCTGTCAGCGTTAATTGTTCACGCATGTTGGTAATTAATGTCTATTCTATTTCAAATGTAATGGAACAAACACTAGTTATTTTGTTCTGTTTAACGTAAAGTATATTCTGCTAAAATGAGTAATTACATAATCACTCTGTGGATAGATAGGAACGAGATAGTATATATATTTTTATTACCATCCAAGAAAGTATAAAGGAAACATAAATCAATTGTCGTACTTAAGCATAATCTCAACTTTATTAGTCGTCTAAATGTTTTCTTAAAAATATATAAACTCAGTCAATTTATGACGACAAAAACTGAAAGATTGAACCTTTATTTAAGATTTGTACATAAATCTGTCGAAGAAATCCTACCCTGGTTATGTAATTAAAACCGAAGATATAAGTGGCGAAGGAGGTCTTAACATGTGGTATCTGCAAAATACCGGTAAAATGTATTAAAATATTGAACGATTTTCCCACTACTAGGAAACAAAAAACTAATCAAATAAAATCACTATAGTGGAATATATTGTTTAACAACATGTGCAAAGAACTAGTATAGCTACCGTTTTTCCTTATTACAAAAAGAAATTATTTAAATACCAGCAAAATGAATAAAATATCATCCAGGTCTTTTCCCAGTGGTTATCTTATTATTCTTTTCGTTATAGAAAGACCTAGAATAATTTAATTGACTTTTTTTATATAAAAATTAAGATTAAGACGCATATAGGCCAATTCGGAAATTAAGTATAGGGTGTAGAATAGCTAATGCTATCGGGACTGCACGACCGAAACCTTCGAACTTTAAGGAATGAAATTGACGGTTACAGGGTGTACGACCGAGATAGGTACTAAAGGGATACTCCCGGGGTGTTTAGGTCGAAGATGCTCTTGTAGAAATAATAAGCTTTAGTTACAATCTGGGATTTGGTAAAGTCGGTAATCGGTCTTGAGATTTCTTTTCTTAGAAAATTACGTAACGGTTATATTCAGCGGAAATGGAAGTTTCCTTTGTTTTATTTCTTTTTTTCTTTCGGCGAATTTGAGGGAAACTATGTTTAATCAGTACAAATATATGTTTTTTCGCGTTTTTATTGTTTTTTCCTGTTTAATATTTTAGAAAGCTATTGATACATTTTATCTTCTAAATTGAGTTTTACATTTTTACTTATAGAACGGCTAACGGGACCAATGATTTTAGTATCTTGATGTTTTTCATTGTAAATAATTTGGTTTTCTATTTATTTTTGTTAATAGATTTAAGTGTTTTGAGAAACTTGTTTGGTTTCATTTAATTAAAAACCTTCACGCCAATAAATTCGCGGCGCGCCGTTGTGAGGGCTTCATCTGATCAGCTAAATAGGAGTCCTGAACTTGTATTTGACGGTTTCGTAAACAAAAAAAAATATCCTGTAGTTATTTGAAACTAAATCTGCAAGAGGGAAGAGGAACGACCAGACTTCGGGCTCTTGTCTTTGTAATAATTATTTGTAGGTTTTTAAAATAGTTAAAAATTAATATGGGATAGCAGTATGATTGTAGACGAAAGGGCCAATGCTACCAAAAATATTCCCTTGGCAGGAGTTGATAATAAAATGTTGAGACACATCAACTGTTTCAAATTTTTCTCTTTGACATTTTAAAAACAACATATTAGTTCTAAGGTGACAAAGTGGTCTAATTGCGGTTAAATTTTGCTTACCAATTGTTAGTTAATAGCTTCAAATCCTGTAATAAATTAACAGTGGGACAGAAGCTTTTAAAGGATCGGTCAAATAAGAAAATATTTTGACTTTTTATCCTATATTTCACCAGTCATGACATTGTAAAAAATTTCCATCGTTTAAAAGTTGTAAAGTAATTCCAGGATGTCATAGTTTTACCCTAAGATAAATGTAAATAGTTACAGGTCTTTTTAAAATATTTAGCTACCTCTATCCTTTTATAATTTTTGTGGATGAGAAACATTTTTGAAAAATTGAAGTTCGTAGCTTAAAATTAAAAATGCGCCTATTTTATTTTCTTTCCTTGCACCTTTTTTGGAATAACAAAAAAGCAGTATAAGAAAATTCAGTTCAGCGCTTATCTACTTTAAAATCAGAAATTACACAAGACTGCAAAAAAAAAATTGAGAACTGTTTTGGTTTCTTTGCGTATTTCTTATGTTTTTGGGTGTGCTGAATCAGAAAATGACTTTCATGAAGAAAATGTACTTTTAAACTCATTAGGCAACCAAAAGCTTGAAATGCTTTTAACATTCTTTTGACGATTTGTTTATAGTTAGGGTCTTTGTTATTGCCTAAAAATTTCTCTACGACCTCTTTAAAGGTAATCCACCCTTCTCTTTGAGGATCCGTCATGGTTGTGATGAACTATGGATCAGCGATAAGCCGTCTAATATCTGGTCCAAGGAAAACACCTTCCTTCAACTCTGCCTCCGAAAGGCCAGGAAACTTTGATATTAACTATTTGAAGCAATTTCCATCTCTTGGAAGTGACTTTACAAATTGCTTCATCAATCCCAGCTTTATGTGAAGCGGTGGTAGAAGAACTTTATGAGGAGGCACCAAAGTTTCATGCAGGACGTTCTTTTCGCCAACGTTAAGCTCCCTCGGAGGCCAACACTTTTTGGTCCAGTGATTTGCTCGGTCTCTACTGTCCCATAGACACAAGAAGCAAGGGAATTTAGTAAACCCAAATTGTTGTCCGAGCAACATGCCCAAGATTTTTAAGTCACCGCACAATTGCCAACCGTGGTCTTTATATTTTAATTTGCAAAGAACCAATTCCAGGTTCCTGTAAGTTTCCTTGAGGTGTACGGAATGACCGACAGGAATGGAAGCATAGAAACTGTCATTCTGAAGCAGAACTGCTTTAAGGCTTCTTTTTGAAAAATCTATGAAAATACGCCACTGTGCTAGGTTGTTTGAGATCTTTAACGTATCCATCAAACCTTCAATATTGGTACAATAAACCAACTCGTCCTCTTGGGCAAAGTAAGAAGTGAACTGCTTCTCACGATATCTAAACCAGGAGGAAGATACTCCCGGTAAAATAAGTTCCTGCTTTCGAGCCTCGATCCAAGCAACTCAGCAGCGTTTTTGGGAAGATTCAAGTCTCTTACCAAATCATTTAGCTCGCCCTGGGAAAACAATGTCGGACTGCTGTCATCTTCAAATTCAAAACTTGACTTGTCATCAGGTTCAGGTACAGCACCATCTTCGTCAGGATTTGGAATCTCTTCCAAGGTAGCAGGGGCCTTGGGCACTGGTATTTCGGTCCCATGAGGGATGGGACGAATAGCTGATTGCAGATTGGAGTATGAAATTGACTGCTTCCGTTTTGAATTATACCCTTTCACATTACACGAAGAAAAGTAACAATCATCACTATGGTTCTTTTGCTCGCGCCATACCATAGGAATCACATATCAGAAAGCTTTTTTCTTGCCCTTAAACCAATTTCGAAGATCTTCAACACATCGTTTGCAGACTTTATGAGGTGCCCAAACTTTATCCTGATCTCCAAGTTTTAAGCCAAATACGCGAAGTATACTTTTTTTACAAAGTCCGTAATATTAAGCTGTTGCTTTAATACCATATATTCGCTACAAATATAACATAAACTGTCAGACGCATTCACACACTTCCGCACAGACGACATTGCACTATATTTAACCAAGATCTATAAAACAATGACGAGTTAACACGTAATTGTACCGCGCCACTTTCTACACTATCAGAGCGCGCACGTTCAGGCTACAAAATGTTTATGTTTGTTAATTTAGCTCACACAGGGTGTTCTTTATTTAGAAAGTAATGATAGTTATAGCCTGTATACATTTAAAAACAGTAATCAAAATAAAATTGTACCTATTTGTTTATAACATCAAGTTGGTCCAAAAAACCTCTTTTTTATAATAAAATTTTGCGTTTTGCAAAATACCTTGACGTTCTGGAATTTTTTGAGTATTTTTTTTAGTTTTCAGAACACCTAAATACATACAAATCAGTTGAAAACATCCAGACAGCATTTTTGTTGCAGACCTGTATTATTCTACTGACAAAAGTGTAATAAGTTATTAATTTATTATTGTATCCGTTATTATAATACCTGGAGCACGAGCTGGAGCTTTAGCTGGACCTGGTCTTTTCCCTCCTGGTGGTCGCATTTTGGAAGGTATTTTCTTCTTGGGTGGTGGAGGTTTGGTAGGTGTTGCTGTGGGTGTCTAAAGATGAAAAATTTAACCTTGTTATTGATTGCATTTATTTTTATATCGATAAATAAAATAAACTTAATGTGATCATTTTAATTGCGTGGTTTTGTATATTCAGGTTAGATTCCTTATTTACACCTATCTCTGTTATTTTGAGTGCTTTTACCATTTTTTAAATAGTATTTTAAGAATATAGGGCATTTTTTGAATAGACGTCACAAAAGTAATCGTCCAAATTTAGGTTAGATACTTTAGTTATGAATATAAATACCAATATAGAAGATACTAATTATGTAAAATTGAATAGGGGACTGAAAGAGGAATGAGTGGCGGAAATATTGCGAAATCATAGAAAATATGCCCTCAGCTCCCTCTCGTTCTCTAAGACACTATCTAGAGATCCTAGAAATCGGACTGGAGCACCGATTCTTCCCAAAGAAAATCAAATTATAACCGAAGAGGAGCTCTGACTGAAAGTGCAGTTTCCAGGCTCAAATCAATATAAGGTGAATACGCAGAAGTCATTCTGTTCTATCAATCTAACTAATTTCTTACTTAAGGTATAGGAAAGATTAGTGGATCGACATATCATGGGGGGGGGGGAGTAATGGTAGATAGTCTCTTGCGTTCCTTACAATATGTCTACCAAACAGAAAAATCCACAGATAAGGCGCCACATCGACTATTTACAAGAGTCGAGGACGCACTGTCTGGTAGACGATCCGTTCTAGACACATTAATCGGCATCAACACATCTGATGATTCGATATGCAGTGCTCCTCATCGACGAGGCTTTTAACCGAGAGTGATCGACTGGATCGCAGCAATTATGAGTCGTTATAGTGAGTTTCCAGTATAACTGTTAAAATAATGTCAAGTAGAGCTGACCGCAAGGGAGTTTTATCATGTTTGGATACCCTGTTAAATGAGCTAAACGAAGCTGACTATACACACAGGCCTGTGCTTACGATCTGGTTATTTTGTGCCCAGGCGAAGTTCGGGGCCTAAAGGAACCGATAATGCGAACTCTCCAGATCTCGGAACGGTGGTGCCGGGTGGAGAGGCTCGGAATAAATCCAAGCAAAATCGAAGTTGTACGGAAATGGGGTAACTACCCAAAATTATGCTGCCAGGAAGGACCCTTCAATATAAGGGAACTGTTAAATATTTGGGAGTATTTCTTGACTCACGACTAGATTGGAACGATCATAGTGAGCATGAGCATATATGCCAGCGAGCCTTTGATTACATATAGAGACTTACATCAAAAGTGATATACTTTCCTATAATTATGTAGACCACGATTTTATGATGGCTTAATACAGCACAATGAAAACTTCCCGCCCCTCTAGGGTACTGGAGTTTCTAGTGAAATACCCTTCTTTCCTTTCATCCATAGAAATGCGGCCTTGAAGTCAGTTTACCGCATTACTTGTATAGAGTATCTCATAGCAGGAGCTGGTGGCTACCCTTGTAGCTGGAGAAGCATTATGAAAAGATGCCCTTCTCTTTCTATGCAAACAGACTACATCGTGCCGGTTTTGAAACCAAACCCCCTACTTGAGATACTATCAAGCAGAGAGAATTGGGAGAAAGTGCAAACTCTTTCCAGAGATGGATCCTGGTGGTTTACAGACGGATCTCAACAGAATGAAAAATCAGGAGCTGAAGTGTTCGATAGAATTAGTGGCGTCAGAGAGTTTTACTCTCTGGGACAGCACGCAAAGCTCTTTAAATCGGAGAAAGAACATAAACAGAAGTATTAAGGATTATTAACATTACTCGAACAGTAGAATTGCAATATTGGCCCAGGGGTCTAATACAGCAGCTTCATCACTAATATCTGGATGCAGGAGGTATTTGACAATCTAACAAAGAACGGTCGCACAATCAGACTCGTATCTGTCCGGGGTTCTTCGGCTATTCATGACGACGAGGAACCGGACCGTCTGGCTAAGCTAGGATTTTTGGCTGCGAAATATGGCCCCCAACCAAATATACCTGATCCAATTATTGTTGTCAAGAGAAAACTAAAATTGTTGCTGGAAAGCAAATTTAACGAGTGCTGAAGGGAAGATCCTGGAATGAGATTGGCCAAGGAACATAATGCGCGGCTTACTAGGGAGCTTCCTTTTCCGAAGTGAGAAGACTTCAAATCGTGGTGGCATTACTGACAGGACATTATTACCTGCCACACCATTTTTATATGATTGAGGTTGCGGATGATTGGATGTGCATTTGGTACCTGGAATAGGATGAAACTGTTGACCATGTCCGAAGCTCAACGGACTGAGGCAGATAGATTTTGGGGATTCAATAATATCATCCGAAGCAGTTAGGCTGCAAGGCTGCTTGGATTCGTAAAGGCGATCGATCGACTTCGAATGATCTGCTGCCATAGTTGGATGTAAACGGCCCAACGAAGCCTAAGCATCAAAGATTGAGTATCACAACTGTTATTTATTCATTCATTCGTATGTTAAAAAATCTTTCAAATATGGCCTTAAAATAAAGCTATTCTTAATTATAAGAAGTTAGATCATCACATCTGCTTCAATATCAAGCGAGTGTTTCTATTCCATCGGTCAGTTATCTACTGAATGCAAATTTTTACAGAAAAAATTTAAGCGTGCGGAAGCGGATAAATGGAGGTGGAGCGTGAGAGAAGATGTTTCGTTTCAAAATTAAACTATCTACCTTAATTTATTTTTCAAACATATTCTTAGATATGTTCCAAAAACAAAGAGTCATGGTTCGGCAAACTGACCTCACATTAACCTTATTTTACTTCTCAAGAGCGAACTGTAAAATATTGCTTAAAAAATTTTTAATATTGTGTTACCTCGCATGGTTCGCAAGGCGCATCTTCGGGAAATAATTTCCTAGGAGCTAACTGCGGCCTTCGAGGTTGGACTGGTGTGCCAGCTAATACCCTCGGAAATATTGGCATCAGCGGTGGACCTGGTGGTGGTCCTACATCACGTATGTCCATGAAAGTCATCGGAGCACCTTGACGTGGTGTTTCGTCTAGTGCTACACCTGGCATCCCTGGTCTAATTCTAGAAGGTGGAGGCGGCCTACCTGCGCCACATGGTGTCTGAAAATTAACCCAATTAAAAAACAATGAATATGAGAAATTTTCGATTGTTCCATTAAAGTTTAAAATATATCGCGAATCAATGTGTATGTGTTTATAATGCCCTTTTATTATTAAGTTCGTTTTAATTAAAGTTGATTATCTAGTTATTATTTGTCTTATTTGTTAAATTTGATTTTTAATCAAATAAAGTTTCCTTCGGAAGTGCACATTCTTTGGATTCACTAAGAGATAATTTAATATGCTTACACACAGCCGTGGTCCTCAGTTAACTTATAAATAATCAATAACTAGTGATCACAAATAAACATAAAATTATTAATAATTATAAAGAAAATTAACTAATGCCTATACTATATATATATATATATATATATATATATATATATATATATATATATATATATATATATATCACATTTGCACCATTCATTTATACCGCGTATATATCAGAAAAATTGAAAGTACAAAATAACTTTTCTTTTGTTATTTACATGAAACAATTTTACCTGTTGTGGGTCCTGCTTTGAATTTGTTCAAATTATGTTACTTTCAAAAAAGTGTAATTTGCAAACTTTAGTATTTTAATTAAACTCGTAATTCTGTCGAGGAACAGCCTTCACCCGTTATTTCGCTAAACCCTATCGGTTAGAAAGTCAAAAACACGCGTTATAATTTCCATGACACCCCGGAATATTACACTTGTTGGACTTTATTATAAATTGTGAGTAACTTCATAAATCACTTAGTATACAAATATTTTCGACAACTTTAGCATTCGATATTCCAGATTTCAGGCAACAATAATCTAACCTACAAAACAATATGGATGATCCGTTCGATTCTCTACAGATACTGGTCTCTTATCGCTTACTCTTTCTATCTACTTTCATTGCAGGAAAGAAATAGCGAGAGTCGTCAGAGGGTGCGATTGAAAACAAATGGTTATTCATAAATCCTACTAATCAAATAGCTCATGCAGTCGTCAAGAGGAGAATTGGCTGAGTTCAATGAAGCTAACTACACGTAATATGTTATCCACTTAAGAAAGGATAATAGTTAATATTTTTTTATGGGTAAAAAAGTCGACCCAGCTCACAGCTCATTTACAGCGAAGCATTGTCGCCTTGTCTACCTTCTTTCAACAAATATAAAGGTTAATTAAAGCAACAAAATAGACTAGACCTCTAACTGCTTAAAATCAACAGAGAGTCAAATATGAGAGAACTGGGAGTGTCACAACAATCGCGAAAATACTTCAAAGAAGATACCGACGATATACTGGAACATCTGGTGAAGACAATAACAGAGACAGCTACAAATGTGACAAAAACAATAGGAAGGAAAACTGATAAAATTACAGAGCAGACAAGACAAAAAATAGAAGGAAGAAGGGTATTATATAAAGACGGTAAATTCTTTATATAATACCTATAGAGAATTTCGAAAATAAAAGCGATACATGAAATGGCAAGACCCAGAAAGGCATTGTGAATCAAAGGTCGAACAGGTTATCGAGAACAACAAAAATACAAGACGCCTGAAAAGAAGCCATGGAAACAATGTGACGTGAAAACTGTTATAAAGCATTGCATAGCTTACACGTCAAAAAACCAAGCGATATCGGAAAAATACCGAGAGTGATGAACGTGAGATCGGAGAACTTGCCGAAGATCAGTAAAGATGAAATCCTTTATGCCTTGGAGTCAATGAAGAATAACAAGGCACTAGAAGATGACGATATTATTACGAAAATGATATAGGAAGCAAAGGAAGTAATAATCTTAAAACTGAAAATCCAGTTCCAACTATATTTGTAACATGCCAAATTAAAAATTAAATTACATGAATATACCAACAGTTTCGAAATTGAGAAAGGAATCCGCCAGGGTGATACGCTGTTTCCAAAACTATTTACCTCAGCTCTTACAGAAATTTTTAAAAAACGAAACTAGTTAACAAGGATATTAATATTAACGGAGAAAGATTAGACTACTTAAGATTTGCCGGTGATGTCGTTCTCTTTTCCGATAACCACGAAGATCTATAGGTCATGACAAACGAATTAGAGGAAAAATGTGAATTTTTGTCCTCATTTCCTCAAATGCAAATTTGAAATAGCCGCAACTTTGTTCCTGTCTTCATTCATTGAATAATAATTACAGCGCAAAGGGTTGTAGGGAGATGGTTAACACAAAAGTGACCCAATCGATTCCTGAGAAACTCCTAGTGTATCTAGGTTATATTGATAACAATGCTGATCCACACTTTAGTGACAAATTACTACGAATACCTGCGTTATAAAGTTTGGAGATGAGAAGAGTCTTATTGATTGTGTACTTCTGTGCTATGGATTCAACCTGTAGAAATGTACTACTTTCATTTTGGCCTTGGTAGTTCGTCATTGGTTCTCTTCAGAACAGTATATGGTTCTACCTATGCTAACATCAATTTAGATTATTTGTCTTTCTTTCTTGTGGATTCCATTGCCAGACACTATCGCCTTGCTGGAACTCTACCGTCATTCGGTCTAAGACCATATTCATGCGTTTTCTCACTAGTTCATGAACTTTAATCTCCATACATTCTTCAGATGAGGAACCAAACATAATGTAGGAAGGCAAATAAGACTTTGACTGGTGTAATACCAGTAATTTGATGAATTATCAATCGGTAGGTCATTAAGAAGTATGGTTCCTATATTTTTCCATAACCTTTGAGAGGTGCTTTTCAACGGTCATATTAATTCGTTTTAACATGTCATCTGGCTGAGAATGTAAAGCTGTTATCCGCATTTAATGGATGTCAAATAGTTTGCAGAGCTACTGCTGAGTTCTTTTGGTTAAGGATGGCAAACAGCTCACGCCGCTTACTGAAGTAGTTAATAAGAACCAAGATGTATTTATTGCCTTTATCTGTTTATACAAATAGTCCAGCTATTCAAAAGGTATTTCCACATTATACTTTTTTATTTGTTCCTTAGATCTTGTTCTAGGATCTTAGCTGACTACATATTTAGTGCACGATCTACGACATAATTTTACCCCTTAACAATAGTTGACCCAGTAAAATCTCTCTGGCAGTTTGTCTAGAGTTTTGTTAACTCCTAAATGAGCACCAGACTATCCACTTCTTTAAGTGGGAGAAATAGCACTAGATCATAATCTTCAAGTTAATCTATTCCCATATGTTGATGTACTACACTCTAGATCAACATCAAAAGTGACTCTCCATTTTGTAACCGTGCTGGCATTATTCTTTATATGATTTTCTCGGCAAAGCATCTGCGTTGCTATGTTGTTTTCCTGGTCTATCCTTGATTTTAAAATTGTCTGTGCAGTTTTTCAAAGCATCTTGTTATTTGTTCTTCAAGCTGCTTCATATTCCAAAGCTGCATTGTCTATTCTTTTTAAAATTTCCTGTCCATACAGATATTTATAAAAATATTGGACAGCTTTGATCATAGAGAACAGTTCTTTCTTCGTGGCATAATAATTTCTTTCAGGTGTTGAATGCACTCCGTTGAAATATTTAATTACTCGTTCTTGGTCATCCTGTACCTAAAACAGTGTTCCTAGCCATATGTTAGCATCAAAATTCAATATGAATTTTCCATTATCTTATGGGTAGCCTAAAATTGGAATGAACGTAAGGCAGCCTTTAGGTTCCGGAAAGTTAAATCACCATCAAAATTCCATTGATAAGGAATTCTTTTTTCAGTAACCTTATGCAAGAGTGAATCAATGTTGGCAAAATCTTGTGCGAATCTTCTTTAGTATGTGCATAACTCGAAAAAGGTTCACTATTCACGTTTGTCATGTGTTGGGGACCAATCTTTTATTGTATGAATTTTTCTTTCATCCGTATGGACTTCCTTCTGTATTCTGGTCAAGAAATTCAACTTTATGTTAGAACATTAAGCAGTTCATTCGAAGGTTAGAAATTTTATTTTGCAGAAACTTTCTTTATTTCTTTGATATCTTGACTTGAGTTATGACTAATATAATTGGCACCGATGTGGATATCCGGCCGTCGTAAGTTGGGGGTTTGATGATATATCCAGGTGTTAGTACTTTATCAGAAGGGCCACGTTTCTTTATTTTATTGACTTTTTTCTAAGGTTCTTTATTGTGGATTCTATAATATGAACTCCTTAGAGTACTGTTGATTTTATCCCGTCTACGATTTCTTTCACTTCTTGTCGTACTTTTTCTATGTCTTGTCGCATTTTGTCTATCTCTTTTTCAGACTTTTGTATTTGATCCAGTATAATTTTTGGTGTTCGTCTACAATGACCTATTCAATCCATTTTTGCTCTTCTGTTTAGTGATGATTTTCTTTTTGTGTTTTCCTTTTGGAGACGTGCTTCTTCTTTTAGTTCTTTATCTTTTGGCGAATTGGCTTCCTGTTTTTCTTTCTGATAAATTTATTCTTCTTCTTTTGAGCAACGTTCTTATTTTTGACGAGGTGCTTCTTCTTTTTGACGACATTCTCCTTCCTCTTGTTTGTTATTAAGGCAAGGTTCTTCTATACGTTCCATAAAATTAGCCAGTGTTTCATTCATTCGCTCCATTTCGGACATTTGCTGTTTAGTATTTATCACATACACTTCTAGAATGTTGTCAAAAGCTCTGTTTAAAACTTCTTTCTTAAAAAAAATTCGAAGGTGAAGATAGTTTTTCGCTATCTCCTTTAGTCATCAAATAGAATGTTCTAGAATTTTGACGAAAATTCAGTTCTAAGCTTCTTCCTTGATGAAAATATTCATAGTAAAGTGAGTTTTTCGCGATCTGTTCTAGTTTTTTTTTGATGATAAATTCGATAGTAGAGTCCATTCTTCGTTATCTTTTTGGGTTTTAAAATAGAATATTCTAGAACTTTATAGTAAATTACTCTTTTCTTATTTGATGACAAATCCGATAATGAAATACTTTTATCTGCATCTGTTGTGGTTTACAAATAGTTTCCTGGAAATCCGATGACAATTCTCATTTCTGACACAAATTATAACGATTTATTCACTGGGTTCGAATAATAACACCATTACTTTCAACTCATTATTAACCACTTACTTATATTTTCACTATTAGCAGTAAAAATTTTAATTCTATCTTACTTATTTATATATACCTACAGAACATACTAAAATAAATGTCTAGAATCTCAATAGAAATATGAACAACAATGATGACTAGCTAAGGCAATATTTCTACAAAGACAGGGCCGTATTCAGATAGTTCTTCATTAAAATTTGATGTTGAAAGATAATTCTTAAAATTCTAGGAATGCTCGTGATTTTATACAACGTAGTTTCAGTCCTGGTTGAAGTTCAGAAGGTTTTTAGTTGAAAACGAAACTTGACGCGAAATTTGTACTGTGCGGAACCGAAATCGAACCTTTGCGTTCGGTTTGATGCTAATATATAGGTTATGTTTTCGAACCAAGAAGATGTCCCAATAAAATTATTTGTCCCACCTTGCTGGCATTACCTAAAAGTAAAAACCTAATTTATTTGCTTGATTACAATATTCTTCAACCTTTTCACTGTTGTTAATATTTCTTAAATAGTTGATAATTTATTATTCAAAATAATATCAAGAACGACTCGTTATTTATCTACAGGGTGTCGGGGAAAATGTGGGAAATCTCCTGGATACGAAAAAAACACGTGAAAGATATGGGCCCCAAAGAGCTGCAATGGAATCAAGTTGTTTACATATAATTACAGAATCACCAGGTATATTTCTTTTTTTAAAATATGATGTATATTAGATAAGACCCTTCAAATTATTATCCGAGAAAATGTTATGAATTACTCACAGCTGCAGGGAAGGACTAGTTGTGATACTCATGACCCAACTTTTTGACGTCGTCATGTATGATAAGAATTTTGGACAACGTTTTTTATATACCTTTAACTATTGGGTAAAAATTAAGTACTCCTCATTCATATCGCTAATCCTGTCCATTTTCGAGAAAACGTCATTTTATTTACATCATGTATTTGGCATATTTCGATAAAAGATACATATTTGTTCCTATCAAATGTTCACCCTTCAACTTTGTTATAAAAAAATTCGATCGAAAATTAGAGTTTACCTTTTTAGTTAAACACGTCCCTTTCTGTGAATTGCAGTTCCACCTAGGTTCGCAAAAACTGTGCGTTTTATTAATCGGCATCAAACCAAAGTATTGTTGTTGCAAACGTTGGTACGTACGAAAGAAATAAATATCCTGCATTTTAAAACTTATCAACTTTCACAACGCTGACACATTGATTCTTCTCTTGGATATTAATTTACTGATTTTTGGATTTTGTGGTGAAATTAATTATGAAATAATTCGAAATATGGAATACACGTTTATTGAGTATGCAGATACGCATCTAATGTAGGTCTTGCATCTTGCAATTCTTTGGAAGCCAGTAGGTTATATCACGACAAATATCCTAATCGTACTCTTCCAGATCAGAAAGCATTTCCATGAATTGACCAACGTTTAAGGAAGAATGGTATGCGATTCCATTTAATAAGGTAATATTTTTAAAATTCTTCATAATTTTAGAAAATTTTAGGAAAAGAAGTACTGATGCTGGTCGGTAAAGAACAGTACGTACGCCGTAATTAGAGGAAAATATTTTAAATGCTGTAGATGACACTCCTTCAACGAACACTACGTCCAAAACAATAGTACATGAAATTCTTCAAAAACAGCTGTTATATCCATATCATTTGAAAAAAGTGCATGAACTGATTCCTGAAGATTTTCCCCGTAGAATGCAGTTTGCAAACTGGCTGCTGGATTAGCGACGAAATAATATAAACTTCATTAGCACTTTTCCCTTCACAGATGAAGTAGGGTTTACCAAAAATGGTATCATAAATTTACACAACTCACATGTATGGGTTGATGGAAATTCTCATGCAACTATTGTTGCAGTTTACAGTTGTAAAATCAAGTTTTCGCTAAAGTTGCAATAAGTGGAAAAATAACAAGAAATCAAATATTCAGGACTACGGGACACGGACAATTGAAATTGCAAGTTATTTAGCTGTTACTATTTTTAATGAAGGTTTTTTACCTATTTTAAAAATTATGGAACTCATGGGCATCACTATTGGTATTGAAGCTCATACATTTGCAGACGCAATGAAGTTCGAATTGACCGCTCTGAACTGAGAGCTTCTGCTGCTTTTAAAGAAACTAGAACAGCTAATTGAGCTAAAAGAACTTCATAAAATATTACTTTTGAAGTAGAAGAATGCCAAATGTATGGATCAGGGATCGCCGATTAAACAAATGTGAGTATCAAGTACCATTATCTGAGTTAGGCTGTCGAAACTTTGTCCTAAACTTTAAAGGCTTTTTTCTTGAAATAACTTTTTTCAACCTAGTCGACATGATATCTCGAGTTTTACTGGAACGATTTACTTTTAATTGGATGAAAATCTTCTTTATATATCCTTCTATATCTGGGAGCATGGATTTTGAATTTTTTTTTACTATATTTAAAAAGTTCGGAAAAGTCAAAATGCAGGGATAAAACAAAATTTGTTCTTATCGTCGTCATTTTGTGAAAAAAAAATATTCTGGACTTTTTTGTTTCAGAACACTACAAGGATTGAAAACATGTCGACCAGGATGCATCTTTTTTTTAGCCCCCACTTGTAACTCCTTAAATTTTTTATCTTTTTTTGGTGATTTTATTTTATATTCTTGAAACGTCAATAAATATTTTGTTAAAAAATTGATGGTAAAAATGTTTTTCATTTCCTTTTTATTCTACTCAGAAAAACGCCGAAAATTTAGGCCTCTAGACCAGAATATCCCCTGAATGGAGAACTTTATTAGAGTTCCTCCAGAACGCTTTTCACGATTTAATAGAGTACTCACCATTTGAAATTTGCCGAAACATGTACCAAATGCACAATGGGGTATCACCTCTTTTCAGCGTTGCTGTGCAGAAGCACCCGAATAACATCGATCTAAACCATTGGCTAGGTAGAGGAGGACCTATTGTCTACCTCCTCGATCTCCCGACCTAACACCGTTCGATTTTTACCTGTAAGGACACCTCAAAACCTTAGTGTTGATAGTACAGGAAGGAACTTCTACGGAGAATCACGTTTCATTGTGATCAAATAAGGAACAATACTGAGTTAATGTGATGGGTACAGCAGTTCTCAATTCGTCGTGCCCGTAAGTGTATCAGACTTCACGTAGCCCATGTTGAACCCTCTTACGAAGTTCTTAACTCTGCAGTTAATTAAACTTTTTTTTTTTGAAAAAATGATTATGGGGGAAAATTCTTGTCTTTCATATAGCCCGACAGGAGTAACAGTATAAATAAAATGACGTCTTTTCGAAAAGAGTTAGGATTAGCGACATGAATGAAGAATATTTAGTTCTTAGTTAATAATTAAAGGTATGTTCTTATGATACAGAACGTAAAAAAATGGGGTCATAAATGTCACAGCTAGTCCGTCCCTGCAGCTGTGAGTAAGTCACAACACTTTCTTGGATAGTAATTTGAAGGGTCTTACCTGGTATACATCATACTAAAAAAATTGAAATATACCTGGTGGTTCAATAATTATATGTAAAAAACTTGATTGCATTGCAGCTCTTTGGGAGTCCATATCTCCGAAGAGGAGGCTTATACGAAAAAAGTTTATATGAACTTGTAGTATTTCTTTCACATGTTTCTTCCATATTCGGAAGATTTTCCACATTTTCCAGGACATCCTCTATATCCACAATAAGTGTTAAATTTAATTTTTTCATCTGATAACTTACACAAGGTTCTGGCGATACAGGTATAAGATCCTCCAATCCTTCAACGTCTTCAAGTCCCATTCCGATATGAGCCTCCGGATCCCAATATTGCTCCAGTGGTGAAGGTGGAGTCGGCGGAGGTGGAGTTTGATAACCTTCTGGTCTTCTTCGTGGGTATTGCCACGGAGGTGTTATTGGTGACGAAAATCCAGGTTGGAATGGAGATATGAATCCCTCTGGCCTTCCTTCAGGTCTTTGCAAAGGAGGTGTTGTTGGTTCTGATATACCAGGATAAAAAGGAGATTCAAATCCGAAAGGTCGTGTATCGGGTCGCTGGCATGGAGGTGTTTTAGGTGGCGATTCGAGCGGCCAATCAATATCTTCTAACGTTTCTAAAATTCAGAACTTCTATCAAATATTCAATTAAAAGCAAAAAAATTGACAAACACCCTAAAAGTTTTGTTGCGTAATCTTCTGGATGTCTTTTAATAGATTCAAAAAATTTCTGCATTACATTGGCGAAGAAATGGAGGGTCTTTAAAAGGTCTATACAAAAAGCTAGCACAAATTTCTGAGGCTAAAATAAGAGGATATAGCCCAATTTACCTCAATCTAAGAGTTGGTAATTTAAGAAATATGAAGTATCAAATTTATAATTTTTTAAACTCTGTTGTAAATATGTAGTTTAACAACAGCTTGATTTGCACTAAATTTGATACTTTGGGGATTTTTAGAATGAGAAATCAAAATCTGATTACTACGCCAGTCAAAATA
Organism: Diaprepes abbreviatus; assembly: GCA_034092305.1. Taxonomy (NCBI): domain Eukaryota; kingdom Metazoa; phylum Arthropoda; class Insecta; order Coleoptera; family Curculionidae; genus Diaprepes; species Diaprepes abbreviatus. Next base: position 14,646,174 of record JASJET010000050.1, on the reverse strand, counting down.
AGATTTGGAAAAAAAATAATTTGTGACAGCAAACTGTTAGCAGAGAATACTGTAGGTAACATCATAACTAATGAAGGAAAAATAATCCGAACCACTGGCGACCTACTGGGGTGGAATGGGAGGGGTAATTTCTAGGGATAAAAAACAGTTTTTTGCGATTTTCGGCTAAACTAAGCATCTCATCACAAAAAGTTAAATATAAAAGTAGATAATAAAAGGTCTACAACTTTTGTAGAAAGCATTTTTACCCTAACTTCAAAATTCTCTAAGAAAAATGCAAAAAACGTTTTTTTTTGGTTTTTTGTTTTTTCTTCCACAAAAATGATTCGATTAAACTCAAACTTGGAAAAAGTGTTTCTTTTAATGCTCCAAGTAAGGTGTATTTGTTTTGTGCAAAAATATCAACTATTGCGGTTTTATTTAACTACAACAAAAGAAGTGAAATTTTCAATCGCATTTCCTCTTAAAATTAACTATCCAACAGAGTTCGGACTAGGCTCGCTTTTTTCGCTGTTACTTCTACTTTCAATAAATATAAAAACATTATATATATATATATATATATATATATATATAGTAAATTCTTTGCTCATTGCTTGTAGTAAACAATAACATTATAAAATAATAATTTTTGTAAGTAATAGCAAATTATTGTTAATAATTGTAAAACGCATATCGAAAAAAAGGCGTTATTTCGGTTCTTTCGATTTTTCGGCAATTTATTCCAATGTACTATATATATATATATATATATATATATATATATATATATATATATATATTATATATTTCCATTTATTGAAAGAAGAAGTAGAAACGAAAAAAGCGAGTTTAGTCCGAACTCTGTTGGATAGTTAATTCTAAGAGGAAATGCGATTGAAAATTTCACTTATTTTAATTAAAGGTAAATAAAACCGCAACGGTTAAATATTTTTGCAAAATACAAATACAGCTTATGTGGGGCATCAAAAGGTACACTCTCTCCAAGTTTGAGTTTAATCGAATCTTTTTTGTAGAAGAAAAAACAAAACATTTTTTCGGAAAATTTTGAGGTTAGGGGAAAAATGGTTTTCACAAAAGTTATAGATGTTTTTATAACCTACAACTTTCGTATTTAACTTTTTTCGAAAAATGCGTAGTTTAGCCGAAAATCGCAGAAAACTGTTTTTCATCCCTAAAAATCACCCCCATTTCACCCCAGTAGGTTGCCGGCAGTTCGGATTATTTTTGCTTCATTAGTTATGATATTACCTACAATATTCCGCTATCAGTTTGCTATACCGAATTATTTTTTTTTCTTACCCCCCTGCTTTACAGCTACACACGTTGCTTATATAACTTTTATGCCTCGATGTATTACATTTCTAATTAAAAATCCTTATTCTTTTACATCTTTTATCTGAAAAAGTTACAATCTTGATCTAAAGGTTCCCGGAATTCATTTAAAAGATTCAAAATAAAAGTTTATTCGTCAAAATTAATATTGTCCCTATCAGGATACTCCCCATCGACCGGAACTCGATTTTCGGTATGGCCATCAGAGCCATCTTGATTCTTCTATTATCTCTTTTCAGCTGCAAAAGCGCATTCTCCGTAATGGTTTTTGACTCCTTCGAAAAGAAAAAAATCGCAGAGAGGTGAAATCGATGGCTGTTGGATGGTATTCGTTTCATTCTTGGTCAAAAATTCACGAATAATGATGGAAGTTATCCACGAGTTGTTTGCCCACAAATCTTTTCTTTTTTAGACAACTACTTCACGCAAACATCTCATAATGCCCAAATAATACTCCTTATTAACTGATTGAACTTCGTGATACACAATACCATTGTAATCCATGAAAACCGTCTTGTAATCGACTGAAAACGGCTGGTTTTTTTGCCTTGGCTCATTTGGAGTTCTCTATTCACTCGCCTGATGTGTGGATTGTGTTTCCTACTCATAAACACACGTCTCATCTCCAGTAATGGTGCTTTTGAATATTGCTGGGTCAGATTCAACCTTGGAAATCATATCTTTAGCGATGTCAGCGCAAGCCCTTTTTTGCATTACATCCAGATCCTTTGGAACCAACTTGGCAGCAACACGGCAAAAACCTAAATCTTTAACTACAATGTCCTCTGTCAGCTCTTTGGTGATTAATTTTGGGTTATTGACCAATATTTCTCTTAATTTATTGACGTTTTCGTTGATTTTCGATGTTGACGACCTGCTCCTGTGTTAGTCATCCTCGACAAACTAACGACCACTTCTGAAGCCACTGGTAAACAACTCTATTCTTTAAAGTATCATTGCGGAAACAGTTTCTTAACATTGCCAAGATTTTCGCACTAAGGAATCCATTTTTAATGCAAAATTTAATACAAAGACGTTGTCGCAAATTCAACTCCATTTTTGAAATAGTAAAAAAATCAAAAAAAAAATACAGAGGTAGATGTACTCAAATGCTCTGACTCAGAGCGCGATCTGGTGGTAATTTTTGGAACTTTTTGATCAAGGTTGAAAATCTGGTAGGTGTCCCTTCGAGCAACCGTTTCTTACATGATCGAATTTAATCATTTTATTGAGTACTGAGAATTATCGAAGCCCTGGTCTAGGCTTTGGACTAGCCTAATCAATTTGAAACGTGTTTAAGGGTCAACAAGCCAACGGCAATAAAGAAATACATAGCAACCAGCTAACGACGCATCATCATTAGTTTCAAAAGAATGTTGTCAAATGATTTAATCTGACATACCTTCATCGTTTATTTTGAAATTTATCATTTAATTTAAATTTGTGCATTGTCAACATGAATTTAAAATTAACGTACAAGAAGGGAACACTAACAGATTTAATCAATCAAAATTTCAGTAAGAAATAAAGAAATCTTTCTGCCGTATTTAAATAGTTTGTTATATATGTAATTCTCCTTTTAGGCAGAGAATATGAAAAATATATGTACAAACAGTTTATTTCCTGCAAATATCGCTCGCTCTGGTCCTCTCTCCATAAGCGTTTCGATCACCTCATGATCTCGTCAGTGGAGCTGTATCGGACCGAGAGCAACTTTAGCAGGAAATAACTGATATATGAATCATAAATTTCAAGGTATGTCGGCAGGATATTACACCTGCCGTCTACCAACTTCGATGTCAGACTGAAAAATATCGCCATTCGAACGACATCTATGAATCAACGGAGTAACGTGAAATTTTTAAACAATCAAAATTTCAGTAAGAAATAAAGAAATCTTTCTGCCGTATTTACATAGTTTGTTATATATGTAATTCTCCTTTCAGGCAGAGAATATGAAAAATATATGTACAAACAGTTTATTTCCTGCAAATATCGCTCTGGTTCTCTCTCCATACGCGTTTCAATCACCTCATGATCTCGCCAGTGGAGTTACATCGGACCGAGAGCAACATTAGCAGGCAAATAACTGATATATGAATCATAAATTTCAAGGTACGTCGGCAGGATATTACACCTGCCGTCTACCAACTTCGATGTCAAACTGAAAAATATCGCCAGTCGAACGACATCTATGAATCAACGGAGTGACGTTTTAAACAATCAAAATTTCAGTAAGAAATAAAGAAATCTTTCTGCCGTATTTAAATAGTTTGTTATATATGTAATTCTCCTTTCAGGCAGAGAATATGAAAAATATATTATATTGGAATTTTGATTGTTTAAAAATTTCACGTTACTCCGTTGATGCATAGATGTCGTTCGACTGGCGATATTTTTCAGTCTGACATCGAAGTTGGTAGACGGCAGGTGTAATATCCTGCCGACATACCTTGAAATTTATGGTTCATATATCAGTTGTTTCCTGCTAATGTTGCTCTCGGTCCGATACAGCTCCACTGACGAGATCATGAGGTGATCGAAACGCGTATGGAGAGAGGACCAGAGCGATATTTGCAGGAAATAAACTGTTTGTACATATATTTTTCATATTCTCTGCCTGAAAGGAGAAATACATATATAACAAACTAACAGATTTAATATTAACTCTATCATCTTATCACCTGGTTAAAATGGTTTAAATTACCTAGAACATCTAGTAGATTTGCCAGATTAATAGAAAACTTTTCACTGGCTACTAGACAAAATATGTAGTTCATACACGATGGTACACCTCACACTTCACGTGAAATGTTAGATTCGCAGAGGAAATAATGCTCCTGCAAATTAGCCATGTTGCTCACTCGATTTAGCGCCTAATTTTTTATGAGTAACTCTTAAATAGATGGTATACTGTAGCCTGGAAATACCTAAGAAGAATTGTTAGCTCGAATACAAAATTTAGTAAATCATTTTATGCTTAGACACAGAATTGAAGGAGAAGGCGCATTTCAACTTTATTCATAAAATTCATCTTTGTGTACACGAAAATGGAAGTCATTTAAACATTTACTTAGAGTTTGATTAAACAACTAAATAAATAATATTTTGCTGTTTTGGTTTGTCATTGACTTTACATCTTTACCAGTTCATTCTTACACTATTACCATTTTCAGCTCGTTGTTGTGTGAATTTTTATTGTTGTTGGGTCTGAATTGCAGAAAGTTTGAAAGTGGCTACGAGTCACAGCATGCAGTCATTTAAAGGTCAAGTTGAGTTTTTAAAATTGAAACTCTATTTCCTATAGCAGAAATGGAAAGCGGAATTTCCCATCCAACAATATAAATAACATAAAGGGTAAAACGATATCTGAAGGTCATTTGGAGTTCGAATATCCTTATACCAAGGATTAGTGTAAATTATAATGACTCGACAACTAAGAGTGATGGAGAAAAATTTTTCCTATAAAAGTTTCAAAAAATCGAACAGTGCAACTTGAGGAGATCTTAAGTTTCACCTTGACCTTGATCTCAAAGGTCATTTGAAGGTCAACTTCAAAAGTTTAAGTGAGACCTTCTACTTTTAACCCCTCAGAAGAAAAAATTAGTGAATTTTACATATGTATTTGACCTTGGATTTGATGATGAAGTGAAGGTCAGGTCATCAGGAGTCATACACAAGTTGTAAGATTTTGCTCGGACAATTTTATGATGACCTCAAATTTGATCTCGACCTTAACCTTTAAGGTCCTTTAAAGGTAAACTTCAGAATTTCGAATGAGACCTACTTGTTTTGACATCAAAAACAGAGAGAAATGCATTTTACATCCATATATTACCTTGACCTAGAACTTGAGATTAAAGTTCAGGTGATATCAAGGCCAAAAGAGTGAAATCCCTTATTTTTAAAAATACAGAAAATACAGTAAAGACCCTTCGACAAAAGTGGACGGTCTCATGGAGACTTTAAATGCGACCTTGACTATGACCTTCAAAATTTTTAAAAGTTCTGTTTCAGAATTTCAACGGAAAAACTAGTATCGAGTTTTTCTTCCTTACCTACCGTACTCCGTAGGCAGAGATACGGTTCTCCTAGAATCCTTAAAACCCAAATTATACTACCCTAACCCCGTCATCTTTACGGCTTTTTATGCCAGTGCTTCTGATGAGGCATTTGATGAGCAATTTTTAAAAGAGAATAACTCGACCAAAATCCTTTCAATTGATAATCCCGCCGATCAATGTGCAAGTGGTCTCGTAAAGAAACTTCGCAGTGCGTGAAATAGCCAGCCAAAATGCGTGTAACTATTCAAAACGTATTAAACAGCTTGCCTTTAGACCTGAGTGCTTCTTGTCCCTCGATACAGATCTACTAAGAAGGAAGATTGAAAATCTGGTGACACATTAATATTGAATCCAACGTGAAATCTGGGCTTCGCCCCTTTTTTAGGTATCTGCCAGTTCCGTAAGACCAGGTTGTTATTTGAGTTTTTTCTGTTATTTCTCCAATTTTTTACTTCACTTTAGCAAAATAATCTGTAGAAATTCTTATATGTTAATTTTTACAATAATTAGTATTACTGAAGTCTTTGTAAAGTTCATGGTAATTACTAATTAGTAAAGTAAAAGGGTGTTTTTTAGAAAGTGCTTTCCACGAAGAAGAACGCAACGAGCGTTCATATGTTAAAACATTATGAATGTGTATGGCGTCTAAAATATCAAATTTTATAACTGAAGTGTCAGATGATACCTAGCAACACCAGTATTTTCAGTTCCCGAAATATAAACGATTACCGTTGAATAATCTGTATACTTATTATAGTTATGAAATTATTTGACTTACTGTCTCCTTCCTTAGGGGTATAATATATATCTTCCTGTCTCCATGGTGATAAACCCTTCGCTTGAGGAACAGGACCCTTGTATTCATGTGGTTCACGTAATTTTTCCAAATATTCTAGGTAAGGGTCATCTTGAATAGGAGAAACTTGTCGGGCATCCCATTTTTGACGTCTCAAAGTCCTTGCCCTCCTTCAAGAAATTTATTTAATCGGAATTTAGTACAAATTATTTTGACTTTTTTAACTGAATCAACTATCAAGAACATTTTAATCAGATTTACTAAGAAGGTTTCAGATTTAGAACCGCTCTAGATACCATAGAAGTTAGATCTTTCAGTTCAGGGTCCTATTTTGAGAATGATTAATATTTGTCTGAAACTTCTTGAGTGGCTTCATTTTAACGTAAATTCTCGAAAATGGGCACACACAAAAAGCGGAAAATATGTCAATTTAATGGGGGTATTAAAATAGGTATAAACCACAGTTTGCTTTCCACTTGAATCATAAGATAATTATATATAAAGGAAAAGAAAAAAGTGGACTACAAAAATAATGATCCCTTTGGCGAGATACTCACCCCCAACATCTGAAAATAATGAGGTTATGATTATGAAAACAACCAGCTGATTTTCACACAATTATGTAATAGATATTAGTATAATTTAAAAGTCATATTGGCCTAAAATTTTCAGGGCAGTTTTCTCAGACCTTCACCTTATACATGTCAATTTTACGAGGTTATATTTACTGATAAACACTTGTAGACCACTTGTATCAACATGTCAGGTTAGCTATTTTGTAATCAAAAATCTAGTGGCCTACAAAAATATTGGGCAGTATTGCGTAACCTTAAAAAAAAATAATCAAAAAAAAAATAAGATTCTTCTTATTCTACATATAATAAAATGTATATGATTTTTATTAATCACTTTATGTTTGTATTTCCAAATAAATATAGTAGATAGAACACTTGTTTTTTTGTCAGCATATCATGTGAAACTCGAAAATTTCTCAAAATTTGCCAAAAAAGTCGCAATATAAGAAAAACGAATATTTATGAAAATATAAGAAATTTAAATATTTTTTGAAAAAAGGGTTAAAGGTTTGAATACAAATACTTTTTAACCGACTTCTAAAAGATGGAGGTTCTCAATTCGTCGAGTATGTATGTTTTTTTTATGTATGTACACCGATTACTCCGGAACGACTGCACCGATTTTAATGAAATTTTTTACATTATGTTCAAGAACTTGCTGTGGTAGTCCCATATTTTTTTGGACGAAATTGGTGCATTAAAATCCAAGATGGCGCTGACAATATGGCGGCAAAAAAAATTAATTTTGCCCGATTCTTTCCAAAATTGTTACGAGGGAATTTTTGGGGTCGTACACAAGGAATCTGAAATTATTTTTAAAAAATTCAATATGGCGGATCCAATATGGCGGACAAGAAAATTTAATTTTGTCCGATTTTCTCCAAAATTGGTTTGAGGGAGTTTTTGGGGTCGCACATAACGAATCCAAAATATTTTTTAAAAACTCAATATGGCGGATCCAATATGGCGGACAAAAAAATCAATTTTATCCTATTTTCTCGAAAATTAGTAAAGGGAAGTTTTTGGGGTCGCACATGACGAAGTATTTGGGGTATTGTATTACGAATATAAAGTTAACTTTTTACAACTATTAGGTTGATAAGATACAATATGAAGGACTAAAAATTTTACATTTTCTGATTTTGTCTAAAATTGATATTGCGGGGTTCTTGGGACGTATACAAACTCAACATGCAATATAAAATATATCGGGCTAAGAAATTTACTTCTTAAGTATTTTAAATATCGATATTGGAAGGATTTGAGGTCTATATTACCAATCTAAAATTAATTTGAAATTTAAAATAGTTGATTTACTGTGACAGACTAATGGTTTGACACAATTTCACTGATATTTGGAGAACTCTAAGAATCAAAGAATATTTAGTGGTTCATTTTAGAGTGATTTAGAACTTTGGATAAAATGGGTAATTTTTTGAAATCCTGGAGTCATTGCGAGGTAAACTAATCTCGATTAGTACTTAGTTTGGATAATTTATGGATATCACAATGAATTCAAAACTAAAAATCGAAAAATAAAATTTTTATAAAAAAATTGAACTGAGTTCTAAAAGTGTGCTAAAAAGGGAAAAATAACCACAAATTTTTATATGAAATTGAAATTTTTGAAGTCGGCGCCAAATAATTTCTAAATGAAATAAATACTAATATATAGAAATTATGGTAAGAAAGTTCACATTTTATCAAATATTAGTTTGACGCCGATTTCCGAAATTTCAGTTTCATATAAAAATTTATAGTTATTTTTCACTTTTTAGCGCACTTTTAGAAGTCGGTTCAATTTTTTTTATAAAAATTTTACTTAGATTCTAATGGAAAAATTGTTGAAGTGAAAATCAGTTTAATACATTACTTATGTAGTTATTATAATGTATATTTTAAATACATGCACGACAAAATACTCCTGTAGACCGCCTATGGTCCCATATGAACCATTTCTAGCCTGGAGACCTTTGTCTCCCATATATTTTTTTGAGCGTAGATTACGAAAATCGAAATCCTAAAGTCGTTTAGGGATGTGAGAGGGTGAAACATTTTTATCACCTGTAACTCCAATAAGGTGCATCCTAATGAATAATTTAATTAGATATTTTTTGAGAATGTATCTCAGACACTACGTATTTTTATAAAAAATATTGCACAACATTTTTATTTTAGAATTATTCAGAGAATCAAAAATTACTGTTTTTAGCCCGGGAAAAGAAATGTTCTACGGCTCTTATTGGTTGTTCCCGGTAGATAAAAAAAATAAATCTATAAAAATTGAGTTAGTATGAAACAAAGCAGTGTATTTTAAACGACTAAATATAAAAAATGTAGTAAATTTTAAGAATATAGCAGTCAAAACAAAATGCACTTATAATTTACCCTTTGAATTATTTATAAAGAAAATCCGTACGACGATCTTTGGCATTAGCAAACTTATCAATAATTCACTGATTGAAATCAGATGTGCTTTCGATAAGATTCATTTCTTTAGAAAATATTGCCAAAGCAGAAAATCTATCTTGGCTCATAGTATTCCGTAAAAACGTTTTTAATCATTTGAGGGTAAAAAGCACCGTTCTTCTTCAGTCCCGAAATTCATATAAATTCTTCAGTTTCATATATGACGGTCAGTTTTTGTTCGATAAAAAAAGGGGTAAATTTTAATCGCATCCTTAAATTTTTATTTATTACGAAAAAAAAATACTGGCTACTACCAACCTAAAACTAAATCGTTCTTGTGCTTGACAAATAATTATATCACAAACTGCTTTTGCTTCTTGGGAGAACTCCGAGGAATCATCGAGCTTATGTCGTTTTGATGTAGATGGAGATGGCTCAGTGGTCACATTATTTCTAATTTCTGTTAATTTTGATTAAAATGATAATACATTTTTATTTGCGATAACCGCGTCAATTTGTCTTGTTTGCAACTTACCAAATAACAAATCAACTTGAGACATTATTTTGTAAAATAAGTTTAACCATGATAATTGGTTCGTGGTTTTAATGTTTCTATTGTCATCTAAGACTTTTTCCATTGTCTCCAGAATGCCGTCTTTGTATTCAAATACGTTACAAACAACTCTAGAATTAAAGTTTCATCTTGTTATGGCCGAACGGGCGTTTGTTAACAATTTGATCTAGTATTGCGATTCTTTAGGGATTGTTTAAAAGAAAAAGAAGAAATCTCATTTAAATTGGAAAATTTATGCGGACATTTTTATTGGCGGATGCAACGTTTAACATTAACAAATTTAATTGTTGTGGATAACAATGCACGTAAGCAGCATGTTTATAGTTTTTTTTATAATTGCTTGCACCTCGTTCGATGAGCCGCTCATGACTGATGCAAAATCGTATGTTTGCCAAATGGGTTTATTTTTACTACATTTGGCGTGCTTTTCAAGTTCTGTAAGTATAATAGAAGACGAAGTTTTGGCGTCATGTTCTAGAGGCACTAAAATATCCCAAAGTCGCTCAAACGGCTTGCCCCGTACAATATATTTAAAGACAACTGACATTTAAAAGGTATTTCAGAAGTCACTAGGTTCGTCAGCAATTATAGATCAATAATCAGCTTCTTTTATTTCTGTAGAAATTTCCTTTTGACATACAATAAATATTGCTTATAAAATTTTATTTTGAAATGTTTTCGACGTACCTTTAAATACCGATGTTTTTTCTTAATGTTGTTTCAGAGCATCATGTCCACATAATGCGAGTTCGAAAGCTCCACAGAAACGCAAACAATTTTAATTAAAGAGCGAGATGTTTTTAGGTTGAAATTTGGAGTCTATATCACTGAAAATTCCATTCAGAATTTTGCGCGAGCTACATGGTAAAAAAAGATAATTCAAATGGCAGTATATGCTATTTCTCTCGCTCCGAACGTATGATGATAAGGAGAGAATCAGAACTAAATTTTCGGAGTGAGAGAGATAACATGAACTGTTATTTGCTTTATCTTTATTTATATCATTTATGACCATTTTTATTGTAGGCCGCATATATCAATGTATTCTACACTTAATTTCGAAAGAAAAAATGAAAAAAGAAATAGTGGTTGATCGGGAAACATAACCTCATAAATTTGACATATTTATGGTGTAGGTCTGAAAATACTGTCCATAAAAAATGTATGATCATTCAATTATACTGATAGTTGTTAAACAATTGTGTGAAAATCAGCTGGTTGTTGATAAATTTTCATAACCTCGTTATTTGACATGTTGTAAGGGAACAAATGTTCATTACGACTTTTATTTATTTTACGTTGATTAACTTTAAGTAAATTCTACTAAACGGAGAAATTTATTTGGGCCAATCTATATATGGATTTGGACCATTGCAATACATATATTATGTCTATTTAAGAATATTTATACATCAAAGAAATATAAATTTATTATTATACTTAAACCTAAACTAAAAGTTTTATTTTTTTAGGTTAGTTAATTTGTTTTCTAGAAAATATATATACCCAGGAAATTTATGTGACATAATATCCAAATCTCTTGACTATTTTAAAATAAATCTGCCAAAGAAATATTTTTTATATCTAGTTATTTAAGGGTCTAGGATTAGAGCTAAAGATATTTCCAACATATGGGCGATCCGTGGGAGTGCTTTCTTTTTCCTAACTGAGTAAATTTTCATAGCATAAGAAGACGAAAAAATATTTAAATGTGCTCGCTAAAATACAATATGATTATTTGTTTATATGTACAGGGTGAGTCAACGATTGGATGAAGTAGGTTTGTGCCTTTTCGGTGAAAATTACAAAGAAACTATATTTATTGTTTGATACAGTTTATTTTTACGCAGATTTTAAAAATATTTAGGACTCTATAGGGTAAGCCAAAAAACTAGGACAGCATAAAGTTGTATTTTTTTAAATATATACGAATCGTATTTTCGATTTAGCTTATAATTTTAAATCTTTTTTATCAAGGATTTACTATAACAAAACTTTATAGTTTCTGAGATAATTAAGTTTAAAGAAAAAAAGTCACATTTTCAAGCATCAATTCAATCCTAAATAACGTTTTCAATTTTGTGACAAATATATTCAAATTTGGAATTTAGCAAGGCCAAGGACAAGTTAATATAATTTTTACCTAATATTTGCAATAAAAGCTACAGGGTGTTGAACACATCGGCTCAAATTTGAACAAGTTTAAATGTATAAATATCTTTTCTTTTAAATGGTACACCCTGTATATTTTCATGTTATTTAATAGAGTAATAAAAACCTTAAAAGTTTTGTTCAATATATCCTATACCTATTTATAATAGTTTTTGAGATATTTCAGTTTTTCTTATTTTCCATACTTTTTTACAGAAATAGTCTTCATTATCATAGTAGCCATGGCAAAAACAATGTAAAAGAACATTTTTCTGTGTGTCAAATTTATAACCGCAATCGCTTCTTTTGGTTTTTATGTAGTGTAGTTTGGTTTTTTTTTGCATTCATCTTATATTGTAAAATGAATTTTCCAAAGAATGAGTTAATAGATATGATTTATACAATAGGAGAGGCTCAAAAAAATTGCCTTCTTGCTCAAAGAATTTACAAAATGAAGTATCCTGATCGACGCCAGCCTAATACCCATACTTTTCAAAACTTAATGCAAAGATTTGATTCTTCTGGTACTGTTGATTATCCAAAACGTAAAGTGGTCAACAAACCAGTAACTAATGAAGAAAAAGAACTACAAGTATTGTTAAATGTTCAGGAAAATCCTTATATTGGTAGCCGTCAGTTAGCAGCATTATGTGAAACATCACAATCCACCGCTAATCGTACTACCAAAAAATATAGGTATCATCCATATCACATGGAATTACACCAAGAATTGCATGGACAGGATTTTGAAAGTCGTGTAAACTTTTGTCGTACAATAAATGCGGAGATTCAATTAAATCCAAATTTATTATGCAAGGTAATGTTTAGTGATGAAGCTACTTTTAGAAGTAACGGTGCCATAAATAGACGCAACATGCATTATTATGCCACAGAAAACCCATTTTGGATTAGAGAGGTGCAACATCGAAACAACTGGTCATTAAATGTTTGATGTGGTATTCATCATAATCGAATTATTGGACCTCACGTTTTTAATGAACCACTAAATGGCCATAGTTACCTGAACTTTCTACAAGAAGAACTACCCCAACTGCTTCAAGGTCTCGATAGGGATGAGCTCGACAGTATGTGGTTCCAGCACGATGGTGCGCCTCCGCATTACCATCGTGAAGTTCGTGCGTTTTTGGACCAACGATATCCGCAAAAATGGATTGGACGTGGGGGTTTCATTGAGTGGCCACCAAGGTCTTGCGACATCACCCCATTAGATTTCTTCCTATGGGGTTATATTAAAAATAAGGTGTATGTTAATCCACCAACAACAGTGGAAGATATGCGAAACAGGATTAGGGTACCTGTAGAACAATAACGCCACTAATTTTGTCCAGGGTCCGAGAAAATCTGCAAAAAAGACTAAATTTGTGCATTGCACAAGAGGGTCGTTTATTCGAACACTTATTAAAAAGAAATAATTAATCTCAGTATTTAATAGGTAATTTTTTTGTTTCAATTTAGTATAAAAGTAAATATGTATTTCCCTTGTCGTTATTGTTGTGTTAATTTTTTCACATTATGTTTAATTAAACTATTGCCGTTGTAATATAACGAATAATGTATTTCATCATATTTAACCACATTCTGTTTGTTTCTGTAGTTTCTTTTTATTATTTTACATGGCTACTATGATAATGAAGACTATTTCTGTAAAAAAGTATGGAAAATAAGAAAAACTGAAATATCTCAAAAACTATTATAAATAGGTATAGGATATATTGAACAAAACTTTTAGGGTTTTTATTACTCTATTAAATAACATGAAAATATACAGGGTGTACCATTTAAAAAAAAGATATTTATTCATTTAAACTTGTTCAAATTTGAGCCGATGTGTTCAACACCCTGTAACTTTTATTGCAAGTATTAGGTAAAAATTATGTTAACTTGTCCTTGGCCTTGCTAAATTCCAAATTTGAAAATATTTGTCACAAAATTGAAAACGTTATTTAGGATTGAATTGATGCTTGAAAATGTAACTTTTTTTCTTTAAACTTAATTATCTCAGAAACTATAAAGTTTTGTTATAGTAAACCCTTAATAAAAAAGATTTAAAATTATAAGCTAAATCGAAAATATGATTCGTATATAGGGTGTTCTATTTAAAAAAATACAACTTTGTGCTGTTGGATAAGTTTTTTTTTATAGCAGCAAGACTCGAACTTTTAAGACGTAGAATAGTTACAATTGATTTTTTTTATAAATAATAAGATTGAGATGCTCAGAGGCCAATTCGGGAATTAACTATATGGCATAGAACCGCTGACGCCCTCTCGGAAAGAGGGCTTTTAAGAAATAATAATCTTTAGCTACTATTCAAAATTCGTTAGAGGTGGAAGGGTTTTGTGAGCAGAACAGAAAATTACGTGACCCGTAAACTCCGGTGTGTTAAAGAAGATTTTTATTTTTTGTTTTTTCATTTTTCTATGGGTAAGTTAAGGGGAAATTCTGTTTTATTCTACCCGTTGAAAAGGGCAACTTTAGAACTATCTTGCTTAAACAGTTTAAATACTTGTTTTTCATATTTTTATTCTTTTCGTGTTTAATATTCCGGAAAGTGATTTTTACTTGTTATCTTCAAAATTGGGTTTGATATATATACTTGTTATTAGAATGATCAACTGGAGCAATTATTTTAGTTATTTTGGAATTACTAATTAATTTTATTTAGGTTTTTCATTGTAAATAATTTGGTTTTCTATTTATTTCTGGTAGTAGATTTAAGTGTTTTGAGAAAACTGTTTTGTTTAATATTATAAAAACCTTCACGCGATTACACTCGCAGGTGCACAGATGTGGGAGCTTCAAAGCAAGAGGCAAGATCTGATCAGCTAGATAGCAGTTTGTGCCGAGTCCTGAGGTTATGTTTTGGTATTGGCAAACCCTAAATAATGTAGTTGTTTAGCACTAAAACTGCAAGAACCAAGGGAGACGACCAGACTTCTAAAGTGCCTTTCTCACTGTAATATTTATTTATAGGTTTTTAAATTAGCCACTAACTAGTATGGAAGAGCAGTAAACCGTGGGCGAAACGGCTATTGCTACCAAAATAATCCTTTCGCAGGAGTCCGTGATCAAATTCTGTTGGGGGTTCAAGAGGAAAGCAAACGGTTGTTCATACTTTTTTAATACATTAATAAATTGACATTTAAACAGTCCATTTTCCATAGTTTTCGTATATGAAAAAGTTGTAGGTTATATTACTCACGAAGTTTCAGATAAGTGTTAATTATTTTCAAAATAGGGTCTTGTACTGTAGACTAATAGAGTGTATAACACATTATTACGATCATTAGAGGAAGCATTGTATGTACGTCATTGTGTATGTTTGGAGCGCATAGTATATTATATATATGTAATTACATTGTAATCAGAATCCATCCAGTTTAATCATAGCATCATGAGATAATGAGATGAAAGGTTTTCAATAGCGGGCGAAAGTATGCTGTGCCCCACCACAATGAGTAATGCGGCGCTATTAAATTTGCGGTAATTCCGATTCTAATGAATATTTTTCAAATAAACAATAAGATCCTGAATAGGAAAGAAAAATCCAATCTTTTCGTATAACTTTTATTAAGAGCACCATTATGGTACTATCCCTTATTATTATATCGTAAACAATTCAAGTAATCAAAAACAATAAAAATTTTTATTCTGCATCATTTCAGTGTGTTCATTATTATTGAAAAATCATCTCCGATTGCATGTTGTCTTAGACTAAATCTTTGCAATGTAATATTGGATAAAAATTTTTAATTAGAAGCCGAATTAAACCCACTAATTTGACATTAATGCTGCAATATCTCAACTTACAATTAACATATTTTAATTAGAAAATATTGTCTCCTTTGTAATTATATTTAAAACAAAATGGTCCAAAATCGATTCCCTATTTACTTACAATTTTACAGAGTTATAAATAATTAAATAGTTAATAACAAGTTTCTTGACAAACTGATGGCTTATTTTGTTAAAAATTCGGAGCTCAAAATATATCAGAATCAACTATGAACTATATGTGCACATACACTACATAGTGAATCGATTTTGATTAAGAAAGAATATTTGAATAATTATAGCTTCAAATAATTTTAACTGGGTTGAATAAGATATTACTCATCTAATCTTGCCAGATCTTGAGAGCAAACATCAAGATGAATACCAACCAAATAGTCAAGACAAGCTGATTCTGTATTTAAAATTTATACTGAACTTCACAATAATCAAAATTAAACGAACTGCTAGTTCTTACCTTTGTGCACCTTTGCATGTACTGACTTTATTAGATTTGTCATAAAACGACTCAGGTATTTCATGTTGCTCCAGGGCATCAGGAAGATGTGGAGGAGAAACAGCTTCTATATCCAAACCCGCAGGAAAATACTGTGGCCTTATAGGTCTAAAACATATACAGATATCGAAAAAGTCATTTTTATACTATTCTATTTATATTATATTAAAAAATGTACAGGAATATAAAAATGCTTCAGAACTTTCCTAAATTTTCCGACACTTATCACTGAAGCGATAACAAAAACCTGCATAAATAGACAGAAAAATTTTAACTTTGTTGAATATTCTTTATTAGTTTCATTGACAAGTTTAACATTACTGATTGTGATATGTCTATCTAGTTTTTTATTTTCCTAATTACAGGCGCGGATCCAGGGGGGACGGGGGGGGGGCGATCGCCCCTCCCCCCCAAGAGCTTTGAGTTTAGGAAAATGAACCCGATTTTTCCTCTTATACTATAGTTTATTCAAGAACTAGAGAGAGTAATAAATCATTTTTTACCCTTTTTCTCTTCGCAAACTACCTGTGTTCTTTAGTCTGGTGTTTTTAGCAAAATTTGTTAGACACATATATTTTTCATAGGAATGGGTTAGAAATTTTATAATCAAAAATACCGGTCTATAATAATAGACTAAAACGTAGGATTATTCTCTCAAAAAATTCTAAGTTATAATTTAAATTCTTACAAAATATCCATTGTCAAAAATACAAAAAGTTAAACATATATAAAAAAATAAATTCGTCCATAGAAATAATAAAATATTTTTGGGGCTATCGGTCATTTTATTATTAATTAAAAATATTTTTAGGGTATTTGACGTTTCAGTTTATTTATTTCTTAAACCATCTGCTGAATTACAATTAAACACTAAAAAGGGATTCAAATGTAATTAGTTTTTTTTTATGTTGTAATTAAAATTAGACCTACGTATTTTTATTTCTATTGTACTGATATCTTATTTAGTTTACTTTTATATATGGAAATACGATAGCCCCAAAAAAATAAGATAAACATTTTAATTCTACACGCTTAAGAAAAAGACACAAACACAATAATAAAATAATAAAAAACTTACGGCTAATTAGAATTAAATATATATAAAATTAAAGAGTGGGACACACTAAAATAAAAATATATAAAAAATAAAAAAAAACATATAAACAACATTAAACAATAAAATACAACAAAAACAAAAATTTAAATAATAAATTGTGTTTACACTAGTAAACATTACGTATCTAATTCCTAATCAAAGTCAGTGAAACTATATTCGCTAAGATTAATTATAATTGGTTCCTCTATCTCACCGATTATGAAATCGAGTTCTCACATTTTGTTTTATTCTTTTATTATATGGATTTTTCCCAATTTTCCGCAGTAACATTATTCAAAAAAATCTTTCAAAAGTTTAGTTAAATTACTAATTTTATTAATTGTGTTATTTCTAGCAACTCTACCATTTACTTGGGAGAGATATTTACGTCTCCAACGGACAGTTTCTGGACGATTTATAAGAACAGATTTTCTATCTGGTTTTTCCCAGCAAAAATTAAGTTCTGTGAGCAATTTCCAGAGATCAGTTCTTTTTATTTCAGGTAAATCCCGATCTTCAATGATTTTAGTTAGAATTTTGTAGATGGTTGGGATCTGCTTCTCATAATAAAATGTATATACAACCCCTTTAATTGCAGTTTTCATCTCTTCTTCCAACGAGGTTTTTCGTTTGCCTGTGATCGAATGTGGCTTGGGAGTACTAACAATTCCAGTCGTTTTTTCTCTTTCAGTATTCGGTACATAGCAGATCTTCCAACTCCTGTCATGTTGGAACATATTTCAACAGAGCTTTTAACATTATTATCTAGATATTGATATCTTAAGGTATTATAAACATTCATCGTAATAAGTTTTTCGTTGAGGAAAAAATGCCCTGGTTTAACGATTTTGGAATAAATATAGAGGTGAAAGCCATATCTTTTGGGTATCTCACTAATCTCAATTAATATATAAAAACAAGCGCAAACAAGATAAATCACTAAGAAAAAACTGTAAATTATACTTTGATCACTGGCAGAAATTAAATTAAACTATCAGAAATTCTATGTTGTAGTAAATTTATAAAATATATTTAAATATAATGAAATATAATTAGATTTACGGCAGTTCTCAGTTACCTGCGGCACTGGAGCAGGTACGTTAGAGGTTTCGGTAACAGTTTTATTACTCTCTTTAGTTCTTGAATAGAGTATAGGAGTCTGCATGCTTGCGTTCGCCCCCCCCCCTTCCAAAAGCTTTGAGTTCAGGAAAATAGAATCCATTTTGCCTTTTAAATTAGGAATGAGTATGCTGCTTGCACTACCCCCTCCCCCACCCCGTTGACAACTTGTTTTTCTTGCCATACGGTACTTTTGTTATATCACCCCCCCCCCCCAAAGAGAGAGGCTGGATCCGCCCCTGCCTAATTATACTCATATGATAAAGAGTTAGCGATTACTCTTTCAATGTTGAAAGAATTTAATCCTGCATTTAGCACAAAATGACCTAAAGATGAAGAAAATCGGAAAAAGCGTTCGTACATTTGAGATACCATCAATGCTTTTCAAAACTTACGCCAATAGTTACGTGGGGCGCTAGAAATAGGACCTACCTAGCCATAATGTAAATAGACTGTACGTACCTAGTAATTCTCAATAGCGGCAACTTATTTCTAGTTATGTGTTAAATTTGATATCAATTCATTCATTATTTTGAGTATTAAGTTTTATGAAATATGCAAAAATGATTGTTATATATGGTAATATATAGCTGAAATATATCAGTGTTTGAATTATTGCTTTGATATCTATGTCCCAAAAGCTAAAGCAAAAAATTAAAAATTTCCGCCATGGTTCAATCCAGAATTGATTTTTGAAAAAAAGAAAGCCCATAAACAATATAAAATTTCCAATTACAATTCTGATTACATCTTATTTTCAGATTTACGTAAGCTATGTAAGTGCACATATAAATACAATTATCAAACCATATATCTGGCATTAAAGACTCTATAAAGTCTGATAGTAGGTTTTTCTGGAAGTATGTTAATGCCAAGAATACGAAATTTTCTCTTCCTAGTAGTATGCCACATAATAATGTTAGAGCGGAAAACTCAACCGCTATAGCAGAGCTCTTTAGAGCTTTTTTCTCCACAGTCTACACGCATGAGCATTGTGAGACCCGTACTTTTAATTACATGAACACTGTAAACCTTGGTTTCCTTCAAGTTGAGCCGGTGGACGTGTTTAATGCAATAGATCACTTCAACAGTAAATTGGGTACCGGACCCGACGAGATACCAATCATATTTGTTAAGAATTGTCAAGGTGTTTTGTCTGCAGCGTTGGCTCAGATTTTTAATATTTCTTTATCAACGGGTGTTTTCCCAAAAGTTTGGAAAACTACTTACATTACGCCAATCCATAAGAATGGAGATAGAGCTAACGTCGAAAATTATCGTGGAACTTCGAAATTTTCACTATTTAGTAAGATTTTTGAGGGTATTGTTTGCCAAAAGATGTGTCTTCTTTTTAGGCATGTGTTAGCAACTTCACAGCATGGCTTTATGGCAGGTCGATCGACTACTACTAATCTGCTTGTCTATGAGCAGTACTTGGTGGAGGCTTTGGAGGGGAGGTGTCAAGTGGATGCTATTTACACTGACTTCTCCAAGGCTTTCGACAAGGTTAACCATCAACTTCTTATTTACAAGCTGGAAGGCTTGGGCATCCATGGATCATTTCTACAATGGATAAATAGTTACCTGTCTGGTAGAGTACAACGAGTAAAAATTAACAACTGTGAATCATCTGATATATGTGTTACCTCTGGTGTTCCTTAGGGAGCTCACCTCGCTCCGCTCCTTTTTAACTGCTTTATGAACGATATTGAGGACATCATAACTTTCAGTAGGTGTCTTCTTTATGCAGATGATTTAAAGATATTTCGGGTTGTTGGGAGTAGCAACGATTGCGAGGACATTCAGCCGGATCTAGCTCGATTCTCTGAATGGTGTAAGTTAAATTTTATGCACCTCAATGTTAATAAATGCTCCATTATAAGTTTTTATTGTAAAAGGGATTGAATAACTTTTGATTACTTTCTTGATAATAACATGATTAATCGCGTTGAATGTGTGAAGGATTTGGGTGTTACATTTGATCGGGCCCTTTGCTTCGACACACATATTGATAATATTGTGAACAGGGGTTTGAAGTTGCTCGGGTTTGTGAAGAGAATACTTACAGATTTTAATAGTGTGGACTGTTTTAAAGTGATATAATGCTTTGTAGTTCGATCAATCTTGAAATATGTATCCCAAGTTTGGTCACCTCATTATTTTACATACAAAGAAAAAGTAGAAAAAGTACAAAGAAAGTTTTTAAGTTTCATTGCCTTTAAACAGGGAATGCAGCAGGAGCGGTTTGTATATGATGATACTGCCGATGCTTTGAAGTTGCTACCATTTTGACCTAGTTCTACTTTATAAGATTGTTAACTCTTGTATTGATTCTCCTGAACTACTCAATAATATTGGATTATTGGTTCCTCAAAGAGCTTTTAGAGCGCACAATTTGTTTGATGTGATATATCACCGAACGAACATTAACAGTCCTATTTCTCGAATGTGTAAGGAAATGAATTCAGTTCCTACCGAGATTGATATTTTTCATTTGCCAATTAATGTCTATAGATTAAAAATTTTACAATTCTTGAAAAACTAGTTAATATTGTCAATTGTCAATACTTGTCTTTTGAAGCACTTTGATGCGTGTTTAGATTTGTAAGTTTTTTTTTATTTCTGACTGTTTTAAATAGTGTTTGTATTTTTTATTTTTGAAATGGAAATTGTCAATTGTCAGTACTTGTCTTTTGAAATACTTTAATGCATGTTTAGATTTGTAAGTTTTTTAATTCTGACTGTTTTTAAATAGTGTTTGTATTTTTTATTTTTGAAATGGATTGTATTTATCTTATCCGTTAATATACTATTATTATTATTATTATTATGATTTACAAGCCAGACGGCTTCGCACTCCCTCCAGGGAATATTCACTCATACCAGGTACCCAAAGATACCAAAAGTATGAAGCTCTGTGGGAACCCTTTCCATGTTATCGGGTCCTAGGTGACGTGGTCTGCTGTATTTCCCATGAACTTTCGGACGGTTCGCGCGGTTGCTAGGAGAGTTGCTTTCTGCATCGGTTTATACAGATGCTCACTAAGACCCAGTCCCTTGATGTTCTGCAGGAGGTTCTTTGGTATCACTCCAGTTGTTGAGAGTATTATGGGAATCGTTTGGACGCTGTTCATTGCCCATTGTCTTCGGATTTGCACCTCCAGATCTCTGTATTTGGCGATCTTCTCGTTGTATTTTGGTCTTAGGTTGTTGTTGTTAGGTACAGCGATGTCGATTAGTGTAGTTCGCCTAGAAATGTTATCTATTAGTATAATATCTGGTCTATTATGAGCAACTGTTTGATCCGTCAGAACCGTTCGGTCCCAATATAACTTGAACTGGTTGTTCTCAAGAATAGGCTCTGGATTGTATTTGTAATAAGGCACTTTTCCCACCTGTAATAGGTTGAACTTTTCTGCTAACTCTTGATGGAGTATCTTAGCGGCTGAGTCGTGTCTTTCCTTATACTCGGTTGCGGCAAACGCTTGGCATCCTCCAGTTATATGCTGGACCGTCTCCGATGTTCGACAGCCATATCTGCACTGGTCATTCTCTATTGAGGGATCTCTAATGATGAACTTCCGGTAGTTCTTCGTCGGAATAACCTGGTCTTGGATAGCCAACAAGAAGCCCTCCGTTTCCGGAAACATCTGTCCTGAAATCAACCAGTAGTTCGACGCTGAGTTGTCGACATTGTCCTGATTGACCTCGTTTGGATGCCGTCCATGAAGTGGCTTCCGTAGCCAGGTTTGTAACTTCTGTTGGTCTGTTTGGTGGTGAGAAGTAATATCTTGTTCCCTCAACTGTAGCGGTGTTGAATCGTCTGCCTCGCATATTGCTCGATGTAGTGTGGAAGAGTCCGCTAACCTGTGGAAATATGAACGTAAGTTTATTATTTGTTGATCGAGCTGTTTACCAATATCCACCAATCCTCTTCCTCCTTGGTGTCTTGGAAGCATTGTACGTTCAATGGCACTCCGAGGGTGATGTTTTTGTGCTTTTGTTAGGAGTGTCCTTATTTTTCTTTGCAGGTTTTGGATGTCCGTCCTGCTCCATTTTACAATTCCAAAGGAGTAGCTCAGCGCTGAGCAAGCATACGTGTTGAGCGCCTTAAACAAATTTCTACTATTTAAATTAGTTCGTAGTACCCGCCTTACCCTCCTGACAAATTCGGTTGTTAATTCAGCTTTCATAGTGCCATGGTCAATTCTTTTAGCCTGTTTCATACCTAGATATTTGTATGTTTGGTCTGCCTCCATTGCAGCTATAGTTTCACCGTTCTGCATTTCAAAAGCCCCCGGTTGTATCTTCCCTTTAACGATGTTCAAAATACGGCACTTGTCAAGTCCAAATTGCATTCCGATATCCCCGGAGAACTCCTCTACAATTTTAAGCATTTCTTCCAGCTGGTTTCTGGTAGCAGCCATCAGTTTAAGATCATCCATGTATAGAAGATGATTCACTCTGACTACCTCTTCGTTGTTATTTCTAATACTAAAGCCGTATCTGGTGGAGTTCAAACGACGTGATAGTGGGTTCATTGCAAGGCAGAACCACAATGGGCTAAGTGAATCGCCTTGAAATATTCCTCTTCGTATCGGAATGGTGTTAGTTTCGATGGTGTCGCTGGATGGCACTTGCAATTGGATCCTAGTTCTCCAGGTTGACATGATGCGTTCTAAAAAGGAAACAAAATTATTATCGACCCTGTACATTCTCAATATAGTTTTGAGCCACTCATGTGGCACCGAGTCGAAGGCCTTCTTATAATCCACGTAGGCAGCAAAGAGGTTTCTTCGGTTGGTACAGGCTTGGTTACATATGACAGAGTCAACAATCAATTGTTCCTTGCATCCCATTGCTCCCCTCGTGCATCCTTTCTGTTGAGTTGCAATGATGTTATTTTGCTCACAGTGTGCATAGATGCGTTGGGTCAAGCAGGAGGTGATCACCTTATACAGTGTGGGTAGGCAGGTGATCGACCTATACTTAGCTGGGTCATGTGTGTTATGTTGGTCCTTTGGTAGGAGGTACGTAATACCTTCGGTCAAGAACAATGGCATTTTTGCTGGGTTAAGAAAAACATCATTAATAAGATTAGCCAGCTGATGGTGCATACACCATAATTTTTTGAGCCAGTAGTTCTGGATCCCGTCGAGACCTGGAGCTTTCCAGTTATGGGATTCCTTGATTATTCTTGAAATTTCTTCGGTGGTAAATGGCTCAAACTGCATCTGGCTGTAATCTTGGCAGATTTGTTGTTCTTCATTGATCCAGCCAGCTGCGATGTTACAATCGGCTGGTGTGGAAAGTTGGTTTCCCCAAAACTCTTCTACCTGCTCTCTATTGGGATATCTATTATCTGCTATATTAGGTGGAGAGTTTAGCTTACGGTAGAAAGTCTTTTCTGGTCGTTGGAAGAGCGCGTTTTCTCGTTTTCGGTTATTGCTGATCTTGTACCTCTTTAGCCGTCCTGCAATAACAGAGAGCTTCTGTTTCAGCGAATCAAGGCATTGCTGAGCAGTAACATTCGCTGGATCTTGTTGCGAATGATATCGGACACGATTCATGATTTCTTCAACTCGCCTTTGCAGTCGAATAGTCCTTGTGCCCCTGATGTACTCCGTCAGCTGTCCTATATCTATTCGAAGATTTTCAATTTTCTTATTTAGACGTCTTTCCCATGGTGGTGTGTTGGGTTCTGTTCTTGCTGGTCGACGCTCTGTTGTAACTTTAATTTCTTATTATTATTATTATTATTATTATTAATAATAGGCATATTCTAGAAATGTAATAAATTATTGGATTTTTTCTGATGTAATGGCGTACTAGGCATAGTGAAATTATAATTTCTTGTAACGAAGACTACCTGAATACTACCTTTTCGATTAGTCATTATTAATAGTCATATTTCTAGTGAGCTTCTAGACTTTTATTTTTGTATGTTCCATAAGTGTGTATAAATAAGTAGGAGAAGATTTAAGAGTTAGTTGTATTTTGTACAGTAAAAATGTTAATAATTACTTATCAAAGAGTTGAAAGTAATTAGTGAAAAGTGCTATTTTAATTTGGACTCAATGAAGGGGAGTTTATCACTGAATTTCCAGAAATATTCTATTGGGAAACCAAAAGAGATAGCAAAAAAAGAACATCACTGTTGAATTCGTCATCAAGTAAGAAGATTAAACTAATTTTTCATAAAATTCTAGAACATTCTATTTGGAAACTAGAAGAGATAACCCAAAACTGATTTCACCATCGAATTAGTTATCAAGAAAGAAGCTTAAATCCGAGTCATCAACAACATTCTAAAAAATTCTATTGTAAATACTAGACAACAAGTAGCTTAAATGGAGCGAATAAATAAAACATTGGTCATTTTTATGGAACGTATAGAAGAACGTCACCTTAAAGAGAAAAAGAAAAAGAATGTTGCCAAAAAGAAAAACAACGTCGTCTGAAAGAAAAACAGGAAGAAAAAGCACGTCGTGGAAATTAGAAACAAACAGATGAATGTCGCCAAAAAGAGTAACAGCAAGAATAAGAACGTCGCCTTAAAGACAAACAAGTAAAAGGACGTTGTCAAACAGAAGAATAGCGTCACAGAAAAGATTAACCTTAACATAGCAAATCTATATAAGGGATAATGGTGCAAGGACAGCAAAAATTTCATTAAATTATACTGGGGCATGCAAAAGTTTAAGAAAGAGATAGGCAAAGTACGACTGGACATATTAGAAGTACACTAAGGAGTATATATTATTGAATCAATTATAAGATATAGGCGAAGTGTGACAAGACATAGATCAAATGCGACAGAAAGTAAAAGAAATCATAGACGGGATAGAATTAAAAGTACGCCAAGAAGTAAATATTATAGAATCTAAAATGAAGCAACTTCAGACAGAGTTCAATGAACTAAAGTAATATGACCCTTCCGATAAAGTAATAACCGTCAGAGAGAACATAAAACTGTCAATATACAACGCTCGAATATCTTGGATGACGTTCAAAAGAACATTTAAAGCTATCGCTACTGCAAATAACTGGAACTTCGAGGAAATGCCTACAACATTAATAATTAAACTTCGTGAACCAGCACTGTGGTTATTGCGAATCATTCTTACGACTCAACAAAAAACTATGAAATTTTCAGTGTTGCACTGGAAAGAATATTTGGAGATCAAAAACAGCTCCCGTTATATTTGTCACAACTGAAGTCAAGGCATCAGAGAAATAGAGAAAGTGTGCAAGAAGATAAAACAGATGTTCGATGTCTTGTTCATCTGGCTTACCCAGCCGTTGCGGAAAAATTCCGAGAAGAGCTTACGATCCAGTATTTTATTCATGAAATCAAAGATCAAGAAATACAGGGTATATTACGTATATGCAAGTCTAGTAATTGTCAGGAAACGTTACACAGAGTATTCAAAATAGAATCAGTGTCAAGGAAAAAAATAAAAATTGTTACCATAGAGTAAAACAAGGATTTATTGCACCAAACAATAGAGACAATGTTACTTGAAATCCCTAAGAAACTAAAGAAAATAAATTATCCTTGACGTTATAAAACAAACCAAACCGAATGCTACAGATGCAGATAAATTGGACACATGAGAAGAGACTATTGGGTGCAATTAAGGTCTCTTTTCCCATCCAGAGACCATACAGAAGGGAACACGGAAAACTACAATTAGCCAATTATAAAATCAAACGTAGACCAGAAAGACCGCATAAAAACGCAGATGTGTTGTCAAGAAAATCATGTAAGGAAGAATGGGAGCACTGTAATAAAATAGAACAAGGGACTTTTGACTTTGATTCGGTGTAAAGTACAGCTCAGATGAGAAAAGGTCAAATTGAAGGCAACGATCTGGGACTGTTCTTCAACGTAAAGAAAATAACGAAAGGCTTTCTAGTTGAGAATATATCTCGGATAAAGAACTTACATTAAAGGCACTTTGGGCTAAGTGGGACTCATTTAGGAATTAACAAAACTCTAGACAAACCCCGAAAAATATTTTAGTGGGTTGACTACTGTCAAGACGTAAAATTACGTGTAGACAATGCTTTAAATGTACAGCCGACCAAGATCTAAGCACTCGATCTAAGGGAAAATGAAGTAATGTAATATAGATATACCTTTTGAACGGATGGCTTTTGATATAACTGGCTCATATTCAGAAAGAGACAAAGGCAACAAAAACATATTGATTTCAATCGACTATTACAGTAAATGGTCCGAGGTATTTGCCATCGCTAACCAGAAAACATGAACAGTAGCTGAAGTCTTATTCAACAATTTGTTCAACCGATTTGGAATTTTTTTACAGCTATATTCTGATCAAAGACGTAATTTTGAATCCAAGCGAACCCTGCGAACTATTTAGCATCCATAAAACCCAGACAACAGCTTTACATTCTCAGTCATATAGTATGGTTGAATGATTTAATAGGACTATTTAAGAGAATCTCTCAAAAATTATATACAAATATCAGAAGAATTGAAACAAATATTGCCAAACTTCACGACCCTATGTCATGAAACTGCCGAAATTACATCAGCCAAGGTCTTATTTGGAAGAAAACATTGCCTTGCGACATAATGTTTGATTCTTCAACTGATAAAAGTGTGGAAATTAAAGACTGGGTGGCAAATGACTTACAAGAAAGGTTGTGTGAAGTTCATGAATTAGTTAGAGAATGCATGGATCTCGCCATAGACAGCATGAAGACGATATATAATGTCAAAGCAAACTCGGCAGGGTACCAGCAAGATGACACAGTTTGGTTATGAAATCCACAGAGGAAGAAAGGCAAATCATCTAAGTCCATGCCAGCAAGGGTAGGATCACATACTGGTCTGAAGAGAATTGATAACGTTGTTTATAAAATCCAGCGCAGTCCAAGGGCCGAAATGAAAATAGTACATATCCACAGGTTGTAGCCATACCTTCGTGACGATCAAAATTAGAAAGGGGCAGTGTAATGAGGACTATTTAAATATGACCCTATCCTCTAACAATATTTAACACATATGTAATATCAATATCTTGAAGAAGAAGAATATTTTGAATTCGATCTAGTATGGTTTTCAGTTAACGATAAATCAGATTAAGCTATATTTTTATTTACAGAGTCGTTATATTTAAGACTTAATGATAAAGAAATCGCTGCCGTTGTACTCTGCGATATGTAAAAGATGTTCGATAGCGTGAACCATGCGGTACTGCTCGATAAATTGGAAATGCAAGATTTCAGGAATGGAGCGCATCATTGGTTTGCCTTTTATTTGAAAGGCAGAACACAGAGTGCTACTTTTGGGAATTGTACTTTTAGTCGTTTAAGAATTTCAATGGGTACCCTGTAGGGCTCTGTATTAGTTCTGTTCTATTTATTTACCTTATTTGCTGATGATGCCATTATTTTGTGACATGGTACGGATTCTAAAAATCTAAGCCTACTTTTAATAGAGGATTAACAAAAATTAAAATTTGGTGTGACTCAAATGAAAAAGTTTTTATTGCGAACAAAATATATGTTATGTAGTTTATACATAGTCGAAATTATGTTTATGTCGAAAATACTTTACTCGAAAACCTTGAAGGAAATAAATCTCTTGGTATTTATTTGGAGAGTAAATTCTTGTTTGGGAGTCACATAACCTCACTAGATTCAATACTGGCTTCTGGGTGCAATGCTTTGAGGATTATTAGTGAGCAGAAAATTCATATTTTGCCTTCATCGAATCTCACTTAAGGTATGGTCTTTACTTTGAAGGTGTGCTGTGTTATTTTCAAGCTTTTTCTTTTGGCGACCATAGCCCGAGAACAAGTACTTACAAACAGATAAGTAGCTGAATTGTTTAAGTTTGTAAAGAAAAACGTAATACCAATATTGTATAGGAAATGGCAGTATTCGTTTAAAATAATGTCACTTCTCCTTTATTACTTTTTTGCTACAGGTACCATATGTTATTATTAAATTAAATTTGATTTAACTTTATTTGGATAACCTGACTTAAGCCTGTAGAGACCATGCTCTCTTGGAATTACCATTTTATCAATTTTAAGCTACAGCCTTAAATTTGATCTTTCGATAGGCGTATTTCTATAAAGCACTGTTTTGTATTTTGCAGCAAGCGTGTCATTAAAACCCCGCCATTAATAATTACCACGACAATAAGAGTTAACTGACCCAAGTACTGTAAATTTTTCAAAGAATGAAGACTTAACATCATTACCTAATTCTCTTTATTAACTTAATGCCATTCAATAATTAAGTACACTACCCTACCAGCAGCCACTGGCATCCACATTATTTGACGATGATATTCACATTGGTCATTTTGTGGCATAATACGTTGCTGTCCTTTTCAGTGGGCATTAAATCCCTTTAATACCACCTCGCTGCTATTCCACCGTACTCCATGGAAATTAGATCAAAAAAGAGCTGTTTTGTTACCAAAAATGTACCATTGGTTTTTTTACTGGAATGTGTTCATTTCGGCATCCTATAAAACATATCTCAATGGTAATTCTGAAAGAAATGTCCAAAAAAAATGGCGGACCAAAAATGGTCACGATTTTCGGTTTTTTCAGTTTATCTCGAAAAGTAAAAGTTGTTTCGAAAAATATTTCAAACAAAAGTTGTAGAGAATTAAAAACTTATCTGTTCATATAATATAAGTTATAGGTGGCGCCACTAGTTATCGAGATATATATTTTTTTTCGACAAAATTTAGGGTTTTTCTTTTAAAAAATACATTTATTAACAAATTACCGATTTAAAGTTTAACATAAATATAGGTATTATCATTCTAAAATAGTATGTCGAACCCGGAATCTGTGATTTTTTTATCTCTGAAAAATTCGATGTCAAATTTTAAAATTCAACCTCAATTTTCCGTTTTCCCAATTTCCTAATGCTCAGTTTTAATGGAAATTGTTTGTATTCCTTTATATTTTGAAGATCTATTACAAACATTTTTTTTTTCAATCGTGGGCCGAGAAATTTTGCAAAAAAGAGTTTTTGCACCAAAAATGTTGCGACAACTTTTCACCGAATGGCAATAATTTTTTTTAAAATCCGTGCATTGGATTCAGATGTATATTTTCCGATCTCAAAAAAAAATTAATTTTGGATGAAAAAACGTTTTTTTTTTCAAAAATTCATAATAGCGTGGCAAATGAATATTAAGGGCTCAAATTTGCAGAAGATGCTTTTAAATACTTTTGGATCCAAGAAATTTACTTCCATGCGATCTGTGAATCTTCGAAAATTGGGCCGAATTTAATCGAAAATAGCTGCTGCAGGCCGCTGTCGGCTGGTTATCATAGTTCAAGCGCATCGGCGCTTCAAGGAAACTTATGTATCA
The DNA here is from genome assembly GCA_034092305.1 of Diaprepes abbreviatus. Taxonomy (NCBI): domain Eukaryota; kingdom Metazoa; phylum Arthropoda; class Insecta; order Coleoptera; family Curculionidae; genus Diaprepes; species Diaprepes abbreviatus. The sequence continues at coordinate 14,616,369 of JASJET010000050.1, read as the reverse complement.
CTAGTAATATTTATAATATTGGTGTTGTTTTATTAATTTATATAATAGTAACAATTTGTTTAGTCATATTAATTATTAATTTGTTCACTAACAACAAATTTGTTTATTAACAACCTTTTTACAAAAAATTATAGAGAAAATCATACAAATATTCAATTGTATATTACATATTTTAGGTAATTTTAATGTATTATTAAATATTCATATGACGTGTTAAATATTATTATTATATTTTTATATGATTTTCTTATAGAAAGTTTCGCAAAAATTTTGTTAAACTATTAGGTAATAATAATATAAAGAAAAAAAACAGTATAATATGTAATATATAATTGAATATTTATATGATTTTCTCTATAATTTTTTGTAAAAATTTTGTTAATAAACAAATTAATAATTAATATGACAAAACAACATCAATATTATAAATATTACTTGTGTTGCATAAATTTCCGTGAAGCGCCAATGGCAATCCGAAGACAGCGGCCTGCAGCAACTATTTTCTATTAGATTCGATCCAATTTTCGAAGGTTCACAGATCGTACGAAAGTGTATTTCTTGGATCTAAAAAATTCACAGGTAACGTACAAGTATTAAAAAGCATCTTCTGCAAATATGAGCCTTTAATATTTATTTGCTACGTCATTATGAATTTTTGAAAAACAAACATTTTTTTCATCAAAAATTATTTTTTTTTTTGAGATCGGAAATGATACACCTAAATCCAATGCATGCATTAAAAAAATTTATCTCCATCCGGTGAAAAGTTATCGCAATTTTTTTTGGGCAAAAATTGATTTTTGCAAAATTTCTCGGCCCACAATTGAAAAAAAAAAATGTAATATATCTTCAAAATATAAAACAATACAAACAATTCCCATTAAAATTAAGCAAAGTGTCTTAATTAGGAAAGCGGAAAATTGAGGTTGAATTTTTAATTTTGACATCGAATTTCACGGAAAATAAAAAACTCACAGATTCCAGGTTTGACATACTAGAATGATAATACTTATATTTATGTTAAATTTTAAATCGGTAATTTGTTAATAAATGTCTTTTTTTTAACAAAAACTGTTAATTTTGTCGAAAAAAATATATATCTCAATATCTAGTGGCGCCACCTATAACTTGTGTTAAATGGATCGATATGTTTTTTGGTTCTCTACAACTTTTGTTTGAAACATTTTTCGATACAACTTTTACTTTTAGAGATAAACTCAAAAAACCGAAAATCGTGATCATTTTTGACTTGCCATTTTTTTTTGCACAGGTCTTTCAGAGTTACCATCGATATATGTTTTATAGGATGCCGAAATGAACATATTCCAGCAAAAAAACCAATGTTACATTTTTGTTACTGACGAAAGTCCATTTTCCATAGAGTACTGCTTCACTACCTTTCTACTATTCTTATACCAAGCAATACCAGGGGCGGATCCAGCCCCTCTCTTTGGGGGGGGGGGCGGTGATATCACAAAAGTACAGTATGTCAAGAAAGGCAAATTGTCAACGGGGGGGGGGGGGGGGGAGTGCAAGCAGTATACTCATTCCTAATATAAAAGGCAGAATGGGTTCTATTTTCCTGAACTTAGAGCTCTTGGGAGGAGGGGGGGGCCATCGCAAATACACACATTCCTATACTCTATTCAAGAAGTAGAGAGAGTAATAAAACTGTTACCGAAACCTCCAACGTACCTGCTCCAGTGCCGCTGGTAACTGAGAACTACCGTAAATCTAATTATATTTCATTATATTACTGCAACATAAAAATCTGATAGTTTAATTTAATTTCTGTCAGTGAGCAAAGCACACCTTACAGTTTGTTCTTAGTGATTTATCTTGTTTGCGTTTGTTTTTATATATTATATATCTAGATAATAATGTTAAAAGCTCTATTGAGATGTGTTCCAACATGACAGGAGTTAGAAAATCTACTATGTACCGAATCCTGAAGGAGAAAAAACGACTGGAATTGTTAGTACTCCCAAGCTACATTCGATCACAAGCAGATGAAAAACCTCGTTGGAAGAAGAAATGAAAACTGCAATTAAAGGAGTTGTATATACATTTTATTATGAGAAGCAGATCCCAACCGTCTACAAAATTCTAACTAAAATCAATTTAGATCGCGATTTACCTGAAATTAAAAGAACTGATCTCTAGAAATTTCTCAGAGAACTTAATTTTTGCTGGGAAAAACCAAATAGAAAATCTGTTCCTATAGATAGTCCGGAAACTGTCCGTTGGAGAAGTAAATATCTCTCTCAATTAAAAGGTAGAGTTGCTAGAAATAACACAATTAACAAAATTAGTTATTTAACTAAACTTTTGAAATATTTTTTTGAATAAAGTTACTGCAGAAAATTGGAAAAAATCCATATAATAAAAGAATAAAACGAAATGTAAGAACTCGATCTCATGATCGGTGAGATAGAGGAACCAATTATAATTAATTTGAGCGAAGATAGTTTCACTGACTTTGATTAGGAATTATATACGTAATGTTAATTAGTGTAAACTCAATGTATTATTTAAATTTTTGTTTTTGTTGTATTTTATTGTTTAATGTTGTTTATATGTTTTTTTATATATTTTTATTTTAGTATGTCCAACTCTTTAATTTTATATATATTTAATTCCAATTAGCCGTAAGTTTATTATTATTTTATTATTGTATTTGTGTCTTTTTCTTAAGCGTGTAGAATTAACATGTTTATCTTATTTTTTTGGGGCTATCATATTTCCATATAATAAAGTAAATTAGATTAAGATATCAGTACAATAGAAATGAAAATAAGTAGGTCTAATTTTAATTACAACATATAAAAACTAATTACATTTGAATCCCTTTTTAGTGTTTAATTGTAATTCTGCAGATGGTTTAAGAAATAAATAAACTGAAACGTCAAGTACCCTAAAAATATTTTTTATTAATAATAAAATGACCGATAGCCCCAGAAATATTTTAATATTATATGGACGAATTTATTTTTTTATATATGTTTACCTTTTTGTATTTTTGACAATGGATATTTTGTAAGTATTTAAATTATAACTTCGAATTTTTTGAGAGAATATGGCTACGTTTAAGTCCATTATTATAGATCGGTATTTTTGATAATAAAATTTCTAACCCATTCCTATGAAAAATATATGTGTCTAACTGATTTTGCTAAAGACACCGGACTAAAGAACACAGGTAGTTTGCGAAGAGAAAAAGGATAAAAAATGATATATTACTCTCTCTAGTTCTTAAATAAACTGTAGTATAAGAGGAAACATCGGGTCCATTTTCCTAAACTCAAAGCTCTTGGGGAGGGCGATCGCCCCCACCGCCCCCCCCTTGGATCCGCGCCTGAGCAATACTATTTTACCATGGTACTGCTACACCACTTCAGTGCGCGCCTGGCCTTAGCAAACCATCTATATTTTTTATGAGTGTTTAGACTTCATTCGGTATTAAAAACACTATTGTTTTGTTGTTAATTTTTGCAAAAAATCTCCAATTTTAGTAGAAGTAATTTTAGGACAGCATAAAATTAACTAAAACTTACGCAGTGTCTACTGCAGCAGTGTAAGGATCTCCCATTCTCTCAAAAATGTCTGTTCTATCTTGCTGTAATTGTGCCTGAAATTCTGCGGGAGTTTTTGCGTACAAATAATCAGCCTGTTGAATTCTGGTCAATTCTGGAATCTCTTCGTCATCTATATTTTAAAAATACGAAATATATTTTTATTATTTTAAACATGAAAATTTTCTTTTAAAAAATGTTTATCAAAACACACTTTATGTACTATAACTAGTCAAGAGAAAAATTCTATCCTGGATTCGATCTCAAATACGACTTAAACTAACCTGAGAGTTTTTTTTTAAATAAAGTGCACTTCAAAAATCTTCAAATAACAATAGATGATATTACGTCATTTCTTGATCAATTATTGACCAAAAATTTGCCCTAGTTAGCGAAGGAAGCTATTATTTATTTACATTCTAAATGGTCTTTAAAATGCGAAATTTTAGCCATTAAAAAACAACTTTATAATAAATACAAAGTGCTGGAACGAATTGGATTAAAAGAAGCAATAATGCACGAGTAAAGTGGCAACCACGTTCTCCAGAGTTAAATATGTACGACTACTTTTTGTGGGGCGCTCTTAAAACAGAAGTATACAAGGCTCCGGTGAACATCCGCGAAGATTTATTGATGCGCGTTTTAAACGCTGGCAAGCTTTTTAGTAATCCTGAGATATTAATTAGATACAGAACAATTTTAGCATATAGAACGTCAAAAACGCCGGAAGCATACAATAGGTACAAACTAATTCGTAACGAAACTAATCTACTAGTCAGGCAACTGAAAAGTGAACATTGGGAACAGTTCTCTAAAAGAATGGAAGGAGACTTCTATAGTGTACAAAAACAAATGTGGCGACTGATAAGACAACAGCGCAAAGAAGTATCTGAACTCTTCGAAACAAACAAAATATCAGAGGAGAAATGGATAGACTACCTAACAAAATTATTTGAAGGAGATGCTAACATTGGAAAAAACAACATACCAGCAATAAAGAATAATGTGGAAGTCACCATTCAAGAAGTAGAGAAAGCGATAAAATCCTTAAAAAATAGAAAGTCTCCCGGACAAGACGGAATTCATAACGAATTGTTGAAATACGGAGGACAGCGACTAATACAGGAACTCACAAGCTTCATTCGAAAAATCCTGACACAATACAAAGTACCAGATAGGTGGAGAACCAGCACAATGATGCTTATGTTTAAGAAAGGTGACAAACAAGAACCAAGGAACTACAGGGGTATTAATCTACTGGACACAACTCTGAAACTCGTTACGAAAGTAATCAAAAATAAAATTAATTCGGTTACAACACTGGAAGACGAACAGCAGGGATTTAGATCAGGAAGGTCTTGCGTGGATGCAGTATTTATTCTACGACAGATAGTCGAAAAATCTATAGAATACAATAAACCAACATTTTTATGCTTTATAGATCTAACAAAAGCATTCGATCGCATAAAGCTAGATGACGTAATCCAGTTGTTATATAAGAGAAATATTCCTGTCAATATAATTCAGACCATCGAAAACATATACGCAAACAATAAAGTTCAGATTCGCACTAACGGTAAATTATCAACACCCATACCAGTCAACAGCGGTATTAGACAGGGAGACTCGCTTAGTCCTTTGTTGTTTAACATGATAATGGACGAAATAATAAAGGAGGTGCGACTTGGTAGAGGATATAAAATGGGTGATACAGAAATAAAAATTCTCTGTTACGCTGATGACGCTGTGATATGTGCCGAAAATGAAGACGACCTCCAGAGATTGTTAAATACCTTTAATCTTACGGGAAGAAAATATAATATGATTATCTCAGCCGAAAAAACTAAATGTATGACAACCTCAAAAGAACCCCTCCGATGCAAACTAGAACTAGACGGTCAAATAATACAACAAGAAATGAGTTTCAAATATCTAGGAATCGACATAACTAGTCATGGCAACATCGAAGATGAAGTAAGAGTGCAGGTGGCCAAAGCAAATAAAGTGGCGGGTTGTCTCAACGACGTGATCTGGCGAAACAAACACTTACAACAAGAAACAAAGGTTCGGATCTACAAAACCACAATTAGACCTATTATGACATACACCTCAGAAACACGGCCAGAGACGATAAAAACGAAACAACTATTGGAGACTACAGAAATGAGAATACTTCGACGAATAACAGGAAAAACGCTAGTAGACAGAGAAAGAAGCGATAACATTAGGCAATCATGCAACACAGACTGCATTAATGAGTGGGTCCTACAGCGTAAGACACAATGGAACAAACACATAAGCCGAATGACAGAGGATAGACTGGTAAGGATCGCACGAGATAAATCGCCTAGTGGTACACGCAGTAGAGGTCGACCACGGAAAAGGTGGAGCGATAATTTAAGTCCAGAATGAGGAAAATCGAAGAAGGAACAGGTCAGGGACCTATTATAGAAGGTAGAAGAAGAAGAAGAAGAACAATTTGATTTTAAAAAAGTATTATTCATTATTTTAAAAATTGTTTTATTATTACACAAAACTAGGTGTATACATGTACTTGAAAATGAATACTCGAAGTTTCAAGAAACTAAAAAGAAATTCTGTTAGCCAATTAACTCCACCGTTTAAAATAACCTTAAATTTAATGGAAATTTAATATACATTCTGCATTAGATTTAATGATTTTGTGTTCTAAATAGTGAAAAATTTACATTTATTTTGAATTTAAATCAAATTCGTTGAAATATTAGCTATTTGTACATTAAATTTGATTAAATGGTATCTTGAGTGAATAAATGAATGAAAAAGGGGTGATGATACTAGATCATCGATACCTATGCCTTCATTGGGCCCTTGACATCCCACCATAGCTCCAGGTCATTCGAGGCCGATCGCCTTTGCGAATCCAAGCAGCCTCTTTAGTTGAACTTCTCTATCTCAGTCCGTTGAGCGTTGGGCCCTCTTTGAGGATATAGTCAAGAGTACGACGTGCGCTAGGTCCAGTTATTTTTTCCCTAGCACACCTCATGCCAGAAGCTTCCCTCCACGATTCAATAAATTTGCTTTCCAACAATGATTTTAATTCCCTTTTGCCAATAACAATTTGGACAGGTAGTATTGGTTGGGGTCCATATGGTTCAGTTGCTGAACCCAACTTTGCCAGACGATCTGCTTCCTCATTCCCGCGTATACCCGAGTGACCCGGGATCCACACGAGTCTGACTGTACTGCCGTTCCTTGTCATACCATTCAGTACGTCCTTGCATTTAGACACCAGTCGCGAAGTTACGACACTGGAGTTCAGTGGCAATATCGCAGCCTTACTGTCTGAGCATATATTTATTACTCTATTCCTGTCTATATCCCTCTCACAGAGATGGGCACACTGCAGAATAGCATAAATTTCCGCTGTGAAGATTGTCGCACATTGTCCGAGAGGGTAGTATTCTATGATTCCTGTGCTCCTGCCGAACACTCCGACTCTAACTCTTTCATCTTGTCGAGACCCATCAGTATACCACAGGAGTCCATTTTTCGGAAGATTTTGTTCTCCCTCCTAATCCTCTCTACTTGGCAGAAATATCTCCAAGGAGAGGTTGAGTTTTAATAGCGGCGTCATGTAATCTGTCTGCATAGGGAGTTATGGACACCTCTCCACCGCGCTTTCCCAGTAACCGCCGGTTGCAATTCCAAGAGGCCCCGTTCTCTATGTATAAGTGAAGAGGAGGCAGGTTCATCAGGACTTTAAGAGCCCTAATGGGAGTAGTCCTCATCGAACTCAATATTCCCACACAAGCCATTCTTTAAACTTCCTCAAGTTGAAGGTTATGTTTGCGTTTTGTTGTACTACGTCACTATACAGTAGCGGTGTACGTTATCATGGGGCGGATCACCATAGTGTATATCCAAAATAGCACTTTAGACGTCAGCCCCATATAAATCTAAAGGCTCGTTTACAAGCCCAGAAAGCACATATGGTTTTCTTGGTTCGAGCCTCAATATGATCATGCCAGCTCAGTCGTAAGTCCAAAATTCCTCCCGGGTATTTCACTCTCCCCTTGTATTGAAGAGCCCTTCCCACCAATGTAATTGTGGGCAGTCTCCCCATTTTCCTCTTCTTTATAAAAAAGTATCACCTCGGTATTGTCCGGATATATTTCGACCCCTTTCCTGTGGCACCATCATTCCGCGATCTGGAGGGTTCACATCATTGGCCCCTCCAAGTCCCAGATATCGGGACCAGGGCACAAAATGACCAGGTTATCGGCATAGGCAGGTATACAAACCGGCATCATTCAGTTCACTAAATGGTACCTTAAATTTCCATAACCTAACTGAAAAGATATTTCAGCTCTCTGTACGTCAAAATAAATTCACATGTACTTTAACATTTAAGTAATTTGCATTAATATACATGGTACATTGCATTATATTCCAGGAGATGGCGCAACATACATTTAGTATGATATAGGTTGCCTAAAGGACTCAATTTTCTTATGATGAGGTGTACATGTCTGCCGGTACTGACGGAAACCAATGAGTTTGAAACCGGTGTACAGATAACCGTACACTACCTATGGGAAATATTTCCATCTTTTCCTGGTAGCAGAATTTCTTGACCTTATATTAATGTTGGTGCATTAAATATGTGACAACGTATCTTAAATTCAATGAATACTGGCTGTATATTTAATGTAGATAGTCACATAAAAAAGTTATGATCAATCTTTAAATTTAATGTATGGTTACATTAAATTTAATGGTATACATTAATATAGATTAATGTGAAAAATCATTAAATTTAATGCATTACATTAATTGTAAGAAACGGTTTATGAAATTTGCTTCCAGTACATTTACCTTAAATTTAATGCATTTTCTTTTTACATTGTACCTTAAAACAAATTTAAAAAAATATTACTCTGAATTCTGTTTTATTTACCTTCTCCCCAGGAAACATTGAGATCTTCTGGGGCAATATCAAATTCTGGAACGGGTAATTGTTGCCCAGTAGTAGGAGAAAATACTGGTCTTGGAGGAAGTTCAATTTCCTTCTTTTTCTTCGGAGGCGTTTTAACACCAGGTGGAGGCTAATGATAAAATTAATCAGTTTTACTAAAGTAAAAATTACAGTTCTACACAAAACAAGAAGCGGACATTTGTTAACAAATTTTTTAAATTTGGTTATTTTTTCATGTTTCCTCTATTTATTGCAAAATAGTTTTTTAGTTTAACAGTAGATTTGAGTGAAACAAGAACAGCAAACATACAATTATCAATGGAAATTGTTAATTGGTTTTCTTTAAAAATCAAACCTCATTAGAATTTAATTTACTTATATTGTTTATTCCATATATCTTACCATATTGGGCCACTTTAGACATATACGGGCCCACATATTCTGACATTCGAAATAATGTTGAAGTAAAAATCATATCTTGAAAATTGAGTAGGTAAGTCAATGAAAGCTATCTTTAGTAGTGAAAATGTTACAGATATTATGCTTCATAACATAAGTATCAAATTGTATCAAAATAATCTAACAGTTAAATCTCGTCTAAAACCTCGAATAACGTAAGTTACACTTTTTTCATCTGCGAAAACTCTCGGAAATGGGCAGTTTTCAATGTATATAGCAGAAAATATGTCAATTTGATGATGTATTAAAAAAGTATTAACAGCCATTTACTTTTCACTTGCATCGTAAGAAAATTATATATAAAAAATTCGCCAGAATGCACCTTGTCCAAGTTAAATAGTTTCACCCCTCCCACCTCATAAAATCTCGATTTCCGTTATCTACGCCCAAAAAACAATATGAAATAGAAAGATGTACAGCCTTTATAGAAATGGTTCATACGGGACCATAGGCAGTCTAGTGAAATATTTTTTCGTTGTTAAGACGCATGCATTTGTTTAAAATATACGTTGCAATAACTACAAAACTAATATATTAAATTGATTTTTACTTCCGCAAATTTTCCACTTTAATCTAAAAAAAGTGTAAGTATTTGAATTTTTGACCTATTTTTAAAAATACTGAAATTTCTTAGATTTTCATAAATATTAGTTTCTCCGATTTTCCAACTTTTTTGCAATTTTAGGAGACTTTCGAATTTCATATAAATAAAAACTAACTATATTCTGTTATAAATAAAAATATAAAGTAATTAATAACAACCAAATATATTTTTTATATGCGGTGTAACGAAGTTACTAAATTTTTGGGCATGAGTATGTTCGCCTGGATTTAATTTATTTATTTTACATCCGAAAAATCTGATTCTTGCGGGAAAAGATTGCTTAAAGTTTCAATATTACCAGAATATAATTAGATTTACCGCGCTATGCCGGAAAATATCATTTTCCGAGATTTTCAGAGCGTCCGACCATAGTAATCGCGCGCCGCATACAGCAGTATCGTATGCGCGATCACCGCACACCGTCACACGTCAGTTTAGTGGGAGCTCGGGCCATCTATTTAAGCTTGAGCAGACCATTATTTCGCGGAGAACTACACGTTCTCCACCCGGGTCAACAGTCCAAATGGACTGGACTGGGTCGCCTGCCAGACCGCGCCTTCCTGGTCAAGCAATGTAGGTGAGGCTATGCTAGTGTGTATATAGTGTTTACCATACACTTCCTTCCTTACGTCCTACCCCTCTAATGGCCAGCATTGTCGAGGACCCTTATAAGAACGGGCAATGTTGTGTCATCCTACCGTCACTGCCGAGGACCCTTATAAGAACGGGCAGTGTCGGTTCTTTCCTAATTTCCTACCGCTATTGGTCGGCATTGTCGAGGACCCTTATAAGAACGGGCAATGTCGTTCCATCCTGCTGACGCTGTCGAGGACCCTTATAAGAACGGGCAGCGTCAGTTCTTTTCTTTCCTTCCTACCGTCACCGATACACACACGCACTGATGCCGTAAGTTTGTTATTGTTTCCGTAATGACCAGGAATGTGTTTTACGGCCAGGTGCCCTCCGATGTCCATTGTCAAGGGCGCTAAACAACTGCCGCCCCGACGCTTATCGCCGCCGCTGTGTGTAAAGACCGTCTCCGTGTAGAGATGCCGCCTATCGCCGTGTTATTGTTACATACCGTGTATACCGAAGTCGATCGAATTTTAATACGAAGCGCCGTGAAACGTGAACGCGGATTTTAGTTATGACGCGGGATAATCTGCGTACAAGCCGTCATGAATAGCGTCGCAACCGTATAGTACGAGGAACGTGAATAGCGTCGTGAATGATACCGCCGGATTACCGTCTTCAGCTCAAACAAACAGTATGAGCTACCGTGAACAGCTCTCAAAACAGACTCTTGCCCTCCAGACCGTTTTATTTGTTTATATTATTGTCCATCTTAGATTGTAAGTTAGTTTTAGGCAATAACTTTGTATAAAAGAATGGAATACAGGATACAGGATGTTTTATAGCCGTTTGTTTTCTTACCTAGTCTCATTTTTACCATTACATGTAACAATTGGCAGCCGTAAGCCAGCACTAATACGTACAATTGACCCCTGGCTTGCCGTTTCTCCACTGTAACAAGCTGCCTGATGCATAAGTGGGCCCTCGACCACATTAATCCCGAGGGTGGCGCCCGAGAACCGACCACCGAGTGGATGTTTTGACCTTCAGGCAGTCAAACCGTTGATCAGTTGAGAGAGCAGGGATATCTCGAATATACGTAGATACCGCTGACCCGATACCCTTGCGCTGAGCATTTGACCGATGACTGTCTGCACGAGAAATATCCACTGACCGATGTTCCGCTGCCGTGAACGAAGAAGAGCCGAAGAGCACGGCCTGCTCCCCGCCTACGTAAAAACGCGTCATAGCGGTATTATAAAAATCTTATTTTTCTGGTTTCTTTGTAGGTTACGCAATACTGCCCAATAGTTTATAAGCCACTGTATTTTTTGATTACAGTACTGCTCACATAACATGTAACATAACCTCGTAAAATTGACATGTTTAAAGTATAGTTCTGAGAAAACTGCCCGTGGAAATTATAAACCAGTATGACCATTCGATTATACTAATAGTTATTTAACAATTCTGAAAATTTCACCTGGTTGTTGTTGAGCCTCGCCAAACGGTCCATTATTTTGTAGATGACTTGCTTCCGGTTTTTTCATATATAATTATCTTACGATTCAAGTAGAAAACAAACGGTCGTTTCTGAAAAATGCCCATTTTCGAGTTTTCACAAATAAAAAAGTTGTGTGTTACGTTGAAATGAAGCAACTTACGAAGTTTCAGATTAGTGTTAATCATTTTCAAAATAAGGCTATGTACTGTAGAGTATAATCTTTAAAAATATAGCCAAAAATTTGGGACTTTGTTTAAATCATAATTTAAGATTTACAAAACACGTTAATCAGAACTAAAATGGGCTATTCAGCAACAAAAGTTTTATATCCTCATAGACATTATTCGAATCAGGGTAGAAAAATGTTGTGTGATTCTCCTATTCTGGCACCTCTCAAATATTGTGACAGTATCTATGTACCCTGTTTGGAGATATCTACTGATATTTAGAAACTTTAAAATTCATGCTTAAGACTGATCTGTTGTATCAGCCGAGAGGAACGCATATTTCATAAATGTTGATTTTAAGGGCCATAATATATTTAATCGTCGCGTGATGCATACGACGTGCAACTTTTACAAGTATAAAACTCCTTCATATTTGTTCAAATGCATATTTTATAGAACCGACGTATGCAATCACAATATTTCTCTTTTATATTGATCTTTACCCGTTAAGAAATGTGATATATTTGATATACTTACAGATTCTTCAATCATTTTATCTTGACCAATACCTAAAAATAAAAAAGTGATTTAACCAGAAAACTCAAAATATAATACTTCTTTTAAGATAATAAAATAATTTTTACACATAGAACGCAAACAAATAGGACTTTTCCATTTTATTGGCTAGTGAAATAAGTTATTAACAAAAAACAACCTTAATTAAAAATTATTAAAAGTTTTACAACTAATTTACTTTAAACTCAGTTCTAACAAAATATCATTGTACTGCCTTTTGTCACGGCTTAGGGACAATAATGACATTTTTTGAAAACAACGTGTATTTTAAGAGACTTTCAATATAAAAAAAAACATAAAATCGTCAAAATCAGCCAAGATAAGTATAAAGGTTAATTAAAATATATTTATGTTAAGCTAGATAAAGAGAGAATATCCCACTTGAAAGAACGAGGTAAACGAGTTTCGATTTTTTTTTTTAATTAAATGTCTCTAAAATGCACCCTGTAAAAAATATCAATAATTTTTGAACGGTTTTTTTTCATATTTTTCTTATTCATTTGGCAATACAACAAAAATATAAAAACTAGTTTCAGGATTGTATAGAGAATTTTGTTTGGAATTCAAACACAAAAATATATATATTACCCATTTAAAATAGTAAATTTTTATCTCTTTTATTTTTTGATGTCACCCTGTATAACCAAAAATAATGTTGGAACTTTCATATACTATATTTTTCCTCAATCTTATAATGATGAAGCTAATATCGTATTACCACAATATTGGACCATTCTATACAATACAATTAAAGGTTAAGCTAAACTCTTACTCCTTAATTTTCCCACATAGTGTAATTTTAAAACCGGTATAAGTTGGCAATGGAGAATTTACATTGTTAAGTACAATAATAAGTCAAGCAAGTTTTAAAACAACTTCTGGTGGACTGGCCCTCGAACACAACAACATCAAAAGCGTTGTAAAAAACTCATTGCTAGAAATGAGCAGCAATACTATCCCAAGAACTTGCAACTTTGACAGACCCTACACCATTTAGTTTGACTGGAAGGAAGGCTTTGGCAGAATAGTGAGTCAGCTAGGAAACCTTGTCCAGTACACGGACGAAACCAAAATTAACCATGGTACCGGCGCCGTACTATACGAGGACACACTCAGACTTTACGTAAATGAAGCACTGGGGCAGCATACCACAGTATTTCAGGCAGAAATTCTTAGGATTACAGGGGTAGGATCGTTCTCATCTTCTCTGGTAGTCAGGCAGCATTGAAGGCTCTAGCAATATCAAAACAGGTTTGGGACTGTCTTCAAAACCTTATCGCTCTAGCAAAATACAATAGGGTTATTCTTTCGTGGATACTAGGCCACAAGGGCGTCCCGGATAATGAAAAAGCCGACCAACTTGCTAGACAAGGACCTGCTACTCCAATTATTAGACCAGAGTCAGTATTTATGATTACAAAGGCCGCTATTCTTGGGTGGTTATACTGGTGGATAAATCAACAACACAAGAGCCGCTAAAACCACACTACGAGTACAGCAAGATATTGTTGCGCAGATCATCCGACAAACTAAGCAGCAGATAACAGATCAAGTTGGTAACAGAATTTATAACTGGCTCCTGCAGCTTGAGAATATATCTATACCCAATAGGTATCTTCGGTGAAGAACCACCATGTAGATTACGTGATGAAGAAGAGAAACAACCTCACATATCATCTACGAATGTGAAGCTTTAACCTACTGGAAGCACCTTCAGGGATCAATTAACCCGGAAGGCCTATACCCAGAGGACAAACTAGTAAACAAACCTGATGAAGTCAATTAACCTATTCACAAAAACAAATAATAAGCAACACAATAGGTCTTAAGGCTGCGATGTAAGAGCTTTTAAACCCTGGTCTGCTATGTCGTATATTCAATCAATTAATCAATCAAATTTTGAACCTTAAAAATATGACCAGCCCCAAATAAATGTTTATTTATTAACATATGTAATACAAATTATAACAATATAGTAAGCAAAACAAAATAGGCCAACTAAGAGATCCAGATTCTGTGGCTACTAGATCGGGTCTCAGTATTAAACCGATATGTTTTATACCAAGTAGCTCAAGTTTGTGATTTAGGATACTCTCCCTTAAATACACAAAATCTAAAGCTTACCTAGGATTAGTTGCTATAACTTACAAAGGAGTTTTATTTGTTGGTACTAATGTATAATTTTGATATTAAAACCAATAAAGCAATACTCGATTTATTATTGAAAAAATCCATAACTAAATTGGAATTTTTAAGTAATAATCGCGTTTTACTTCGTTCTCTTTAGTGATATGGAGTTCCCTCAAATATCGGCAAACTCAATTCAATAATTTTTATAGCTTATTTGTAAATTATTATAAGAAATAATAACTTACGCAACCGCCTTCCACGATCACCCTCAAAAGTAGTTTCAGCTTCTTGAATAATTTCTCTAGCCTGCGGAGATCCTTGTCGGAGGCGTACCTCTTGTTCCCATGCTCTGGTCATGGCTTCCGCTATTTTAAATTCTAAAATTTTTCATAGGATTACTTAGTATAGTAAAAGCTAGTATTCAGTTTAATTCCAAGCCAGTCTCAGTACAACTTTTCAGTACATTGAAACTTAATACATATTACGTATTATTGCAACTCTGCAAACTTTGCTAAACTTTAAAAAAAAATGTATGCGATTTAAAAGGGTGTAAAAAATAGTAGACTGAACAAACGGGATAATTAGTACTTGTCAAAATTAAGAAGTCCTATAAATAAAATCTTGAAATTGTCCTCTAAGGAAGCTACATTTATTCAAAAGCAAAAATTTTTATTTTATCACAGTACTCTTACATTAAAATTTAGAATTTGATGAGTAGACGGAACGATGCCCAAATGGATGGCGCGAATTCTCTCCATTAGAACAGCAGAGGCCGAGATAGGACAGGACACTATCGGTCTCGGTACTAACAGAGGATGTCCTCAGGGTGAAGTAGCTTGTTCACTTAGATGAAGCCTAATTATAGATCGACTCCTCTGTGATCTGATTGACCTCAGCATATCTTGTCAGGGACGTGGTCATAATCGCGAGAGGAAAATTCAGTAATACTCTGCAACACATTGCAGAAAAGACTTGAAGACATTAAAAAATGGTGCCAGATAATGGCACTAAATATCAACCACACCAAAACCACCTTCGTAGTCTTTACAAGAAAAATAAAACCTCAACCTGAAAACCATCAAAATGTATGGGAATATTACCGAGTGTAAGTCAGAAATTAAATATCTGGAAAATAAACTTCTCTGAAATAAACACCAAAAAGAAGCAATCAACAAGGATGCTAAAGTCTTGATGATCTGTAGAAACTTCGCGGGAATAAGCGGGGGCATAAATCCAAAAATCCTACAGTGGATATACACTGCAATAGTAAGACTAATCATCACATATGAAACAGTGATCTGGCATAAAAAAAGTCTGATTAATACGAGAGCCAGCCTCTTGAAAATTTAAAAACTGGCCTGTGCGTGTATAACTGGAGCAATAAAAATCAGCCCAATGGCTGTCATTGAGGTAATCCTAAGCCTTACACCTCTACATATACTTGTGGTGAGTATGGCGAAGAGGATGATGGCAGATGAAGCCGTAAAATGAATGCCCAATCTCTTCTCCAGAAATCAACAAATCTGGGACATCCCTGAAAATAAAATGAAAAGAAATTCAACTTTGTGAAAAACTTGAACACAAAGTAGAGTAGTAAAAGTGAATGGAAGAAAAATACGATTGAAAATCCATTCCATCCATCAAATGGTGTACAGATCAACGGAGGGAAATGGAATAGATTTCCAGCATCAGACACTACGAAGGCTTCAGTAAATCACCAAGTATCTTCTAGGCGGAAATACACAATCAGAAGATACATTCAATTCAGCAAAAATGGAACTATCGCGGACTGAAAATTATCATGATTGTTAAGCAGCCATCATTGTGCTGAGTTCCCAAATAATCAGCTCCAAGGTGGTCTCGAAATGACTAGAGGAACTAG
Source organism: Diaprepes abbreviatus (assembly GCA_034092305.1). Classification (NCBI taxonomy): domain Eukaryota; kingdom Metazoa; phylum Arthropoda; class Insecta; order Coleoptera; family Curculionidae; genus Diaprepes; species Diaprepes abbreviatus. The sequence continues at coordinate 14,599,945 of JASJET010000050.1, read as the reverse complement.
ATGGATTAGGACAAGCGAAGACGCCTCTTGGAAATTACGACCAGAAGAGATGCATAAGCCTAAGCAGAAACATACTTAGAGGTCTGACCTCAAGAAACTCGGTTGGCAAAAAGAGAAGACTACAGATTTCGCGAGGAGGGGGATAGAGCTTCTATTCACATCCTTTCAAAGTGCAGAGCTTTAGAAAACCCTAAAATGCAGTTTGGGAGCACTCCTGACAGAAGAGAACCCAAATTAAAGCCGTCCAAAATTCTAAAGTTCATGAGAGAAATAGGACTAGAGGACCTGCTTTAGTCGACAAGGTATCCCTAATGACTTAGCAGCAAAAGTGGAATGTAATAGATCTATTAAATCGCAGTGTACAAATCGCCAATTCTACACACATACACAGAATTTGATGAGCAACGCGGGTGGTTTTTATGGGGTGAGAGACATTTTTCATGCTAATTTTTTGATTTTGATTTTTTTAAAATTTTAGTTCAATTGACCATAGTTAAGATTTTTGAAATTAACTGTTTTAATACGCCGTCATTGGAAATTAAAAAATGTATCTCAACAATCGGCTTTCTTAGGAAGAATGTAACAGATTTTAATAGAAATGATAAATTTTAAAAGGTTTTGATCGAAGAAAAGGCGTTTTTACCACTTCTTCCGCAAGACTTGTGGGCTTTCTTGTTTTTCTTAAGGTCCTCTACTCCCTTGTACTCTGGCACATCCATCATTCTTGCGAATTACTTTAGGGATTACCTACAGCACAAGTCAACTTAGACTCGTAGGTGTTTAACTTGAGACCTCATAATGCTGCTTGGCTATGTAAAAATATGTATATTTTGGCCTTCTTAATGTTTTTGTTGAGACATCCTTCAGCGTAGATTTGAATTGCATACATTTCTGCTTGGAAGATGGTGGAGATGTCTCCTAGGGATTTGGAGGACCCAAAACTTGGGCTTGATACTCCCACTACAAGCCCTTCTTTCATCTTGGATCTGTCAGTAAACCATATCTGTTGGTTTCGATATAGATTCTGTATTGGAATTCTATCAAAAATCTTTATATGTTCAATAAAATTTCCAAGTTTGAAACTGCTTGAGGGAATTTGTCTCTGCCGTCCTCATCAGAGCTGTATGCAGTGGAAGTTCAGCATTGCCCTTACTGCTGCAGTGGGGTACCATGGCATGGTATCTTGTGACTCGTATACAAACTAGGCTCGGTTTTTTGTGGCTTTCTTTGAGCTATTACTTGTTGTACCTTGGGCCACCATACTAAGTAGGCATACGTGATCATGGGTTTGATGGTTGTTTTATATGACCATAAGATAGTTTTCAGCCTCAAACCCCAGATTTTCCCAAATATTTTACGACGTGTTCAGCTTGCCGTTATTGCTTTTTGTAGAATCTTTTCAATATGGCTGTTCCAGATTAGTTTCTGGTCTATTATCACTCCCAGATATTTAATCTCTTTGGAAAAGATCAGTATTGTTTAATTTAAAATTATAGCATTGATATTCAACTCGATTTCTGGTAAATGGCATCGGGACAGTTTCGTTGAGATTAACGTGTAGGCCTTCCTTGGTGCACCAGATACTAATTTCGTTTTAGGTAATTTGCATAAGACTTGTAATAGTTCCTTTATTCTTGTCTCTGAACTAACCTGAACTAAGTCGTCATCATAACTTTGCATTGGGAACCTTGAGTCGTTCAGTTGGCTCAGCAGACTGTTCTCGATCAGTTTGAAGACTCCTGGTTTAAACGAAGGTTTTCTTTGTTTTCTAGAATATTCTGTTGTTTTCCAATTTTAAATTAAAATTTTAAAACAGATAAAAATAATAAAATTTATGATACAAAATAGTCCCGCCCCTACTCAAACTATACCTTGCGTGTTTTTAATTACCTACTTCTAAATAAGTTTCAACATTTGACTAGTAGGATAAAAAAATTTTGCTTCTGATGAGCATAGCTTCGTTAAAACCGTTAAAAAGGAACTAAGTAAGTAAGAGTTTTTTTTATATTCTGTAATTCTAGTGTCCACATAACTAATTTTTTATTAAGCACTAACATTGTCCGATCGTATAACCATTCTAAATTGACAACAAGGTGTTTAAACTGACAAGATTAACAATAAATTAAAAAGTTTGATACCCTAAATAATCATTTTATTTTCTTATTAAACCGGCAAGCATAAAGAATTTTATTTATTTTCGGGCTACAACTATTTCTCTTACATATTTCAAGGCTTTATCACTAGGTTCTTATTCTTAATATCCCTATATAAGCGTTTATTTGTTAACATATTTAATATAAATTACCACAATATCATGAGCAAAACAAAACTGGCCTACCAGAAGATCTATTTTTCATGGCAATTAGATCTGGTTTAAGTCTTAAACCTTCTTAGTGAATCTAGATGTACATATTGCGAAAACCGTTGTGATTAGACTAATAATATTTTAAAATTTCAAACAATTTAAAGTAAAACATGTGACTATAAAAAAGTAAATATGCTTACGGTTTGGTTCCTCAATATTCTCAGGGGGAGAGGGGGGAGATGGGGGAGAGTCTGGACCTGTGGAAGAAAATTATTATAAATTTTAGTCACAGTTACTACTATTACTATCTATGAGTTCTGCCTGCATCCTTAGGATTATACAAGATATTATGAAGAATGAAATATGTATATATGGCGCGCTATAATCAGTACATGTAAATTCTTATAACTAATATCACTCACTTGTATAAATAGACTGGTACGATACAAAAACAGTCTTTTAATTTTTAAGATACTGAATTGCTGCATCAATAGCTATCTGAGTTCCAGTAGGATTTCCAGGGTGAGCTCGGAGATTGTATTTGCTTATAACATATTGTGCAGTCTACCTCTTCTCACAACAGTCACATGCAGGACTAGAGAGTTTTCCTTTACTTATGGGTCTTACCTACGGGTCCCTCCTACTGGTTATCTTTTCTTAGTACTAGGATCCTATCTACTGGTTATTTCACCACCAGTTATTCTACCAAAGGGTCCTTACTACTAGTACACGTTCTCTTTATGTTTTGGTTTACTTTCTGCGTCTACTCTTTTGAAGTTACATTAGTACCTACGCAGTCAAGCAGAGAGTCTCACCAGGGTTATTAAATATTTAATTAAATATTTTTATTATTGATAAAATCCAAGTTTTATTTAACCCACATGCTCACTTATGTTTGTATTGTTTTTGTGTGTACTTGCTTATCTACAGGAGTAAAGTTAAAAGCTATTTCCTAACTACATTGCAGAAGGTTACTGTATTCGCCTAGCTCCAGATGCAGTGACACCACGAATTACTCATTCTTACTCTCCGGCATAGGGGTTAACTCGGCATTTTTTCTCGAGGGTGCTACTAATAGTCTTCAACTATAGTTTGGTAATTTTGCTTTAGTGTTATTAATTTTTCGTCGCGATTAATTGTGAAGTTTTGCCTTTAAATACCAATGTAGCACCGTTATTAGAAGACTGTCTGCATACATAATAACTTCTGTTGTGTGGTAAGGTGAAAAAACTGAAGTATATATGTGCGAAGTAGTAGATATCTGTTGGACTTCCATTGTTTTTATTTTTTGTTTCGGCTAGTAGTTATCTCTAGCCGTTTTCAAGTGAAACTAAATAAATCCCTTAGCTACATGACTATTTATACTAAAAGTAAATGCAGTGAAGTGACTGAGATGGGTGCAGTCATGCTTGCTATGGCAAAATCATATTTTCTTTATGCTGCATTTAGTTTTAGTTTACAATTACTAAGAAGTGGTTTCCACACTTCTCTTATATCTAAAGATGGTTTACTAAAACAACTCGGGTTCTGATGTATAACCGCGGCTTCTTTGAATTTCCGTTTTCTCCAATGTTGTTCCCGGTGTAGTATTGTAGCTTCAGACCATTTTATGTGGTGTCCATGAGTCCAGGTTGGCGGCACCAAGTTTTTCTGTTTCTCCTCGAGATGTGCATTTTTGGTGTTCTTTGATCCTTACATCAAGAAGTCTCTTTGTTTCGCCAATGTAGGAATTGCCACATTCACATGGTATCTGATATACACAGTTCTTCATGTCTCTTTGAGTTGTTGGTTTGACCCTAGTGAGCCGACTTCTCAGAGAGTTATTTGATTTGAAAACAACGTTGATTTATATCGTTTTCCTCTCCTTCTAACTTTTTCTGAAATGCTTTTAACATAAGGAATGTTCAAAACTGGTTTTCGTTCTTCATTCGTTGTCGATCTTGTCCCATTTCTGCGTTGTTCAAGAAATTTATCCACTAGATATACTGGGTATCCGTTGGCTGTCAGATCATTTTTAATGTAATCTATCTCTTTCATTAAGTTCTCGTTGGAGTTGCAGAGAGTTAAGGCTCTATCTACGACATTTCTTATAATTCCTTGTTTGGTGTTGTTGGAGTGATTAGACGAATAATTAAGGTATTGTCTTGTGTGCGTGGCTTTTCTGTAAACCAAAGTTCGAATTTGTCTGCCATTTCTTTCAACCAAGACATCTAGGAATGGTAATTTATTTTCTACTTCTTTCTCCATGGTGAGTTTAATAGTTGGGCTGATATTGTTGAGATGAAAAAGGAAGTTTCGAAGTTCTTCGTCGTTTCCACTCCAAATAATAAAAGTATCGTCTACGTATCTGAGCAATAACTTTGGTTTCTTAGATGTGGATTCAATTGCAAACGTCTCGAACCATTCCATGAAAATATTTGCGACCACTGGTGAAAGTGAAGATCCCATCGGTAGTCCATCATCCTGGATATAGAATTTTCCCCTTTCTTGAAAATAGGAATTAGTCAAACAACTTTCCAACAAGTCCATAGTGGCGTGCTGTGGTAAAGATGTTCTTTCTGCTAAGGTCTGGTCTTCTTCAAGTTTCTTTCTTATGATTTTTAGTGAGTCCTTAACTGGAACGTTGGTGTATAGGCTTTCCACGTCAAAGCTAATAAAATGGTCTTCTGGTTGTACTTCTATTTCACGTATAATTTCTACGAAATGTTGCGAGTTCTTAACCCAGGACGATGTATTTCCTTGTAATGGTCTCAGGATTGGAAGAAGAAATTTGGCAAGTTCAGAAGTCGGAGAGTTCCGGGAACTCGTGATAGGTCGTAAGGGCATGTCTTGCTTATGTATTTTCGGGAGTCCATAAAGATGTGGAGTTTTGCTATGGTGTGGCGTCAACTGAGTCCGGATCCTCTCAGGAATATACCGTTCATGTTTCTTAAGAACGCGATAGATTCTTCCTTCAATTGCAGATGTGGGATCTTTAGAAAGAGATGTATAATTTCCTTTGCTTAAAACTTCATCAATTTTTTGATTGTATGTGACAGCATTCATTATGACTGTAGCATTTCCTTTATCTGCTGGTAGAATTTTAATACTGGAGTCTTTCTGTAGTTTGGCTAGGGCAGTTTTCTCGTTTTTGCTTATGTTTGGTTCGGTTTTTCTAGATTTTTGTAGAGTTTCTCTTATTTTCCACTTGAATTCATCTGCAAAAAGGTCTTCGATATTCGCAGAGTCTGCGGCGCTAATTATATCGAGAAAGGGAACCTATTTTGGAGCAACCGTGAAGTTCAAATCTTTGGCAAGTGGTGAGTTTTCCGCTGAGGTTAATTCCTTGGCAGATATATTAACAATTGTCCTCTGGCTCTGAGAAGGCTGTTGTCGTTCTTGTCTGCTCTGATATTTGGAAAATTTCTTTTGATGTATGATTTCTTGTTTTGTTCTCACTTTGTCACAAGTAGCGTCAATTTTTCTTAGGATGGGGGCGTAGTCTTCTTCTAATGTATATTCTTTAATTTCTTCGAACCGTTGGCGAATGTCCTCTAGTAGTGTTGCTTTCTTGAAACGATGATAGTTTATCTGTGAACGTATTAATGCCTTACTAGCATTTTCCAATATCCTGTTTGCCCGTTGTCCTGGAACTGGAGATTTTATACGAAAACCATCTGGTATTATTCCCTGATCTCATGCTTGTCGTAGAAACTGGATGTGCGTCTCCTCTTTTGTAAGCTTAATCTTGGATTTCTCGTAGTATATATGTTATATGAAAAGGCTACATCAGTGTACCCTGTTGCACTCCAGTTTGTGTATTTTTATATGTAGATATTGCATTTTTTACGTGTACACAGGAAATTCTAATTGTGAGATATGATGCTACTAATGCGAATAAGTATAGAAGAAAATCATGAAATGTTAATAGTATGTAGAGAAGTCCATATAGCCACACTATACTAAAGCCAAACTAAATGTCAAAAAAGAATCGCTGAGTCCTTTTCTGTTTATTTCATTTAGCGCATTCTGTAGCACTAGACTAATAGCTAGTGTTATGTGTCATGTTTTGGTTTGAAACCAGATTGACTCTTACGGATATTTTTATCTAGTTGTAATACGCTGATTATTGACATGATGTGCCTTTTTGCGACCTATGACATTTTAACCAACATTTTCGTATTGTAGAATCCATTGAAACAGAAACAAATAGCTTGTGTGGAGTACTTATGGAAGTATTAGTATTATTGGTATCTTTATCACTTTTTGATCATAGTTTACACTAAACCTTTATTCTTTTTGTTTATACAGAGTGTCCAGAAAATACATGTACAAAGTGTAATGACATACTCTTAACGCCAAAATAGATCGATTTAAGCCAATTTAATTATATTTGATACTGCTTCGTTTTAAGAAATATTGTTTTTTTCCTAAATTTCTTGAAAACGTGGTAACTTATTTTAACGTTTTTTGGTTGTGTGGTCTACCACTATAATATGACATTCTCTAGTGGTATACCGACCAGATATAAAGTAGTGCGAGTGTTATAAAAGTGTCGTCACTTGTAAATATCGCTTCTGATTTTCTATGTCATTATTTTTAAGACAATCTAGATATTTCTATCGAATAATCGCAAGTATTTGGAAGTTCTTTTACCTCTTGAAAAATTTTCGTTCGATTAGTGGTTTCCTCAAGAACATGCATACACCAAATAACTGTAATAATAAAAAATAACTGTAACAATAATTTTTCGAGTGACTTTGTTGCTGTGGGATTTAATAATTTGACTATTGACAAATTGCTATCACTGTCTAAAAGATGGACTAAAGTAAGATCAAAACTTTAAATTTCTAAGCCTATTTTACTATTAAATATTGACAACTGCACGCACTCCGAGAAGGTTGACAAGATCTTGGTGTATAGGTTTTTTGAAGGAAATGGGCATGAGCGTCGAAGTGTTAGGGTTTACATGAAGAGATTCCCTAACCACCGAATATCAAACATATGCCAATATTGAGCGTTATATCCGAAAAACGGGCAGCTTAGAGAAAAAAATTTGAAAGTAAGGGTCGCATTTGAGCAACTCGAATATTCGAAAAAAAGAAGAAATTTTGAAAAGACTTGAGGAAGAACCAAGGTGTTAGTAACCAGGATAGCTATTCTCATTCTCGAGAGAATGATCATCTTGATGGAAGGTGGGCGTGGTTCTCACGAAAAAGTAAGAAACCGTATTCTGGTAATTTTAAGCGATTGTCACATCTATCAAATCTTGAGAGAACTTGTTCTGTCATTCCCGTCATTATTCGATATTTTTAGGTTATAAAAGTTCAAAAAATTCATGACTATTTTGAAAATATTGTAATTTTAATAAAATATTTTGTTCACAAAAATACATACATAAAATGGGTATTGAGGAAGTAATTTTGAACCATAATAAACCAGAGGATGTCAGATTAGCGGAAAAACAAATGGCAAATTATAATCGTCAATTTCAACCACGGTTGCGTCGATTTGGAGATTTAAATGATTCGGAATTCACAATGCTGTTTAGGTAAGTATCTATTATATAAATATTTATGAAACTTGGTGGATTCTACTTCATTTAATTTATTTTACCGGCTTGGTACAGATCTGGGAAGATACCTTGTACTAAAAATAACCCAATTTCTAGAATTCCCAGGGCTTAAAAGAAAGCAACATCAATATTGCCACAAGTCGTGGTAATGTTTAGTAACTATAAAGTTAGCATATGCAAGATCAGTAGGTCATTAATGATTTTTTTAATTGGTTGGATTATACATATTTGTAATATATTACCTGCTTTATTTACTGTCAAAAAATTTGGAGGATGTTAAGCTAATATTAATTTTCCTTTTTACATTTAGGTACCCATATTAATATAATTTTATTAAAATATTAATATTTTCAGGTTCGTAGATTTTTTGCGACTGGAAGCTACCATGAAATTACTAGGTTGAATATATTTCTGGAAGTAGTTAGCGAAGTATCAGTTGGAGTATTGCAGAATTAAAACTCCAATTCTTTAAATAGAGAAGATGCTATTTCAGAGTGGATCTAATTGTTACAAAATTTAAATAAATTAGAAGTTTGTCGAACTGGGTAATTTTCTATTAAATCCTAAATTATAAACAGCTAGGAGTAATGAGTATTTTGCAAATATGATAATTAATTAGTTTTTTTTTAGAATTAAAACTGGTGTTAAATAGGTAAAATGTAAGATAATTTTGAAATATAACTAAATTTTTATGATGTTTTAGGTTTTATACAAAACATAATTTCCCTGGTATTATAGGGTGTATTGACTGCATTTATGTTGTAATTACAAGATCATCAAGAGATGACCCAGAATTTGCGATGACGCTTTATATCATGAATATAAATGCTCAATTTCTTAAGTAATACCCATGATTCCTATATTTGGAAAGAATATAACATTTCCAATATGATGGAAATTATCTATTGAAGAAACCCAAAAGATTTATTCTTCTTCATTGGAGATTCAAGTAAATTAATTGTACAATAAACTGATAATTTGTTATTTATTTAGAATAGGTGTAAATATATACAGGAAGGTGAACCAAGTTAAATTTTTTCAGGGTTTCTTTTAAGGCCATGACCTTTGGAGATGTTTCACAACTGGAGACACCAGAGAAAAGATTTAATAGATATCTGTTCATTGCGGAATACCTTCTTAAGATGTTGTGGTGTATTAAAGAATATATTTAGATGTTTTCCAAAAGATAAATAGATAATAATTTTTGTAATATGGGAAATGTTCGTCAAGAACAAGAGATACACCCTGATCTACAAGGAGCAAGACAGATCCAATAACACATTATCAGTAACTACTTTAGGGAAAATTAATAATTTTACTATTAGCCGAATATTATGTATATATTTCAAATATGCAAAATGTTTTTTATTGATGAAATAAATTTTTACAGATTTCATTTTGTTTTCTTACTTTGTACATTCATTCCCTGATATTTATAGGGAGTACAAAAAATAACATTTATACAAAAATCAAGAAAATTTTTCTTTTACCAACTCAGTAGGAAACAAACCAAATTTATAATTTTTTTTTGCATGATATCCTTTACAGCTTTAAAAGTGATACTAATTTCACGCATAACGGGTATCTTTCCAGTAAAATATTTCGATCTGTGTTTCTTCACATTTATTTTTTTCTCTATAAACCTCCCTTTCTAATTCTTATCTCTCATTAAGCATATTAAGTACGTTATTTACGTTATAAAAATTTATTTATTATAGTTATTTTAAATTGGAACATTTGCTTGCTAAGTAGGGTTATGCCCACGTTCATATTCTATTTTAGGGTTAAATGCACAATTTATATGGTTACATACACTATAGACGCTTGGCAACAGAGTTTTTTAAATTTTGTTTCCGATCTCCCATCATATCGTACGAGAATACGGTAATACACGACCGAGAGAATAATCGTGGGATGGGATTGTCCCTATTCTCTCAAGAGAATGATCACTTTCTATTAAGAACTAGAACAGCCATCATGAGCTTAGAACGTAAGTTGAATATCCTTAAATCTAATATATATGATATTTTAAAAGAAGAGTTGTTGCATTCATATCACATCCAAAAGGTTCAGAAACTTTTGCCGCTTGATCGCCCCATGCCACTTACATTTTGTGAATTTATTGTGCAATAGTTTTAGAGTTCTTAATTTATGTAAAAATTTTTTTTTACTGATGAGATGTGCTTTACAACATCTGGAGTCACCAACCTGCACAACGAACTTATTTATGCTTATGAAAATCCATATGCCATTAAAGTTGCACACCATCACCTTAACTTAAAAATTATTGTTCTTGCATGAAATTTTATATTTATTATTATTTACCGCTACCTTATTGTTCTTGTTGTGATTTCCGACAGGATAAATGGAAATATTTTTCTAAATTTTTTCTAACATTCACATTACCAGTTTTTTAAGAAAATATGCCCATTTTAATTCGGTAAGAACTATGGTATATATATTAATGTTTTTTTTTCAGTTAGTTTTCCCAATCTTTTTAAAATACATATATGTACTTCTAATATTTATTTTAGAAATTGTCTGATTATTACAACAAGTTGGTATAGGCATGTAACTGACAATAGTTTTTTCCTGGCAAAACCGCCAATTCAATTAAAATTTTACACAAGCGTCCAAATACATGCTGGTGTTAGACCACACACCAAAAATCATTAAATTCAGTTACGTTTTCAAGAAATTTTTTCAAAAAAATTTGAGAAAAATTAATGTTTTCTTAAAAGTTTGACGTCTTCTACGGCCTAAACGAAGCATTATCGGATATAACTAAGTTGGCTTAAATCGACCTATTCTGACGTCAAGAGCGTGTCGTCAAACGTTGTACACGTATTTTCCGGACACTCTGTAAATTTAGCTCTTATGTCTAGTGCTGAGAGGTATGTCTCCTCTCTCTCTAGCTAAGAAGATGGTAAAGGGTCATCAGGAAGTGAATATTTGCATCTGGTGAAAAACTGTAACATATATCAGTGGAGAGATGTTTTTTTAATTATTTATAAATACATTCATTTCATTTGATTCATTTTAGCCTAGTTTTCATCCTTCCAAAACTGGATATAGGCCTCCCCTAATTGTTTCCAAATCTCCCTATTCTGGGCTCTTCTTTGCTACATCAAGCCGACAAGTCTGACTATGTCATCCTTCCATCTCCTCTGTGGCTTGCCTCTGGATCTTTTCCCTTCATATGGGCGCCATTTTCCAATTTCTGAATTCAAACGGTTGTCTTTTATTCGTTCGTTATGGCCCGCCCATTTCCATTTTAGTGATGCTACTCTTTCTATAGCGTGAACTGCGTTGGTTTTTCTTCTTATCCACTCATTTCGTTTTTATCTCTGAGTGATATTCCTAACATGTGTCGTTCCATAGCCCTTTGAGTTTTGCGTATTCTGTCCAAATTTAATTTTGTAAAGGTCCACATCTGCGCTCCGTATGTTAGAACCGGCAATATACAATAATCAAATACTTTGGTTCTTAAGTATAAGGGAATTTTCTGATTTTTCAAAACATAGGAGAGTTTTCCGAACGCCGTCCATCCTAATCGAGTTCTTCGTGTTATTTCGGCTGTCTGGTTGTCCTTACTCGCTCTTATGGCCTGGCCTAAGTAAATATATATATATATATATATATATATATATATATATATATATATATATATATATTCACCTGTTCTATTTCGGTTGCATTTACTGTTATAACTTGTTGTTCGTCTGAGTTTGACATTACTTTTGTTTTTCTGAGATTCATCTTTAATCCTCGTTGGAGCGATGCTTCATGGAGGTCGTTTATCATTGACTGCAGCTCTTCCCAGTCGGACGCGATCAAGAGTATATCATCTGCATATCTCAGATGATTTAGGAATCTACCATTAATGTTTATCCCTTTATTTTCCCAATTTAATGATTTGAACAAGTCTTCCAGGGCAATTGTAAATAATTTGGGCGAGATTGTATCTCCCTGTCTTACTCTTCTTTTGATTGGGATGCAGTTCGTCTTTAGCTCGTCATCAAGTTGTACTGTCATCGTTGCGTCTAGATAAACATTATGCAATAGATTTTTGTATCTCTAGTCTATTCTGCTATTTACCAAAGCTTCTTCAACAGCCCATAGTTCTATGCTGTCGAAAGCCTTCTCGTAATCAACAAAGGCCATGTACAGAGGCAGATTATACTCGTTGGTTTTTTCTATTAATATTTTTAGTGTATGCAGGTGGTCGCACGTTCCATATCTCCTTCTGAATCCTGTATGTATCGAATTTGTTCGTCAGTCTGCTAGTTATGATTTTCATGAAGGTTTTGTATAACTGGGAAAGAAGGGATATAGGCCTATAATTGTCCAGAGTCGCCGGATCGCCTTTTTTATATATCAAAGTTGTGTTAGCGTTGTTCCATCCACTGGGTATCCTACCTTCGACAAGACATTTTGAATAAGATCTTTAAATATTTTTTAACTTTTCTTCCTCCTTCCTTAAGAAGTTCTATTAAGACTTTGTCATCTCCCGCTGCTTTATTTCTTTTCATATCTTGTATGGCTTTATCTATTTCATCCTCTGTAATATCTGGCAGGTCTTCAGAATTCACATTTGTTATTGTCTTTTTCAAATTCTTTATAGTATTAGCCGAGGGAGGGTTTCTTGGGCTATATAGATCTTCATAGTATTGTTCAGTTATCATTATTGTCTCCTTTCTATCTCTTACTTCATCGCTCCGGTTCTTTAGCAGAATTATCTTCTTCTTTCCTACTTTAGACTTCATTGCTTTCAGACTTCGGTTCTTTTCTATTATGTGTTCTATGCGTTCTTCTTAGTATTTTCTTATGTCGGCTTTTATTTGTTTTCTTATGACCTTGTTTAATTTTACGAACTCAATTGTGTTTTTTTTTTATTTTCACTCAAAAGTTGACGTCTTTTCCTTAACAGGTCTTGGGACTTTCTGCTAATTTTAGACTGTTTTTGTTGTTGATTTGCGGCCACCTTAGAGCTTATTTCTAATAATTCATTGGATTCATTCAATGAATTATAAATACATATTACTTAGTAAATTCAAAATTATTTTTACTCTAAAAGTGTATCTATTACATTTCATTCTTTAATTAAAATGTTCTTAGGATAAACAATAAAAAAATCGCTGTTTTAAACCTTTGTTGTTATATTATATGACTAAGTACAAAATCTACTACATTATACTCTAGTACTGTGTGAAAATGTTTCATATTATGGTATTTATTTCACCTTAAAGTGTCTACATTTTTTCCCTGACACCCTGTATAATAAAATATACTTACGAAGGCCCAGTGTTCTTTCACGCTCTTTAATAAATTCTGGTGTTCTATCTTTTTTCTTCATATAATCTGAAAGGAATCAAAATATAAATTAGTTTATGCTAGCTTAGATTGAACTAGATCAGATAAGGTTAGGCCAGGTTTTTATTAATGTTCATTATCTCAATAGAATAGGCATTTTTAACTCTTAAAACTTCTAGTACAATTAAATAAAAATAGGCAAAGTTCGCTCTCCATAGGAACTGTGTAGGTTCATTTGACTGAATATCTTTTAATATCATAATTTTGCCTAAAACTCTCATAATATTCGGTTTATTGGACAACTCCTATTTTTTATAATTGTCTCTAAATTACGGAAATAATGAGTAAAAAGAATGCCGCTCATTTTTCCAACTTCATCAGAATCGATTCACAACCGCCATTTTTGATGATGATTGTCGCTTAAATAAGAAAATTTTTAAACGTTTAATACAATTTGCAAATGTATATTAAAATTTTACTAGGAAATTAAATACAGTGTGTCCCATAACAAAATACTACGATTGTTTCTCGGAAAATTGAATTTGTAAACTTTTTGAAATTTGGTAGTGTAGTAAAGTCGAGACGGCAAGTCGGCTGAAGTTGATGCATTCTTGCTTATTTTAAATAAAATACCATAAGTTACTTCATTTTTAGATCTAGGCACAATTATAAAAATATTTCATGCATAATGTCTTAAACCTAGGCCTAACTATTTTTGACATATTTTAAATTTTATGTCAAAAAATGGCGTGTGTAGGCCTAAACGTAACTGTCAATTTGTCCTATATGAAAGACTTCAATATTTAATTGGGGTTGGTTTCCTCCTAGAAGGAGATCTATTTTAGTGGAGAGCGTTGATATTTTGATAATAGATAAATAAGGGGAATCAAAAATCAACATTAAATATTATCTTGAAAAAATTGTTTAAAGATATGAGTATTAAAAGCAATACGCGAATCTACAAGACCTATATAAGACCTATTATGACCTACGCCACAGAAAGGCGAGCAGAAACAGCTCCTACTAAACAACTGTTAAGAAAAATAGAGATGAAGACACTAAGAACCTGGTCAAACCGCTTGAAGACAGAATGAGAAATAGCTATATTAGGTCTTTATGTGATATCCAAGACGTGGCAAGATGGTTTAGCAAGAAGGAAAATATGGAGAGACCACGTAGATAGAATGGCTAATAACCGACTTGCAAAACTTGTAAAAGAGGAGAAACCTAATATCTACAGACCTTCCATAAGACCTCCCAAACGCTGGTATTAAAGCCGGATATCGGAGTTACAACTTAGGCAACAACAAAAAACATAATAATTTAGGCAACCAGAAAGCCGTACCTTTCTTTATTGCCGGCTACTATTCTCGAATTGACGTAACGAATAGCATATTATACTAGTTTAAATAATGTAATATGTAAAGGACAACATAAAATCGATGTATGTACAAGAGATAAAAGATCTCGAAATATTTATCAACACTTTTCCAAATATAAATAAAAGTTATTCAGCATTCACACAATGGGCTCTTGTTTTGACGATATGCTAATTCTCCGGGGAATTCGTTGGTAAATCGAAATTTTCGCGTATTTTCTTCAGCAAGTAGATTGGTCCCTTCGAGCATACACTACTAGAGACAACATGCAACACGGCAAAGAGAGAGGGCGAATACGGAGAAATGCTATCTCTTTCGTTCCGAACGTTTAGTTCTGTTCTTCATCCTCATGGAACCAGTAAAATAGATTTCCTTCTAGAAGAAAACCAACCCCAATTTAATGAAGGTTGTCATATAGGAGAAAATAATATTTATGTTTAGGCCTGCAAACGCTATTGTTGACATAAAATTTAAAATGTATATATATATAATATGTGTATAATTCTACGTAGAAGAAAATTATTAAAATGTAATTTCTTTTACCATAACGTTCTGGAGAGGCAACATCTTCCCTTCCATAGGTAAATTCAGGAATTTCTAATGGAGCTCCACTTGTGGGAGAATAGACCTGTGTCCTTGGTGGGGTCATCTGACTAAAATATTGAATATAATAAATTTTTAACATAAAATTCGAAACAATAAAAACAATATTTTTTGTTGTATTCACGAGGATCGATAAAATTGAATATCATTTTTTGCGAAATCTTCCATTTCCAGGATTTTATTACATTTATTTCTTTATAAAACTGGAGGTTGATAATTCTAAATTTTCTACTGTGAAACGTAATGTTAAATACAAAAATTGCGCAGTGCAAGCATAGCAGGCCTATGCAACTTTGATCGAAATAATCGCAAATGTCATCCATCTCAAATCTGACTAACTTGAAAATCCAAGTGAAATTTAAATGGACAAATTAGAAGCGCTCTGTATATTTATTGAACCACGTCATCGACTGTCAAGATTATTCCGCGTTGATTTGTTGTAGTTTGAGAGAATTTTAAAAACTTTTTCATATTCCATTGAATTTTAAGTTTTTTAAACATGGCGACGATCATACTTTAAGGTGTATGAATGAATAAATGATTAAAAGTGGTGAGATTTGATCATCGATGCTCAGGCCTCATTGGGCCCTTTACATTCCACCATAGCTGCAGGTCATTCGAGGCCGATCACCTTTGCGAATCCAAGGAGCCTCGTTAACTGCTTCCGGTAACAACATTGTATCTCCAAAATAACTCTGTTTCAGTCCGTTGAGAGCTGGGCACTCTCTGAGGACATGGTCAATAGTTTAATTCTCCTTCAGACACAATCTGCACGTCAGATCGTCTACGACACTGATCTTGTGAAGATGGCCTCTCAGGTAATATTGTCTTGTCAACAATACCACTAGAATTCGCAGCACTTTTCTTCCTAAGGAGAAAGCTTCCTAGTAAGACGTGCGCTAGGTCCAGTTATATGGTCCTTGGTACACCTCATTCCAAGAGCTCCTGTCTACGATTCAGTAAATTAGCTTTTCAGCAACAATTTTTGTTCCTATTTATTGACGGCAATTGGGAAAAGTAGAATCGGTTGGAGTCCATATGGTTCAGTTACTAACTTTGCCAGACGGTCCACTTCCTCATTCGGTCAGACTGTTCAGTACATCCTTACACTCAGACACAGCGAAGTTACGACAGTGGACTTTATGCAATCATCGCAGCCTCAGTGTCTGAGTCTTCTTCATGTGCCCTGTCCGTTGCGAACGTTGGCTATTATCATGGCAATCTTGATTTTGTTTGCGACGCTCCTGAACAGTTCGGCGGATGTTAGTCCAAACCATTGACGTAAGTTTCGGAGCCATGAGTGTCTTCTTCTTCCGGGTCCGCGTTTGCTATCTATCTTTCCTTGGAGTATTAGCTGAAGAAGACGGTATTTGTTATGCCTCATTACATGACCAAGATATTCTAGCTTCCTCCTCTTGATCGTCGGTATAATTTCCTTTTCTTTCCGTATACGGCGAACTATCTCCACGTTGGTGATGTGTTCAGTCCAGGATATTTTCAGGATACGTCGATACACCCACATTTCAAACGCTTCCAGCCTCTTCAATAGAGTTTCCGTCACTGTCCATGCTTCCGCGCCATACAGCAAGACAGGAAATACGTAGCATTTAGCAAGTCTTACTTTTAATGGAAGAGATATGTCACCACTCATGAACAAACTTCTCATTCTGTTAAAGGTCGCTCTGGCTTTTTCAATTCTAGATCGTATTTCGGTGGTTTGGTCCCATCTTGTGTTAACAACTGTGCCGAGGTATATATATGAGTCGACATGCGCTATTATTTTATTATCTATTATCAATTGTCTGGCTGGTTGTTGATTTTTGCTAATTAGCATCCATTTTGTTTTATTTATATTTAGATCGAGTCCTTTTTCCTTGCTAGCTTTCTGGACCTTTTCCATGAGACATTGTAACTCATCTATGCTGTTGGCAAGTATAACCGTATCATCAGCGTATCTTATGTTATTTATTATCTCTCCATTTACTTTGATGCCTACGTCAGTTTCTTCCAGTGCTTTTCTAAAAATTTGTTCTGAATAGATATTGAAAAGTAGAGGAGACAGGATATATCCTTGTCGTACGCCTTTCTTAATTTGGACGTTTTCAGTGAGCATATTGCCTATTTTCACCTTAGCCGTTTGTCCCCAATAGAGATTTGCCACAATTCGGATGTCCTTGTAGTCAACACCTATGTTTTGGAGCGTTTGTAATAGTTGGTCATGTCTCACATTGTCAAATGCTTTAGAGTAGTCGATAGAGCACATGTAGACATCTTTATTCATATCTCTGCACCGCTGTAATAGTACTTGCAGGCAAAATATAGCCTCTCTTGTGCCGAGAGCATTTCGGAACCCAAATTGTGACTCGCTTATGTTTTCTTCGCATTTATTGTATATTCTGTTGTATGACTTTGGTCAGGACTTTGGTAATATGGTTAATTAGACTTATCAGCCTGTGTTGATCACAAAGTTTGGTGTACGGCTTTTTAGGTATGGCAATGAAGGTTGATTGGAGCCAGTTTTCCGGAATTTCGCCGCTGTCATATATGTTGTTTAAAAGTGAAGTCAGAGTATCCAAGAATTGATTATCCATTTCGCACTGCATCTTTAGAATTTCGCCATGAATGTTATCTGGGCCTGGAGTTTTGTTATTTTTGAGAGACCATATGGCTTTCTGTACCTCTGACTTAAGAATGGGAGGTCCGGTTTCGATGTTTTTAATGGTATATTCATAATGGCGGTCTGATGCAAAAATTCTTCCACATATAATTTCCATGTTTCGAGTATCTTCGACGGCTCTGATGTAAGGTTACCGTCAGCATCAGCTATGGACGTAGCTGTACCATTATAATTTGTCTTCTTTGTCATTTCTTTGATCTTCCTATGCATGTTTTGATAATCATATTTCTTCTCGCATTGCTCGATCTCTATACATTTTGCAGACAACCATCCTTCTTTCGCCTTTCTAATTTGTGTTTTTATTTTTTTGTGTATTTCGTGATATTTTAATTTGTTCTTATTTTTATATTTTCTTCGTTCTTCCATCATATCAAGGATATCTTCCGTCATCCAATCCTTCTTCTTCTCTTTATCGTGTATTAATAGTTGCGTGCATGTTGTATGGATAGCCTGTTCAATCTTGTCCCATCTTGATAGTGGTTCTGATGTATGTTCGTTAATTTTGTCTATTTCTTTGTTTAGAGAATCTTGTACCTGTTGTTTAATTTTGACATCAGAGAGCTTTCCTATGTTTATTTTCTTGTTATTGATTTTCTTCTTAACACGCTTTAATCTGACTTCGATTTTGCAGACAACTGGGTTGTGGTCCGACGGAACATCGGCCCCCGGGTAGGTTTTTGATGATTTAATAGCGTTCTTGTATCTTACTGGTACACCTATGTAGTCTATCTGATTTCTTACGATGTTTTCTGGTGTGTCTGCTGGCGACTTCCATGTGTATATCCTGCGAGCGGGTAATTTGAACAAGGTATTAGTTAGAATCATATTATGTTCTTGACAAAAGCGAATGAGGCGATCACCGCGGTCGTTTCTCTCTCCCAGTCCAAAACTTCCCACCACATTGTCCACTTTGCCCCTGCCCACTTTTGCGTTGAAATCACCCATTACAATATTTATCTCGTGCTTATTGATCATCCTGATTAGTTGGTCTATTTGATCATAGAATTCCTCGATGGCTGCTTCATCCTTGTCTGCAGTGGGTGCATATATCTGGATTATATTTAGATCTACCGGGGTTGCATGCAGCTGCAGAAGCATCATCCTGTCAGAGAGCGGAGTGAAGGCTTTTACTGCTTTCTTAATGTGCGGTGCGACTATTATTCCCACTCCGTTTCTATGCTGTGACGTGTTATTGCCGGAATAGTAAACCATGCAATCCTGAATTGTGCAGTGCCCAGAGCCGAGCCAACGGGTTTCACGGGTTTCATTTCCTTCACTATGTTATGTACTTTTCCGCCCTCATACATACTCTGTATATTCCATGTAGCGATCCTTTGACATGTCGGCATTGTATACTGTTTACCTTTGTAGGGATTTCGCATGCTGACGACCTGGGAGGCCCTACAGTTTAAGTGCGTCTGTCCTCCCCTGCCGGATCTCGGATTCCGAGGTCCGTGATCAGTAACATTATCTATGTTATATTTGATTACCATGACAATTTTACTAGGAAAGTAATAATGAGGTGGTTTTCCGTTGCCTTCCTCATCGCTGTATAAACGCCGTTTCCGTGGGTACCACTGCTCCGTTTATTCCCTGATTCACAGCCTTTTTGGTTCTCTGAACCATTGCCTGTGTTCAGTATTGAAATAGCCAGCTGCCGCTATTCAAGCTAGTTTTGGTCCGCCCTGAGTATTTCATTTCCTCAGTACCACCCATATCTGGGAGGCGTGCCCCTATCCGCCACCTGGGGAGGCGCCCGATGGAGGACTAGCAACCCCACACGGGGTGTGGGTGTACACATGTTTATTACCCTATTCCTGTTTATATCCTTCTCACAGGGATGGTCAAACTGCAGAACAACATAAATTTCTGCTGTAAAGATCGCCCTACCTTGTCCGAGAGAGTACAACTCACTTGCAGATCTACAGTGTCCGTTTTAAAGCTTCCTATAAAGAATAATTCATAGGAATAAAATCCGATACATCGATTTACATTTAATGCAAAGTATGAGGGTTTACTATCGTACATAAAACCCATATTTTCTCTCCACCATGCATTCCAGAAACCCGAGTAGCTGCTCGCTCCAATTCTGGAATGCCCTAGGCAACGGAGACGATAAAAAGTCTTCAGAGCCTCGTTCTCTATGCATAAGTGGAGAGGAGGCAGGTTTACCAAGATTTCTACAGCCTTGGTGGAGGTAGTCCTCATCGTACTCAATATTCCCCTACAAACCATTTTTCGAACTTTGTTAAGTTAAAGACGGTATTTGCGCTTTGCTGCATTAGGTCACCGTACAGTAGGACATAATAGTGTATATTCAGAATAACACTCTCGGCATCAGCACCCATGTGCACTCATTTACAAACCCAGAAATCTCATATCGCCTCCTTGATGCGAGCTTCAAAATGATAATTCCAGCTCAATCATGAGTCGAGAATTACTCCCAGGTATTCAACTGTTCTCTTGTATTGAAGTTTCTTTCCTGAAAATGTAATTATGGTAAATCTCACCACTTCCCTCTTTTTTGTGAAGAGTACCACTTCGACCTTACTCGAGTTTATTCCGAGACATTTCCTATGGCACCATCGCTCCACGATCCGGAGGGTCCACTTCATTGGTCCCTTCAGGTCTCGGAATCGCGACCAGGGCACAAAATGACACAGTCATCGGCGTAGGCCTGCGTATACAAACCAACGTCATTCAATTCACTTAGCAGGCTGTCCACCACAAGACTCCACAGCAAAGGCGATAGAAGTCCTCCCTGTGGACAACCCCTACTTGACAGTGCTTGACAGTTATATTGTGAAGCTCAGCATATATTAGTCTCTGAGTTAACGTTGCTCTGATCCATGCGACTACTGTCGGTTCAGAGTTTCGCCATTGTAGAGCATTACATATCGAATTGTGAGATGTGTCGTCAAACACACCTCGATGTCGATAAAAGTACCTAAGGCGGATCGATCATTCAACAGCGCTCTTTCGACTCTTGTGACAAGTTGATATAGCGTCGTGTCTGTGGATTTTCCTGCCTGATAGGCAAATTGTAAAGGGTGCTAGAAACACTGCACCATTAATCCTTCCTTGATGTGACGATCCGCCAACCTTTCTAGCAGTCTTTAATAAGAAACTGGTCAGGCTGATAAGGTGGATAGATTTAGAGTTCTTGCAGTCTATTCTTCGTATCTTGGGAATAAAGATTTCTTTTCTTTTACTCCATGCCATCGATATGTACTCTAAGCCCAAACATGAGCAGAATAATTTCACCAGGTGGCTTATTATAATATCGGGAGAATTTTCTAGTAAAGCATATGGAAATATACCATCTTTACCAAGTGACTTGAAGGAGGTTTCCATCGACCATTTCACCCTTTCATATGTCATTATCGTTTTAACTAACTTGGAGTCATGTTGAACTAAATGGAGTCTTCGTTCTTTAGATTCGCCCTTATAATGATTTGAACTTGGACAGTTCACTCTTAGTAGCGCCCTTAGAGCCCCTTCTTCTGTCGTGGTTTAACCTTCTTGTGAAAGCGCCAGTGCTTTAATCCGGGCACCAGGATCTCTAGATAATATTTTGCAGGGCATACTTTCTATGCTCTCGCAGTATCATTTCCACACGTTCCTCTGTGAGTCCTGTTATGGTGTACATTTTAGAAAATATTTTTTCTGGTAAAATAATTTTAGCAATATTTTTATCATAACTTTGACCCCCCATCTTGGCCCTAATCTATTTTTTGCTGTTACATTTTACGTAAGATTTTTTCTTACATTGCCCCCAACACCCCTGGATAGGTTTTATACACCTCGGAATCTACATCAAAAACACCACTAATTTTTACCTATGGCTTGAACTATATAATGTGCGAGAAAAAGTTATAAAAATCATAAAGTTTAAAACATTGAGAGGTCGTTTCTCGGCTACTATTTATCTTAGAGAGACCATTTTAACGGGCATAATGTCATAATTTCATTACTTACAACTTCTCTGTAGACATTTACATAAAAAAAAAATCTCATAAAACAGAATATTGAACACATCTACCTTAATCTTTAAAACACACTTTGTAATTTTGTCATATTTGGAGGTCAATTGAACTTATGAAACAATGAAAACACTCCAACGTTTTAGTTCCTTTCTTAAGTATATAGTCAATGGCCTATAGGCTCAGTACGCAATAAAACATTTAAAACCGATTTTCTCAAAATTGAACATACCAAGATACAAAAAATGGTGAAGCTTTCAATATAGGCAAAGTGGTGCTGGTGGCGCCCCTCAATGTACATACAATGTACACAAACTGTAATAAAATCTTCATTTCTCATCCTAGGAAACCCCAACGTATCAAATTTAGTGCAAATCAACATTCACATTTCAACCTCAGGAATTTTAGCTTGTATGAAATCATGTTTTGTCTATCTATATATATATATATATATATATATATATATATATATATATATATATATATATATATATATATATATGATATATATATATATATATATATATATATATATTGATGCATTTATAGTAATAATATACCTCTCATAATAATCAAATAATTCTTCTTCTGTCATAGGTGGAGGAGAACTACATGGAACACAGGGCTGCTCTTCTTCTAAGCCTCCAGCTGCGCCTTCATAATCTCCAGCAAACTGAAGGTAATCTGGATTTGAGTGAAGAATAAAGAAAAATTATTGAATGAAGTTTAAGAAAATGGAGCCCTTTAAAACAGCCCCGAAAACTAAAGAATTATATAAATTTGCCTTTGAAATTTTAAATCTGGTACCAAATTAATATAATTTAAAACTTTTTTTCTTTCTCACCGACTATTTGTGATTGTTACTTAACTGTAGTCAGATTATATGTACTGATAGTAGTTATTTTTTTCAATTGATATTCACTCAGCGCCGAATTTAAAAATTTCAAATGGAGATAAATTTATTTTTCAATCTTTAGTTTAACTTAAATAGCTAGGTACTAAATGAGACATCTGGTATATACAAGCGACTAGGTTCACCATCATAAATATCGACTGCTATGCTCTGGGCAGGCGCAAAGTGCCTATATATATATATGTATATATATATATATATATATATATATATATATATATATATATATATATATATATATATATATATATATATCTTTTGACTTTAAAAATCCATCATTTCATATAACGGCGGTATATAAACCTCCGCCCATTTTGAAGTCAGACTTTATCAATGACTTGTATTCTTATTTTGAGGACCTGAGCTCTATGAATATTGAAATTTTTGTGGGTGATACAAATATTGACTTATTGAACTTGACTGATAATGATGTAACAAATTACTTTACTATGACGAATGCGCAGGAATTTCAGTCTTTTATAAACTCTGTTACTAGAACAATTTCTCAATCATGCCTTGATCACATTCTCATACAACGAAAGTTAAGAAATGATATATTGAACATTAAATCTTTTGTTATTAAAGAAGATATAACTAATCACAGTCCGGATTTGATTTCTATTGGTAAAAAAATTATTACAACAATTTCAATTATTTTTGAAAACACTATAACTAAAACTCAATTAAATATTGGTAAATTTAAACAATTACTACTAGGGTTTGACTGGTCTATTATCATAAATAAAAATAATGTTCAAGAGTCAACTAATATGTTTTTAGAAACATATGAGAAATTACTTATTGAGACAACGGAAACTTTTACAACAAGACCTAATAAATAAAGGATGTTTTTTTATAGAGGTATAGAACTTTAAGTTGGCAACACTTTTTTAACTGGCGGCCATTTTGTCAGCTGTCAAGTGATTTATGTTTAGTTTGGTTTGGCATTCCAACATGAATAGACTGACGTCTGAACAACGCTTCCAAATTGTGCAAATTTATTTTGAAAATCATGGTTCTGTTCGAAATACGTATCGCGCACTACGTCCATTTTACGGTCAACATAATCGTCCATCAGAGCAATTAATTCGATTAACTATGGAACGTTTTCGCACCACGTTTACTCTAAATGATAATACGCATCCACAGAGACGTCGTACGGTGCGTACAGAAGAAGTCATTGCTGCTGTAGAGCGTAGAGTAGAGGAAGACCCGAATCAGTCTATCCGCCACCGTGCACAGGAATTGGATATGTGTCCATTCACTTTATGGAAGATTTTGCGGAAAGATCTTGGTTTGCGTGCTTACAAAATCCAACTCGTGCAAGAACTGAAGCCACACGATCACCTAACAAGTCGTAGATTCGGTGAATGAGCCCAAAACAAGATTGCCGTTGATCCCGATTTTCATAAGCGAATTTTGTTTAGCGATGAAGCTCACTTTTGTTTGAATGGATACGTCAATAAACAAAACTGTCGTATTTGGAGTGATGACAATCTTCAAGTGTATGTTGAGACACTGTTACATCCAGAAAAACTAACTGTTTGGTGTGCTTTATGGACTGGTGGAATCATTGGCCCGTACTTCTTTAAAAATGATGCTGGTCAGAACGTTACAGTCAATGGTGACCGCTATAGAGTCATGATTACTGACTTTTTCGTTCATCAACCATGAACAACCATGATGTGCAGGAGCTGTGGTTTCAACAAGACGGCGCAACATGTCACACAACTCATGCTACAAGTGATTTATTGAAGGGAACGTTTGGTAACCGCATAGTTTCACGTTTCGGACCCGTGAATTGGCCTTCAAGATCGTGCGACTTAACGCCGCTAGACTATTTTCTGTGGGGATATGTGAAGTCGCTAGTCTACGCCGATAAGCCCGAAACTATTGATCATTTGGAGGACAACATTCGCCGCGTTATTGCCGATATACGGCCACAAATGTTGGAAAAAGTCATCGAAAATTGGACCTCCAGATTAGACTACGTCCGAACCAACCGTGGCGGTCATATGCCAGAAGTCATATTTAAATTATAATGCCAGAAGGTTATCTTTCGAATAAAGTAAATTTCATGTCAATTTAAAAAATTCATCTTTGTTTTATTTCATTTAAAAGTTCTATAGCTCTATAAAAAACACATTTTATAAGAAGATAAAACGTTGGATAAGTCACGGTATCATCACGACCATTAAAATCAGGGATAAAATGAAAAAGAGTTTATTGAAAAACTACTCTCTTCAACTTGAGATAAAATACAAACAATATCGATATCAATTAAATAAACTTCTACATAAACAAAAGAATGAGTATTATAAAAATCAGTTAGAAAATAATAAAAACAATATAAAGAAACTTTACAAATTAATAAAGGATGCTACCGATGAGAGCGATGGACGTGATGGTAAAGTTAACATACGGAATGAATCTGGCGTACGTTTCAACAGTTATCTTGAAATGGCTAATTTCTGTAACAACTACTATGCTAACATAGGGGTTGAAATGGAAAGGGTCATTTCCCCAGCGTAGCATTGATCCACCTGTGAATGCTACACTTTTTTTTTCACCCACTTACAAAAAATGAATTAATAAATCATGTTGGGTCTCTAAAAAATGAAAGCGCAACAGGTTATGATGGTATTAAAGCAAGTGTCATAAAATAGACACATCTAAAAATATTGACGCCTTTGTTACATATTTATAATTTAATATTTGAAAAAGGAATTGCGCCAACATCAATAATTACTCCCGTATATAAATCCGGTTTAAAGAGTATTGTTGGCAATTATCGCCCAGTAAGCCTCATTGCTAACTTTGCAAAGCCTTTTGAAAAGTACCTTAAGAATAGAGTGATGACTTTTATAAAACGATTTCAAATTTTGTCTGAGAATCAGTTCAGATTTCTCGAGGGACGTAGTACTACCGACGCCATGCATACGTTAATAACGGATGTTGTTAATAATTTGAATCTAAATAAAAAATGTTAAGCAGTCTTTTTGGATTTGGCTAAGGCATTTGATACTGTACCTCATAACAAACTACTTACAATTTAGCACAATTATGGCATGAGGGGAACGACTTATAAAATGTATGAAAATTATCTTTCACAACGTGTACAAATGATTAAAATTGACAATATTTTAAGTGGCAAAAGATTTGTGAAAATTGGTGTTCCCCAAGGAACTGTTTTGGGCCCAATATTTTCTATTCATATAGAAATTAATATATAATTAATTCTTTGCTTAATTTAAAAACAGAGGGGCTGATGGTTTCTTATGCAATTTCAATTGATATTATTCCGTTTTTCTTTTTCATTAATTTTGTAAACCCGGTAAGCTGTACTTTGTTGGAAATAATTAATAGTTAACATTCTTTTTTAACAGATTCCTATAATCTATCAAGTAAACAATCAAGTGAAGTAATTTTTTTCCTGCTAAACTTCGAAGAAGTCATGTCATAAGAATTGCGAGTTGTGGAAAATATATGATAAATTGAAATATACAAAAAGTACTTAAAAAAACAAATTAACTGTACGGTAAAAAAATATATTTGCATTTGATGTTCATAGCTTTCTTAAAATTCCACTTGATTATATTTTTTAAGATACTCTCCTTTTTTGTTTTGATAAGTACTATCTAACTGGAAATTTTGTTTTACAATATTTTATATCCTATAATTTTAATTTCAATATAACTAAATTTTAGTCAAAAATAACATTTTTTTGAAACTTCTATGCTTAGACTAAAAATATTATTTTAAAGTAAAACAAGTGATAAATAAAAAATAAATATGCTTACTTTGTTCTTCCTCTGTCGGGGGAGATGGGGGACCTAGGGAAGAAAAATATAATAAATTTTAGTCACGAATATATATTTTTAATTGGTAATTTATGGTTGACCATCTCTGAGTATTGTCGCATCCTTAAAATTATACAATGTTGACTAAATTGTGATTGTCGGACTTATATTGCCTTTATTTTTATTTATTTTTACGACGTTTCGATTAGGTGGTATATCTAAAGAGGAAACGTCGAGATCAGGTATTGCAAAATACGCCTGAGATAAACAATACCATATAAAATGGTCTGAAGCTGTGGCAATATATATATGGAACCCAATATGAAAAGAAAAGAAAATTTATAGAATCAGGTATACATCAATAAACTCATATACCATCACAGAATCCCCGATGAATGGAGGACTAGCACAACAATACTCCTATTCAAAAAAGGCAATAAAAAAGTGCCGGCTAATTACAGAGGAATCAATCTTCTCTCCACCTCGTTAAAACTAACCACAAAAATTCTTACAAGCTAAATTAATGAACACACTTCCTTAGCAGACAAAGAGCAGGGATTCCGGTCAGGAAGGTCATGCGCAGATGCCATATTTGTTATAAGACAAATAACTGAAAAGTCAATTGAATATAATCGTCCAGCCTTTATGTGTTTCATCGATCTAGAGAAGGCGTTTCATCGTATACACCTGGAGGATGTAACACAGCTACTTTACGACAGACAAATACCTCAAAATATTATCATAACGATTGAAAATATATATCAGGCAAATACGATTCAAGCTAGGATAAACGGTGAATTGACCGAAAAAATAGAAGTAAATAATGGCATCCGACAAGGTGACTCTCTTAGCCCCCTACTATTTAACATCATCATGGACGAGTTGATAAAGCAGGTGCGCAGATTGAAAGGGTATAAAATAGGAGACAGGGAAATCAAAATACTGTGCTACACCGACGATGCAGTGTTAATGGCTAAAAGCGAAGACGATTTGCAAAGACTACTGCACCAATTTAACATAACAGCGAAAAAGTTTAACATGAATATATCAGCGTCAAAAACTAAAGCCATGACTACATCTAGAACACCACTCAGATGCAAACTAGAAATAAACAACAAATTTATACAGCAGGAAATGAAGTTTAAGTATCTCGGAATAGAAATACCCGGATACGGGTATGTTGAAACGGAGGTGAGGGGGCAAGCCATGAAAGCAGCAAGAACAGTCGCATGTCTTAACAGTACCATATGGAGCAATAAACATATAGGAATGGAAGTTAAATCCAGAATTTATAAAACAGCAATAAGACCCATACTAACATACACTGCAGAAACCAGACCAGAAACCTCGAAAACAAAACAAATACTGGAAACAACAGAGATGAGAGTGGTGCACAGGATAGCTGGCAGGACACTTATGGATCGGAATAGGAGCGAAAATATAAGAAGAGTGTGTAAAGTCGATAACATCAATGATTGGGTATTACAAAGAAACAGGGAATGAAACGAACACGAGGGACAAATCACCAATAGGACGTAGGAGTACCGGAAGACCCCGTAAACGAAGGAGTGATAACCTCGCAATAGACTGAAACCAGGCAAAGAGACGAAGAATAACAAGTAAATTGCTTATATATAAGAAGGAAGAAGAAGAAGAAGAACGTTTCATTAAAAATAATAATGGAATATTCAGTAAGCCCAGTGTTGAGATACCTAATCTTTGGTAACCACTACTTTATAACATCAAATCATTGAGATATGTACAATGAAGCGAAACTTTGTGCTTCAATGCGCACCGTCCCTACATAAGCTCGTAGCATTAAGACAAAACATTCAATTTATACTTGATAACGATTAGAGATACAACTTAATCAAAACGTCTTGAAAATGAATAAAAATAAAAACAATGCAAGTTCGACAACCATAATTTAGTCAAGCTTCAACATTGTCTACATCCTTCAAACATTATACAATGTGTTATGAAGAACGAAATAGGTATTATTTTTTTTTTTGGCATGTTATTACACGCGTCAATTCATACAACTAATGTCACTCAGTTATATAAACAAACTGGCACAATATAAAATTTTCCAGACTAAGCCAAAAACTTAGAATATTTAGAGAATTGAGTCATTCAAAGAATACGCTAATTACTACAGAAATAATCAGAAATGTTCAGAATTAATTTATAAAACGGTTAGATTAGTGTCAATTATTAATGAAGACATTTTCAACATTTAATAAAATGATAAATTAACCGTTGTTACTTCATTTCGAGTTTTAACTGTTGATAGCTGAGTGTGGTTCAGATCACCTACTAGTAAAAGCACTCGTTGAAATAAGTTACAATACACATCTAATACATCAGGAACAAAATAGCAAGAGGAAAGCCACAAAGCAATATAACATAAATAGCTTAAGAGACGAATCCATTAGTTTCCTTTACAAATGACGCTTAGCACAAAAATTAAATGAAGAAATTAACGGCACAGCAGCCTGTACGAAACTTTAAAACGCAAAATTCACGAAGCAGCACTAGAAGCCCTTGGTGTTAAAGATACAATAAAATACAAGAATCCTTGGTGGACAGACGATTTAAACCAA
Organism: Diaprepes abbreviatus; assembly: GCA_034092305.1. Lineage (NCBI taxonomy): Eukaryota > Metazoa > Arthropoda > Insecta > Coleoptera > Curculionidae > Diaprepes > Diaprepes abbreviatus. The sequence continues at coordinate 14,570,815 of JASJET010000050.1, read as the reverse complement.
TTGGTAGAAGAAAAGAAAAACCTATATCGTAAGTGGATAAATAGAAAAGACGATGACGACAAAGAAAAACTATAATCGATATAAATATATAGTGAAAAAAGAACTTAAAAAAAAAAACAAAAAACAAAAGATAGGAAACCAAATGGGCTGAAAATAGCTCAATGGTGGAAGGATCTAGGTCTAGAAAAGCTTGGCGAACTACAAACAGTCTTAAAAGAAACACAAACGAAAGAAGAAAAATAAATCCCATAAAGATAAAACAGTGGAAAGTCTTCTATAATAATCCACTGGAAAAACAACTTGGAGAGTATTTAGACGCGCAACTAGATATAGACGAAACAGGAGTTAACGGAGTAGATATCATTAAATCAGAAGAAATAAAAACAGCATTACCAAAAATGGAAAATAAAAAAGCACCAGGACCAGGAGATTTACTTATCGAATTAATTAAGTACGCCACCACAAGAACGTATGAGCTGCTTTGTATAATTTTTAACAAATGTCTGCGAGGGGAAACGATTCCAAGAGATTGGAGGAGCTCTTACATAAATTCCATTTATAAAAAGGGACTACAGTAATTATCGGGGTATTAGTATTACATCGTTCATTGGAAAGCTTTACGCAAGAGTCCTATCAGTCTGAATAGAAAAGGAAGCCACGGAAATGGAAGAACAAAGTGGATTTTGACCTTGGCGATCCGGCGTGGACAATATATTTACAATAAAACAACTGGAAGAAAAGAGATTAGCAAGAGGAATGGGGCTTCACGCTACTTTTATAGATCTTCGTAAGGCAATTGACTCCTTCCCTTTGCAGAAATTATGGATCGCAATAAGAGAAGCAGACAAAAATAGTCTATATATAAACGCGGTATAGCATTTTATAGAGAAAACCAAGCAGTTATTAAGGTCGGAAATCAAACTTCTGCGGCTTTTTCACAAACAAAAGGAGTTCAACAGGGCTCCTGCCTCTCTCCAACCCTGTTTCAAAATTATCTCTGCAGCGCTGTGTGGATAAGAAATGTAGCCCCAGTTTGGATAGAGGACACTCACTTGTATATAATCCTCCTTGGAGATGACCAGGTAGTTCTTGCGGAAGGACAAGACATGACTTACATGATCAATAAACTCATAGAAGAATTCAGTAAATGGGGTTTAGAGATAAACATACAAAAGCCCCAATACATTATTATAGAAGGTCTATACCTTGTGCTATGACAAGATATCGAAACAGAAAGCGGAATAATAAAAAACGTGAGACAACCTAGGAGTTACAATAGATGAAGAAGGAAAAGATAATAAAGATATACTAAAGAAAATAGGAAAAGGAAAAAATATGATTAAAGCACTGCAGTGTAGAGTGAGAACCTAACGAAGAAAACATAAAGAAGGATATATTAGGCTACGATTGAGCCAGTACTGACGTATGGGTCAGAAGTGTGGGTCACAGATAAAAACATGTCACAAATCTTTTTCCAACCGAAACGACGTACTAGAGAAGATGTTCTGGTTTAACTTTACTTGATCATTTAAGAAATGAGACCATTCGGGAAAGAATGGAAGTAAAAAATACGATAATGGACGACATAACTGAAAAGCAGTTAAAATGGTATGGACACCTGGAACGAATGAGTGAAAAAAGGATACCGTTAAACGTTTGGAACTGGACACCAACAGAAAGAAATAAACGAGGAAGGTCACGGACAAAAAAGGATTTCAAATATCTCACCGAAATATGAAGTGGAGAACTCCACGAAGAAGATTGGAACGATAGCAAACGATGGCGTTTGGGATGCGAGAGGCGACACTAAATTGCAGAAACTGGCCATATATATATACTTATACATACATATATATATATATATATATATATATATATATATATATATATATATATATATATGTTAATAAATCAAAAACAGTTATATTTAGGTATATGACATGTAAGAGCAGAAATGCTCAGAATTTTACAGTGAGTCTAAAAATTTACAAAAAATTGGGGACCACTATTTAACCAATCCAAGTTGATTATAACACATTTTTTTTCGAGTCACTCTATATGATTTAATATATAAAGACACAAAATCGAAATGTCTGAACGATTTTTCAAAAAACCCAGCGTTTAAGAAAATTTAATTTATTCAAGAGTTTATGTCCTCACTATATATAGTATAAAAATATTTTTGTTTATATATCTCAATAGCTAGAAAGATATCAGCGGACCGTTAAGAAGTGGATATTTGCGAAAGTCACAGAGCCAAAGACTCTATCTTATATTAATAAAAAGATGTTTTTCAATTATTTAAAGAATTTTTTTAATAAATACATATTAAGCTGTAAATTAGAAGCTTGGCATAAATTCTTATTATTTTTAAAACATATATATCACGTTTTATTCTTCAGTAAGAATGTTTTTATGATGAACAACAAAAAATCGTTATTGTTTTATTATATGACTATAACTACAAAAGAGTCTGTTAAACTATACCTTAGTAAACAATTGTCTGAAAATGTTTGGTATCATTTTCAGTACATCTTAAAGTGCTTAAATTATTCTTGCTTACACCCTGTGTAAAAAAATTTACTTACGAAGGCCCAATTTTTTTTCACGCTCTCTAACAAATTCTGGACTTCTAGCCGGTCTCTTCATATAAGCTGAAATAAAGCAAAATGTGAATTAGTATAAGTCAGTTTGGTTAAGGTTAGATTGAACTAGATTGGATTAAGTTAGCTCCAGCCTCTTAATAATGCCCATTCTTTCAATTTTAATGAGGCAACGAACAATATAGAATTGAAAATGTACAACTTATTTTCAAAAATTTGGTTTGAACTTTTTTTGCTTAACTTATTAAAACATTTTATGTTTTATTCCGAATACAAAATTGAAAATGTTACTTTTTAAAGGCTTTCATAACCAAGTGTAAACCATTATTTATCTTCAGGATGTTATGCCTATTTCTACATGCTACAACTTTTATTTGCAAAAATGTTCGTACTCGCTGCGTTTTCTACTTCGCATTCGCGAAACACGTCAATTTTATGAGATATTAAATTGGTATGACCAATATTTTCTTTTTCAGTTAAATTGTAGGATAATTTGATAAAAAACACTAAAGAAATGTCCGACAAAAATGATGCACCGACCATCGAGTCCACCGCCGGTAATATGTCAAAATAACGTGTTCATATCTATTAATTACCAACCAGCTGGTTTTCTTACAGTTGTTGAATTAATATTTGTACAATCGAGTGGTTTTATTGTACGACAAATTTTATGCGCCATTTTTTCAGTCCGGAAGTAACACTGTAGAGTCTAACATGGGAGGAAAACACAGGTTTCGAACAAACTTTGTGGAAAACGGTCAAAGCTATTACATCTGGTACTATATCTACAAGGAAATCAGCAGCTAATGCGAAAATAATAACAGCTTTTCCATCAGTGATACTAATTCTGAGATAGTACCAACCACTATATATCAAAATGAAGAAAATAGTCATCGTGATTGTATACCTGAAATCATATTTAGAAAGTGGTAAAAAAGAAACGACAAGCTTTGATCAACTTTTCCTCGAATTCCTCTAACAGTCTTCTAGTTCTAATCCAGTAAAAAGAAAGCGTTTAATCAAAGGAGGTGAAACCATTGCAGGTACAATATGTTATCATTCTGAAAACACACCATAAAAATTCCTGCAAAGAGAAAGTCAGGCCAATCAAACAACTATTATTCCCAGTCTAGATCGGTCCCTTTTATGGAATCTGATCAAAGCTATGAATTAAAGTCTGATGAAGAGGACCACAATTTTCAAATAACAAAAGAAAGTATTTCCCCTGGAGATTGAATTTTGGTTCAATACAAGTTACTAAAAGCAAACAAACATTTTGTTGGCGAAGTAAAAGCTGTAGACAACGGTTTGGAAAGTATGGTCGTAAATGTACGTTTCTCTGGGTACATTTACGGAAAAAATAAGTACCAGACGTAAACTTACGTCACATTACGTTATCCCTATCATGTTCATTTTGGTACTTATCACGAACCTCGAAAATTTACCGTTTTAAAATTTGCTCGAAAAACTCGTTTTTCACCTTTGGTTAAAATCGGATTTTATCTGATTTTGAGGCGTGACTTTCGGGAAAGTATAAAATGCGTACAAAATCGTATTTTCAGCAGCAGAATTTAGTTGCTTCATAAGTTGCTACAAGTTAAGAAGAAAGACGTAAAAAACGTTGAATTTGCTAGATCTCAGGATCTTTATGAAAGAAATTCCAGAACCCTCATCGCTTTTAGGAAGGCTGAACACCCAGGAAGACGTTACAACCTCGACGATCTTATCAGACGGCTGCGTGGCTGTAAAATAATAGTGTCTTACTAACTAAATAAAGTACCTCCGAGACCCCTGGATGAACTAGTAGCTTTTACCCGGGTAATCGCCAAAGGCTGGGGCGTCTGAGGACAATAAAAATCATTAATTTTTATTTATTTTTTGCAAAAATCGGAGTAAATACGGTGTACTCGGAATTCCTCTAGATAATACTAACAGTGTTTTGGTTAAGATAGGTTTCTAATCCCAGAGCCCGGTACACTACAGTTCGGAAATCGGGCATTATTCGTCATTGCATACCTGAACTGGGGTTGCAATCACGGATCACCGATAAAAAGTTCGCGAAATCACCTTATAACTTCGGGCTTTCCCTTGCCCATTATCATTATCTTCAGATAAAAATTTTTTTAGAAGATTCATTTAATTGCACTCTTAATTGACATTTTTATTTTAACATAAAATTTTATATTTTATTTTAAATTCATTCATCAATTGAAAGTGAAAATACTAAATTAATCTTCTACTCATCCATACATTTTTTGCCGAATTTTTTCCAGGTTTCGAACTAAGTCTATTTACTCACACATTTTTTGCGCATTCGAAAATTAGTTACCCATACTTTTTTTAGCACTACGTCCTAAATAATTTGTAGCGAACTTTTTCATTTACCCATACATTTTTTCTGGTCTATTTCAGATTAGTTAGTTAATTTAATGGTTGAAGGTGCGTCAGTATCTCAGACCATTTAGCCCCTTCCATAGAAATTGTTGGATTCATTTAAACTTTACTGTAAACACCAATATGCCTCAAGAAACAAAGTAAGCGTTTGGCTTTAGTCAGATCAAAAGACATAACTGTCGCAAAATTATTACAGGTAAGATACCTCTATCTAGCATTTCTGTATGAGGGACAGTCAGATATTATGTGTTTTATAGATAGAGGGGAACGACGGGACAGACATTGAGGGGGATCCTCGTTTTTAAGAAGAATGGAATGAGTCATTCTGCAGTGTCCATTGGCGATTCTCTTCCATTCTACATTTTTCCTCCTAGACAGTTGGGGAAAGTGATTTGTCTCTGAGAAATTTCTTTTAATGTAGAAGAGTTTATTAGGGTTTTCTAGAGATTCCCAACGAACCTGCACAATGTTGATTTCAGATTACGGAAAAAATAAAAACATTGCGTTAAATTTCGGAAAAGAAGTCCTTTTGCGGATTTTAGCGACAACAATAATAAATTGCGGCTTACGATCTTACCCCGAGACAATTTCAGGTTTGCAATTTATCAATAAATAATAACAAATTATTTATTTATTCAGGTTAAATTTTTTTGCGGCTTTTAACAACAATCATAATAATACTGGTACGGACCTAGATTCATTTTTTCAAAATTATGCGGTCTTATCTCAGGTAGGGCAACATGATAGTACTAGGAGTAGGGACAATTTAATTGATTTTGCGGATGCGGAAAAGCTATCATACCCCACAGGTAATTCGACACGACCTTTGGATCCAGAACTTCATAGGCGTGCTACATAGGATAATCTACATGCACATTCTCGGAATAATTTATTCGCAGATTTGGAAACTCCGACATCTCAGATCCAGGATGAAGATGACAAGAAGCACATCTTTATCCCATGAAGATGGAAGGTGGTCCTATTTACGATAGTAGGTTCACTAGAAAGTTGAAAGAAAATTTTTTATGGCTACTCGCGGATGATTTAGATGTTATTCAACTGGATGATATAGAGACCCATTTATCCAAACCTAGAGAAGTGCGTCGTGATAGTTTCCATTTTAATGTAAAATGTGCAGGATGCAATGTTTAAATTTTTGTGTTAATTATTTACATAATTAAAGAATATAAAAATGTTCGATTTATAATGGTTTCTGAGAACTTATTACAAAAATATATATACTTTTTTTGAGTTGTAAGAACATTCTTTGGTTTATTTATATGTTTAAACTAGTTTTTTATTCACTACTAAGATTCTTTTGGTTGATATTTTTAAATGATTTCAGGAAGCATTTCGCTTAGAATAATTAAATTTAAAAAGTTTATTACTTCTTTAGTTTTAAACTGTTCTAAATTATGTAAGAAAAAAAATGATGAGGAAGTTAAAGGCTTAATTTATACTTTACCCATAATCTTTATATATAAGGTGCTAATAAAATTTCTTTGTTTAGCACCATTTGAACCTGTACGACAGAATTTTACGGAGGAATTAAATATAGCAAAAAATTAGTAAAATGTAATATCTTTTACCAAAGCGGTCTGGAGAGCCAACATCCTCTCTTCCATAAGTAAATTCTGGAATATCTAGTGGAGCTCCAGTTGTGGGAGAAAAAAGCTGTCTTCTTGGTGGGGTGACCTGACTAAAATATCAAAAATAAAAAATTTGCAACATTGTTTTCAAAGCTAAAAAAATTAAAAAAAAATGTGATAATCACGAGGATTGACCAAAATAGATCACATTTTTGCGAAATTTTCATTTTCATAGTTTTAGTTGTATTAACTTTTTGGTAAAAATGCCCAGCGTAATGCATAGCATATAAAATTCAACAATGACAGCAAAATGTTTGATACTGCGCCACACAACGGGCATGCATACATCTCCCCCCGACTCCCCTCGCCATTTACTCTGTAATCTTATTTCATTAGCCATCGTCACCATAATATTGGGAGATATCTTTTGGTTCTATTGCTTATCATCTTTAAACAGTGTTATACGTAAAATTCAATTTCTGCTTCACAGGCGACGTCTTTAATTTATGTTTTTTGCCCGATCCACATATTTTATTAAGTAAAAGCATAGAAGAAATATACCAAGAATTCCTATCCTGTGCTATAATTTTGACGCTCCTAAATGGTACGCCAAATTGGGACGCCGTCTCATTCATAAAAGGCAATTTACAATATTGTCAATAACTGATATCTATATCAGTATTTTAATGTGTTTATACACACTTTTGTTAGAAACAAGTATAAAAGATTTAAATTTTCGGATTTATCAATGACCGAGTTTTAATACTTAGCGCTTCCAATCCTCCCATAAGAATGAGCCGTCTTAGTATAATTCGTCAATGGTAAAAGGAACCTAAATAAGTATTATGTAGCTATTTATCCTGAAATGGATGTGCGTTCCCAAACATGTATTTGAATAATCTTTGCTAATTATAATGTTTTTTCTTTTCAATTTAATTTTGTTATTAATATATTAAATGAAATGTAAATTGTTTTCTGCAATATCTGAGCATATCGATGGATGAAGCACTGGATCAGATCACCTAAAGAGATAATATGCTAAGTCACATTAAGGATTTTACCAATAGATGGCGCTGCCATGGGATTATCACTATTTTCAGCTGTTGCAAATCTAGTCATGACTCATTCCGAATTCAATGCTCTTAAAGAGTCCCACCTCAAATCTAAACTCTGGTGTCGCCACGTAGATGATGTAATTGTAATATGCTCTCGTGACAAACGGTATCTCAACTGAAGGAACAATTCACTCTAAAAGTTGAGAAAAACACATCCCGTTGCAGCACGTTTTTGTGAACTAGACAATAAATAAATACCCGGAAAATACAGTATATCGAAAACCAACACATATAGACAGATAATTTGATACTTATTTTCACCAATATCAAATCAAGTGACCTTTATCTGACTCACAATCAAGGAAAAGAAGTAAACCATCGCCCATAAAAAGAACCCTCAAACAAAATGGCTAAAAAGCACCCACCATAAATAACGCAATTAAAACCCATAAATAAAATAAAACCATTTATTGCAAATAGACAAATCCCTATAGTTACATACATCAAAGGTACAACAGATAGAATCGGAAAATTGCTCCAGAAACATAACATATCTACAGATTATAAACTACACACAATAAATGGCTAATCTTTAAGAAGTCCAAAGAACCTAAGACCTTACAAATCAAGACGTATATAAGATCTCATAAGACACGTGGAACAAACATACATGGACCAGATCAACAGAAGAATATCAGCAAATCTGAGAGAACATAAACTCAGCGTAAGAAACAGATAACATCAGTTTTTTTTTTCAACGTCAGCTCGAGGTAAGACACAAAATTGATTTTGATAACTTCATATTAATCGCTAATATAGAAGATTACAAGGCAAGATTGATTCGCAAATTCATTGAAATTGAAAAGAATCACACTGTTACGTTAATAAGAGAGATAATGCACTTAATGTTCCTTCTGCCTGGAAAATTCTCCTCAAGTGGCACGGTATCTGAGTCTAGATGGACATCACCAAAGCTATCACGGATTATGTCCACTAAGTGAGCGTCTGTAAAAAAAAATTTTTCCGCTAAAACTCGGTTTATTCGCTTTCCAATTTTTTTCGTAACACGTCGGTTTCCCGCCGTAAAAATTTATAAATATATTTTTTTTCCAATTGGCATTAGATTATTGAACAAAAAGTGTAAAAGAAAATTGTCCGACAAAAAATGTGGTTTATAAAGAGACTCCACCACTCTCAACATGACGATATAATGAATTTTGGAAATTCACTGACAATAGATTCTTTTTCAGAATTGTTTAATGTAAATATACAGGTGTGGAAAATCCAGAACAGAACCTCTAAAAAAAAAGAAGTGAAATAAAGCATACTGTTGTATCGAAGCTTGCTTCCTGGTTTCCAGCAAAAATGGTGTCGGACAAGGACTTTTCGCTGGTTTCGGGTCGTCAAAACACAGTGGGTCGAAAGCGCGGATTTGATATTAAAAATAAAAATCGGATCCGACAATAGCAGATTGAAACTTTAAAATCATGAAAATAAATTCGAAAAAGTCTAATGTGGTTCAACGCTTTAAAAATAAAATAAAAAGAATAATTGTATTTCCATGAATAAAAAATTGCGCTTGACTTCAAGGTACATTTTAAATTTAGTACTATAATAATAAATACATGGATATCCATAATCGTTAAAAAGGCGAAAATACTTTTTTCTCTATGCTTAAAATTTTTTAATAAATTCCAATGCAAATAATTTGTAAGTGATATAATATTTATTGATTCACATAAATGAATAAATAATACGACTGTAATAAAAATAACAAAAAGAACTTTTTAATCACTGCCTTCTTTGTTAACAGCTCTTTTATCATTCTCCAATACGTATGAATTGTTATCCGAATCCTTACTATGTCAAAAACAGTGTAATGATCCATTGACGCCAAAAGTTTTGGAACACATCCTCCATATTTTTTCTCGAGAAGGTTTTCGGGCGAAGTCTAGGCGATAGTTTCTAATCAACTTGTCCGTTGATTTTTGTGCATCTTTCGATAGTTTACCTATCGGTAATATTGCAAATGCTATGATGTCTGGTCAATGGAGTAAGTCATTTGTGGATTCCTGTTGGAATGTTTTACCAAGAAGATCCTTTGAAGAATAATCTTGCTATTTGAAGTTTGTATTTCCAAATCTTCTCTATTGCAGTTTAATGTCCGCTTCTAATAGTTTGCCAAATGATGGGAAACCGGAGGATCAGTTTTCGCTTTACTCTTGTTATAATGGCTGACTTATCACTGTTCTCGAAGAAACGTTGAGTTGTGTTGCCATCGTTAGTGCTTCCTAATCCTTTCCTTGGCATGTCGACAAGAAGTCTTAATCTCTCTCCTTACAGGCCTGTTGGATGGTAGCCTTTGTCTGTGCTTTCATCTTTTTGTCTTTCTGCTTATGAGCTTGCCACTGCTGTGTGTCACGTTGATACGACAAATACAAGCAGCATTCGAAGAATCTAATACATGCGTGTAGAGCTAACAGTTGTAGCTTGAAATACTCTGTATTTACTGGGACACAGTATCAATGTTGTTGAACTGAGATGTTGTTTGGCAGAGGTAATAACGTTGGACCGATTTCGCTCTAGCCAAAGCATTCACCTAGCCGTCTATCATCGTCATAGATAAGTTGTACTGTACTGACGCTCGGATGGCAAAGAGAACTTTTTATATGGTGCAAGTTGTCTGGTTCGAGTTCATAATTTTCTATTTTCGCTAAAGACTTTTGTTTGGTTTTCTTAATAAATTCAAATTTCAGAGGCCCGCAATTCATAGTAGAGGAGGATTTGGAATTGTACAACACAATCTGTTCTTGTTGAGTTTGCGTGTTAATACCTGCTAATTGAAGTGGAATGAGAGAGGTTAGGAATAAGTTTGTATCAGAACTATTCGGATCAGTGAATTTCATTTTGTACTGGCTCTAACCTGACGTTTCATCGAAGCCTTATTTGCAAATGAAACTCATATCTACAAATCTAATTTATCGATTTATTCAAGGGCGTCTAATTGAAGCAATATAATTCGATCCACTGTATGATCCAGTAAGCCTTGGAATTTAACCTAGGCTTTTGATTTAGTAAAAGTTAGATACTCGTCATGCAGATAACATGCTTTTTTTGTATTTTACACACCAGAGTAAGGCGAAAATATATTACTGCCTTTCTGTTTAACCCAATTTTGTAATAGGCGCGACGCAACTATAACACTGTTGCCTTTGACCTGAGACGAAACTTTAGAAAGAATATACTGGCCGTTCATATTACTGAGGTTTAATAGAAATGTTATTATAGCCAACTTTCTATTTTAAATTTCTTAACTACAAATTATTTTGGCCGTTTCCTCAAATTCTAACCCACTAAGCCCGTCTAACTTAGTTCGGGACAAAAGATCGGAGGGAACGCCTCCTGCAATATTACCCCCGCTAACTTCCGTGCGACACGAAAACGAGCAGTACCTTAAAACGAATGAGAGGGTGTATTTACTTTTCGTCTAAACTTATAACGTAATCGACGGAATTTGGAATATTTAATGACTATTTGATACATTGATTGTTTTAAATACATCAAATAGTCAAAATACAAAAAAAAATAGTTTTTGTTGGGAATTGAGCGCAAAGAAAATTGATATTTCTGTTACAAAATATACATTTATTCTAATAAAAATACTAGTAAAACCCAACGGTAATTTCTAAGTAAATAAGCTAATAGACCACTTTAAAATTAAAAATCATTCTCAAAAATAAACTTTTATTCTGGTAAAAAATAAAAGTAACACGTGTTTCCTGATCTTTCGGAAAAATTTCTTGAGTTATTCGCAATTTGTAAGATCGATATTTGTTCAGCTTTAAAATATTCCGAACTGTTCGAGCGTTCATATTAGGCAATTACGGTACTATTGCAAGGAAGATTAATTTCTGCCAAACTACAAACGTCAGTCTCCCGATTTGCCTGTTCTTCAGTAATTTGAGGAACCGGTTGCTCCTCATTATTATCAGTGCATTTTTTACAAATTTTTAGACAACCGATTGTCTCAAATTTTTTAATAATTTCCGAAATTCTAAATTTTCAAGGAACAGGATGATTTTCGCACGTAAATACAAATCTGCTTATTATTTACCAGAATAGTGTACCACTTAATAATCTGGTCTTTTTGTTCCGTGGAATAAACTACCATTGTAACAAAAAAATTTGGCGCGAAACACGGTACTTACGTTTTGACGGCCTGATTGAAAGCAAATACCTTGGAATTCTCTTGTTGTGCTAAGGCGTGGCGTATGCTGCCGTCAGATATTCCAATTCGACACATTGAAGTTGTCGCTCCTATGACGGCACGGTATATATTAATATTTGTCAGGTCAAAAAAAAATTTTGTGAGCTTATTATTTATATAGGTGTGTATGTGTGTGTGTGTGTGTGTGTACACTGCGAAAAAGCTTCAACAAGTAATTGTGGGTATACTTTAGACCACTCTCAGTTACGATGCAATATCTGATTTTTTCTTTCTCAATTGTTGATTTATTTATATTGATAATCAAGTTAAATGTTCAATGTTTATTTTTAGTTATCCTCAAAAAGTTGATGAGCATGGAATATTAATAAATTTTAGTTAATCAATTTGCATTTTAATTTTATCGCTTTATTAAGTAAAAATAAAGAAATTAAGTTGTTATTAATATATATATATATATATATATATATATATATATATATATATATATATATATATATATATATATATATATATGTATATATATATATAAATATATATATATATATGTATATATATATATATAATATATATATATATATATATATATATATATATATATATATATATATATATGTATATATATATATATATATAAATATATATATATATATATATATATATATATATATATATATATATATATATATATATATTGCATATAAAGCAAGTAAAATAATCACTTACATGATAGATGTACACTATCGTACACATCAAAAAATAAATTATTTTTGTCGGTCAGTTCGATCACAGATAGATAATAAGCTCACAAACTAAATTTTTTTTGTCCGACAAATATTAATAAATACTCTATCATGTGCCATAAGAGCGACGACTTCAATGCGTCGGACTGGAAATTTGGAAAATATATTTTATCGGACAATGTCATTGGTGGATTTTATATATTTTTATCAAAAAGTTCTGGAAAAATTAGCTTGTTATCAGTAAATCTCCAAAATTCATCATATCGTCATATTGAAAGTGGTAAACACAATTTTTGCAGGACAACTTTTTTTTACTCTTTTTATTCAATAATCTAACGCCTACAATTGGGAAAAATTATATTTATAATTTTTTTTACGACGAGAAACCGACGTGTTACGGAAAAAATTGAAAAGCGAATAAACCGATAGCGAAAGTTTTCGCAAAGAAAAAAATTGTCGATCTACTCATAATTAAATCACACCAAAGTATAATAATGATTTTTCTTTTATGTGGGTGTGCTCAAAAACTATTAATCCTAGCTTGTAGTTCTGGGCTGAAATTCACGCCGAATTTGAAAATATTTATTTAGTCAAAAGTTATGCATGTCGAAAACTGGGAAAAAAAGTAATTTTTCAAATATTTAACGATTTTTAACTAAAAAACAACACGTCGGACAGAAAAATCACAAGTGACAATTTTTGTTTAGAATCGGCCGAGGAATGCGAAAATATTTACTAATTATTTATTTATTTTGAAAAAAAAACTATTTATTTCATTATTAACAATTTTTTTGTTTATAGCAAATTACCTGACCATTTTTCGAGAATCCAACCTCGATATTCGTAATCGAAAGGTCAAAATACATATAAAGAACTTTGGTGAAGCTACGTCTTTTCATTGGCTAGAAAAATTCACTGGGTCCCCGGACTAAGCTTTAATAAATGATGAGTTTTGCGTCAACTGTTCAGTGCTAGCATGAAGGCTTAAAATAACCTATATTTTCAATTAATTAAAAAGACCAAAAAGTAATAATTTTTTTTACATTCTTAATTTTTATAGTATATTGCATTTTCCAAAATTTTTCTATTTTTCAAAAAGAAAATTGCTTTTATATTTTTTTGGTGTTTTCAATCGAAAATCGAAACTACTAGTAAAAAGTAACTTGTTTTATTTTCGTGACCATCGGCCAAGTCGCGCTAATTTCATTACATCGCGCTATACATAACTTTTAGTCTATTTTGGCCAATAGGTGGTGAACGACTTCTTTCATACAGTACATAGTAAAAGAGCGATCTTCCACTTATATAAGGTGTCTTATTTAATAAGACCTAAATAGCATCCAAGGTTTGTGAGAAAAAAACAGGTTCAGTACAAATTATTGGGGTTCGAAATCAGACATCCGTCAGTGACCAGGACTTTAACTTAAATAAAAAACCTTCAAAATCTTTTTAGCGTAAAGAAAATCAGCTTTCGGTTGAAAACACCTTAAAAAATATCAAAAATCTTCGAGAAAAATGCAAAAGAAAATTTCTTTTTCTAATTTTTACCCTGAAAATGAAAAAATTTCGGAAAATTCATAAAATCACTGAAAGGCTGAGGTCAAAATCCATGACTGTAAGACAAAAATGTTATTTACTAGTTTTTTGGCTTTTTCATTAAGGTAAGTTATGTTGCTGTTAAGTGCGAGCTTGGTGTAGTGAACGTAAAATACCTCATATATTCATTAGTATTTTGTGTACCTAATTATTTATATATTTATAGGAATATATCTCTCATAATATACATACGCTGGTTCTTCCTCTAGGGGTGGAGGAGAATCACATGGAATACAGATCTGCTCGTCCTCTAGGCCTTCAACTGCATCTCCATATTCTCCAGCAAATTGAAGATAATCTCGCTCTAAGTGCATTACGAAGAAAATTCATTAAATTGAGTTGTAAAAAAATGAACCCCGTTTAAAAGAGCCGTTAAAAGAAAAAAATCTATTCTATCTGCACTTAAAATGTTTATAATCGACACCAAATTAATTAAATTTAATTAAGAAATTTTATGGGTTGTAATCACGCCCGATTCAGTGTTCTTTTGTACCACATACCTCCTATTTTACTTCTAAACTTTTGACGCTGACTGTCCCGTCTCAAACATCTATGGATAATGAAGCGATAGTGTCATAAATATACGCTTGTTTTACGATAAGATATTAAATTATAGGTTTAATATTACCCAAAACTTACTAAATAAACGAAAAAAACAACATTACAACCCCAAAAACCTTAAAAACGGGTTTTAAGTCAACAAAATCACACGTTAAAAGCCGACGCTCTAAATGAACGTGACAGTACTGAGCAGGGGGGAATCCAACCACTCTCTTTTTTTTTTTTTGGGGGGGGGGTGATATCACAAAAGTACAGTATCACAAGCGAAAAGAAGTTGTCTACGAGGGGGAGCAACATTCCCCCTGCTGGGTCTATTTTTCTGAATTTGAAGCTCTTGGAGAGGGGGGGGGCAATCACAAGAAAAAACAAGTTGCCCAAAATGGGAGGACGCCAGCAGCATATACATTCCTAGTACAAGAGGCAGAATCAGGCCTATTTTCCTGAACTTAAAGCTCTTGGGAGGGGGGGGGGGGGCGATTACAAGCATACACATTCCTATACTCTATTGAAGAACTAGAGAGAGTAATAAAACTGTTACCGAAACCTCCAATGTACCCGCTCCATTGCCGCAGGTAACAGAACTGCCGTAAATCTAACTATATTTAAATATATTTGAAGATTATAAGCTTTTATAAATTTACTGCAAC
Organism: Diaprepes abbreviatus; assembly: GCA_034092305.1. Taxonomy (NCBI): domain Eukaryota; kingdom Metazoa; phylum Arthropoda; class Insecta; order Coleoptera; family Curculionidae; genus Diaprepes; species Diaprepes abbreviatus. Next base: position 14,555,402 of record JASJET010000050.1, on the reverse strand, counting down.
AATAAATTTCTGATAATTCTATTTCATTTATGTCAGTGAGCAAAGTACACCTTACAGTGTGTCCTTAGTGACTTATCTTGTTTGCGCTTGTTTTTATATATTTTTTGAGATTAGGGAGATACTCAAAAGATATGGCTTCCACCTCTATTCCAAAATCGTTAAACCAGGGCATTTTTTCTTCAAAGAAAAACTTATTACTATGAATGTTTATGATGCCTTAAGATATCAATATCTAGATAATAATGTTAAAAGCTCTGTTAAGATGTATTCCAATATGACAGGAGTTGGAAAATCTACTATGTACCGAATACGGATGGAGAAAAAAACGACTGGAATTGTTAATACTCCCAAGCTATATTTGATCGCAGGCAGACGAAAAACCTCGTTGAAAGAAGAGATGAAACTGCAATAAAAGGAGTTTTACCTTCATTTTATTATGAGAAGCAGATCTCAATCGTCGACAAAATTCTAACTCAAATCAATGAAGATCGCGATTTACCTGAAATTAAAAGAACTTAACTCTAGTTGCTCAGAGAACTTAATTTTTGCTGGGAAAAACCAGATAGAAAATCTGTTCTTACAGATCGTTCGGAAACTGTCCGTTGAAGAAGGAAATATCTCTCTCAAGTAAAAAGTAAAGTTGCTAGAAATAACACGACTTACAAAATTAGTAATTTAACTGAACTTTTGAAAGATTTTTTTGAATAAAGTTACTGCGAAAAATGGGTAAAAATCCATACAATAAAAGAATAAAACAAAATGTGGGAACTCGATCTCATGATCGGTGAGATAGAGAAACAAATTATGATTAATTTGAGCGAGGATAGCTTCACTGACTTTGATTAGGAATTACAGCTTGACAGCGATTATATGTTCGCCTGTTCTGATGCTTATTTTACGGTTGATTTGGTCTACGACAGATGAGCAACATTTCGTACACTCTCTGGTTTTCTAGTGAGATTTTTCTTTTGGTGTTGGCACTTTACGGTCTGTCGTGAAAATGGTTTCAATGTTGTGCCTCTTGAGAATGTTTACGATTTTGTTTGTGATGCCTCTGATATAAGGAATAAAAGCTTGGGAGCTCTTCTCTTGGCCTTCACGATTTTTCGATGCCAAGCGTTTGTAATTAGAGCCTTGTCTATATGTTATTTTTTATAACCATTTTTTGTTAGGGCCTCCTGCAGTAAGTTCATGTCCATGATCTGTAAGGGATTGAGATCGAAACGCAAATAATTTCACTACTGTAGATAATTGGGCAGGGTAGTATGTAAATCGGCGTTGAGGTATCTGTTGGTGTAAGTGGGTTTTCTGTAGACAGTGTGTAAAAGCAAGCCATCCTCTTTTATTTTCAGTAGGATATCTAGAGAAGGTAGTTTTTTTTCCTGTTCTATTTGTTCTATTTCCATGATAAATTTGATTTTTGGGTGTATACTGTTTATGTGGTTTAGGAAATTTTTGAGGTTTTCTTCTTCATGTTACCAGATAACAAATGTGTCATGTGCGTAACGCAGCCACATCGATAAAATGGCCTCATACGTTGAAAACTCGCACCATTGGTGCGAAATAACCAAAAAAGTACGATGACAAAAAAAAAGATTTTCTAGTTAGTTTCCATGTAACATCACATTTCACGCAAGTACTAGCCAAAGAAGCTCTTTCTGTAAGAGAAAACAAATTCCAACACCCAAAATAAATGGTCGAATCAGCTAAACACTGCCTCGATAACACCTATTTTACTAATGAAGGCCAGCGATATAAAGAAGTCGAGGGAATCCCTATGAGATCGCCGCTACCTCCAGCATTCGCTAATTTATTTATGGAATACATCGAATCGAAAGCCTTAGAGACCTCTTAACACAAACCACGACTGTGGCTGCGTTACCTAAATGATACATTTGTTAGCTGGCAACATGGAGAAGAAAATCTCAATAAAATCCCAAACCACAAAAACGGTATACTCCCAAAAATCAGATTCCCTATGAAAATAGAACATGAAAGACAACTATTTTACGGCAAGATGCACTAACACAAGATGGTATAAAAAAGAATATATAGATAAGGCTCTAAAAAACAAACGCTTGGCTCCGTTGGTAAAGAAACGGATCACAATTCGGCAACACCACCTCAAACGTTGGCAACAGGGCCGATGACACGCAGTAGGGCTCACAACCTGATTGACTAGAACCACTCAACCAACGAACATGCCCCACGTACACACGAGACTGAGAGCACCAGAGTTACAAGCGTCAATTCACCAACAGACGCCGTACAGTAAGCTTTGAAAATGACAAATGAGATTTTACCGAAACGTCAGCTGCCCTACAGTCCTGAGAAGGACTCAGCACATGCACGGGATACCCGAAAACCTTCGAATGTACAGGGCTCGGCATAACTCATTTAACCGATTTGCATACCGAACAAAAAGGAAATAACAGTATACAGAAACATGGTCTATTTATTGTTTATTTAAATCTAAAAGTAATGACGGTTTAAATCTTAAATTTTGTGTTCAAACTAACCACCACCTTCGTCAATACAGAAATGACACCGTTTATTTACGGTAAAGCAGATTTTTTCAAAGAATTCTAGGTGTGCAAGGAGAACGTCAAATTCCTCTTCAATTATTGTTTTCAAATGTTCAATATCACACTTTATTTCTGAGTACTCCCTACAGAGAAAAATCGCACGGCGTTAAGTCCGGTTACTGTGCTGGCCACTCGATTCTTCTTCTTCTTCCTTCCACATATAAAATTCGGCATTCAGATATTCACGAAATTGTAGTCCGTAGTCGGGCCGGGCCTCGTTTTGTTGGAAATATCGAATATCTGCTAAGCTGGGTTATTTTCAAGTGTAACCTTTAAATCTATAAGCAGTTCCGGATAATTTTCCGCATTCAAGGGGCTCTCAAAAAAATAAGGACCATCGGCGTGAACTTCAGCCCACACTGTTATTCCAGGAAGATTGAATTCTCGGGCAATGATTACGTAAGGGTTCTCAGATGCCCAGTAAATGCAATTGTGCTTGTTAATCAGTCCGTTCAACTTGAACTGCGCTTCATAGCGCCAGAGAATTTGTTGATAAGATTCTGCGTCATGTTCCTCGCAACCAGTATACTACTCGCAAAATTCCAGTCTACGAACAGGATCGTCTTACGTTAGCGCATGTATCAAATGTGGGCGATAACACGGATAATTCAATTTCTTCAACGTTTGGACAACGAGTTGCAAGTTCTGTTGTGTCACCACCGTGGAGAGGCGACCACTACGTGACGCGTCTAACACTGACTCGGTTTCTTAGAATTTCTTGTCTAGCTTGTACACCCTCTGCCTCATAGGAATGGGCCTGTTATGATGCTGCGTCGCGAATTCATTGAAGATCGCCTCATAATCAGCTTGATAACACAGGTACGAAGTCGACAGACAGATCCGTCCTTCTTTCGTGTACTTTAGACGGACCTGGGCTGCCATGACTACATAAACAATCGTAAACTAACGCACTTCCCACTCCTCATCGCACCAGTTTGGCCAGACAAAACAGCGTTGCCGCGCCCGTACTGTTTTCAGACAGCGCAGGACAGCGTTAACTGACTTATGCCGGGCCCTGTATATATAACCGTGTTATTCTTGGTTAGTTCGTTTACTTTCTCTAAGCATTCCTGGAAAATTTTAGAACTGATTATATGAGAAATGCATTGATTGCTGCTTGATTATTCGATATTATGATGATCTATTCTCTGCGATATACACATTTTTTAATCTAATTTAATCATCAAATGAACCAAATAATTATCAAATCTAGATATAGACTGGCTATAATAAAAAAGCGATCACATTTGTAGTCAGTTGTAAAATTATTATGCAGGCTTATTTATGTATATTTGTATATTGTTGGATTCATAAGTTGTCGATATCTTTTTCTCTAAATCAATTTTTTTTAGGTATTAATTTGGTGCCGACTTTCTCGCTTAGTGTGCTTTTTTGAAAAAGGTTCAACTTTTTTAAAAGAATATGTGTATTATTTTTCCCATTCTTCACTTTACTTCACAAAAAAGGGAATAGCTAATATAGTATTTACAGGGTGTCCCTAAAGGGTATGTACAAAGCGCTAGCGCAAATTTACGGGTCTTGTTCAATTTACTTTAATCCAAAAGTTGACCGTTTTCGAGATACAAGGAGTCAGAGTTATGATTTTTTAAAATATTTTTCTTAATTATAGCTGGATTGCAATAAATTTTGTACTCTGGGGTTTTTTACAGTTTCGATGCATATCTCAGAGGGCGCCATTAACAACACTTCGCCTACATCTAAAGCCTCATACTTTTCTTTTTCTCGAATTACTTTTCATGGAGAACTCTTAAACAGATACTGTAGATCTGTAAGTATCAAAAAAAAAATTGTGGGGTACGAATACAAAAGTTGCTAAACATTTTATGCTTGGATGTAGAAATGATGGAAAAGGGGTAGTTCTACTTTTTATGTAGAATTAGTCTCTATTTATATAAAAATAGGGATAATTTTAAACATTTACTCTGAGTTTAATTTAAAATCAAACCCCATTTTTCTCTTTTGATTGGTTGTTGACTTGGTGTGGAATTTTTATTATTATTTTCCAGTTAATTCTTACATTATTATTAGTGTTAACTCTATGCTATGTAAATGTTGACTATTGTTGACATGTTGGCCCTTAAACACGTTCCAAATTTTTTGAACCAGTTCTAAGTCTGCATAAAGTATGATGGAGGCTATGATGGGTTTTAGTACGCAATGAAACATTTAAATTTGACTATCCCAGAAGCAGCTGCTCGAAGTGACATCTATTACGTATAACTTTTTTAGATAAAAATACCAACAAATATAATTTTTTAATTAGAAATTTAATATATCGAGATACCAAAAAAGTTACGAAGTTTTAGATGTAGGTGAAGTGTTGCTTGTGGCGCCTTACAGAAAAGTTAAAAAATTATAACTGTGTGGCGAGTAGACTCTAAAATTTTTTTTACAATAATTAAGTTTCGAAAATATTTTCTTTTAAGAATTTTTATTTCTCCAAATTCAAAATTATTTTTTTCAACACTCATCGACCACTAGTACTAAAATAAAAATAACTAATAAAAACTTTGGTGACGTCAAGAGCATACGTGTGCTTAGCAGGTGTCTTTTGTTTACTAATTTTTCTGCGGATCCAATAGTACCTAAAGTAGAGCAAAATAAGTTGAGTTCAGTGAAAGAATTTACGAAATTATCAAAGACAGTTTTAAGACATCTTTATCTTACTTTGTCAACGAATAAAAAAGGACGGAAAAGAAAACATAATTCTTCTAATCCAAGCAATACGTCGCAAAGGATCTGACATTATGTATAAAGCACGGTAGAACGAGGCTACCGAGCCATTTCGTTGCATGATTAATAACTTTCTTTGGCCTCTTTCGTAAATTCATTATTTTATTGACAGCCACTGTTCAAGTTTTATTTCTATTATGTTTTTGAGAAAATTTGGATATTTAAGTGAATTTTAAACATAAGGTTATTTCATATATAAGTTATTAAATATTGTTTCATAATTTATTAACCGGTAAGTAAGTGTTCTTTTTAATAAAAACCTGTATCTAAACACATGTTAACTTGTCGCCGGTGTCTGACTTCTCGACATACGTACATAATTTTACAATTTTTTTACACTATTTTAATCGTAATAATCAAGTATAAAAAATTAAAATAAAGTAATGAGATTTGACTTGTCCTTTTCGATAATGCATAGTGAAACTCTAAAGAGGCAACGACGACAACTTGTGATTAATTCGTGTCAGTATTTCGAGATGAAGAAGAGAAACGGTGGTCCTATGGAATCTATTTCATCTGCCCAAGAGGTAGAAAAAAATAATTTTATTTTTGAAAATTAATACTTTCAATTAGGTATCATTATTTCAAAGAAAGTAACAACTGATCTTAAAATTTCCAAGAAATTTCTATATGCGATTAGAAAAAGTAAAAAAACACGTTTTTCTCTCCGGAAACAAAATAGACCTCGCCGAAAAGAGAAAAAAGGCATAGATCTTCCCCAAGGATTCAAAGTGGAAATCTGAAATATACTCTAAAATATGTGCTGAGAAAGTAGGAGTATCATCTTTTTTATAGTATGAGCTAACTTTAAACGTAGGATCAAAGGTCGATAGTGAACAAACCTGACATATTTTTCATTTTTTGAAAAGCATGTAATTCTAAAAAGCTTAAGCAGCTCACCAGCAAAGAGATTATGTCTATGTGTAAATCATTTCTAAGTATTCTACTTAAGGAACTGGGATTCAAACACAAAACAGATGACAACAAAACAACATTAATTGGAAGAACAAGCATTGCTTCTGCAAGAGCGCGTTGTCTTCATACTTATAGTCGTCTTTGTTGCGTATATGGGGGTTTTGAACTTGGAAAAAATTTTAAAGTGCTATGTGATGCTGAAAGTTCCGAAAATTTTTTCGTGTTTTTATTGATACTGTAATGCAATAAATTTTTGTTTTGTGAGAAATCGAGATAATCTTGCGTCTGTTCAAAGTAGAGGCTGCTAGTATTAATATTAGTTATTTGCCTACTTAGCTCTTAATTAATGTTATCAATAGGGAATCCGGTTAACTCAAATTTAGTGATTAGATCTCTTACAGATCCAAAAGAAAGTCGAATTTCGTCTCTTGTCGTGTCGGTTATGCCATGTCTAATCTGGCGACGTGCGAACCCGCCACAGAGGACCCTCCTAAACCACCCGGGAAGCTTGAATAGCTACCCGCCTCATTTGACACAGACTGAAATTTATTCAAAGGAGTTTTGGACATGTTGACTGAAAGAACATTTCTATTGCTTATTTATTATTATTTTTCCCCAAATGGGAATAATCCAGAAATTTCTGATTGGAACAAATTTTTCAAGAAGTATTTTTTTCTGATTTTCTTTGTTTAGAAAAGTCAGTTTGTTAATAAGAAAATTATTAAATTAAAAAATAAACTTAGCTTAGAAGGTAATAATTTAAAATAGACAAATAATTGGAATTCTAAGTTAATCGAGTTAAGGTTTTCTAATACACCCTGTACATAGATTTACTACAAAATTAATCTAAGAAAAGAAAAAGTTAATCTAAAATTTTGATTTTCTAACTTTTACAATAAAGGAAAATTCCTTTTACAAGTTATTTTTTATGCTTATTAATTTTATTAAATAAATAGCATTTAGTCACAATCAGGGTTATTTAAATAATCTATTTGGTTTTTTGATTGGTTTAAAACAATCGAAGCCAATTGTCTTCTAATAAATTTCTCAAGATAATGACCAAAACAGAAAACAATCTTTAAATTAAAGTATCAGTCTTCAGGTTCTTCAGGTTAAAGTTAATTATAAATATTTTAAAAGGAAATATTAAGTATTAATTAATATTAATGTATTATGATTTAATGTATATTAATTCATGTCTCGTATTGACTAAGTCCAAGTAGCTCCGATTGCAGAGTTTTAGTTACTAGTACTTTATTAGTATGTTATCACCCTCACTTTTTCTACAATGGAATTCTCCTACCCATACTTTTTTCCAGCTATTACCCGTACTTTTTTAGTTGTTACCCGTACTGTTTTTATAGAGTGAACTCTGTTACTATTACTTGTTTTTATGAACTAGTTTTTTTGGACTTAGAGTATGTAAATTAAATTTACTATAGAAAATTATGTAGGATTTAATTTAATTAATTTTACACGAGAATAAGATCTTCAGATTCCAGTTGTGAAACATTTATAAGTCTTTTTTAAATACCTTCTTCCAAGCATCAGGATTTAACAGAATGTTTTTTAACAGCCAAAAATTTTATCAAAACGTGGCACTTTGATATTTACACAGGTGACACAATTCTTTAAGAGTTTTCTCACACAAAAGTTTTTTGTTTTTCAATAAAGTTCAAAGTTAATATTGTCTTTGTCCGAATATAGGTGCACGACTGGTTCTTCCCACAGTGTCCAACACTTATCGAACACTGTGGTTAGCCTGGTCCAGTTTTGCAGCTATAAGACGCGAAGAGCGAAGGACTTTGGGCGCAATATTTTGGGAACTTTCCCGCTTACCCTTGCTAATTTTCCTGGGCGGAATTAGCTTTTGCCTTGCTCTCGCTACGCAAATTAAAAACTTCCCTAATCGCGGTTCTTCACGCTTTTATATGATTTCTTCTGGTTGGGAATCTCAGTACTAATTACTTGGGAGGAATTAAATACTCGAGAGGCCCACCAATTGAAGTTCCCCGTGGCCTTTCACCAACTTTGTGCAAGTGATGGTTAATTAGCCAACGACGGCGATCTCGCTACGCGGGGATCGATCAGCTATAAAAGCGTGAAATTGATCGGCGGAAGTCCCACGGTGTCAGATCTTTGTAAGAGGAAGAATGAATTTTTTGTATGCTATTTATACTAATTGATGAATCATATAAAAGTTCCGCCCTAAAAAAATCCAATCTGACCAATCAGGGGGATGTAAAATTAAAAGAAAAAAATGAAATTTTAATCTTAGTTTTTAACTAAGTTTTTACAAAATTTTGATAATAATTTTACTGTGTGAAAAGTTTATGTTAAGCTATCGCGCCCAACCTAGGTGGAGTTGCCGAAGTTGCATTTAAAATGAAGTTTATGCTCGGAGAATTTTGGTATTTACGCTGGGTGAAGAGCCAATAAGAGCGCTTCGCCACGTCTTGTGAGCATGGGGGGGGGGGTTACTAACGAAGTTTTTTGTCTCTTAAATACGAAGTGAAAAGTGTTGCACTTTCAGTTGAATTTGTTTTTTTATATTGTTAAAAGTAGTTTTTACATCTTATACAGTCTGATAACTATTCATATGGATGCAAATAAATGGATTTGAATATGTTGTCGTATCTTTTACTCGAAGAAGCGTACAGAGTACAAATAAAGTTTGTCAATTTTTAAAAGTAAACCTAATATTGATATATTTTCCCTCCCTCACTCCTAGCGTCTAATTATTTTGAGTTTGGCTTTTCTTGAAAACCGTAGAGCTTAACTTACCCTTTACTTATGGTATTAAAATACTTAGTAATTGAATTGACCGTCCAAAGTTGTTTAAAATGTTTGACTTTAGAGTTTAGTTATAGCCAGAGAAATTTGCGAGAAAATGATACAATGAACAGATTCCTGACTTTTCCTAAAAAACCCGTTTTTCTAAATCTTAACTATAATTGCAGATCAATGGCATACAAGGCTATGTGAAATTATTTACTTTAAAAAGGTACCAGAAAATCTTTTGAGACTTTAATAATACGTTTTTAATCCCTAAAATGTGTACTTTTTATTACTCAATCTTGGTTTGGTATGTTATGGCTTTCTTTCTGAATGTTTTCCAAGGTTTGATTAATGTAAATAAAATATTTTCTACATATCTTTGTTTATTGTCATTTGATGTCCTTTGGGCTTTGCACATGTATTTCTTATTTATTATATTATTTGAGAATTTGCCTGTTATATACTTAGATAATGAATAAATAAATTTATGGTATTTTGTATGCCAACTTTTATTGTTCTTTTTCAACCTTAGAAGTATATTTTTTTAAACATTGAGTTTAAAAGAGCTATAGGAAAAATTATAAGCACTTTTCATAGTTTGTAAAATTATAAAAAGTGTCTTATTTTAGGTGTTTTTAGGTAAACGTTATTGTAGTATATTTAAAGTTCTTTTCAGGTGCGTTTTGTAATTATCTTTTTGATTTTAAATAAACATTTTTATCTAATATTATTATTTTTTCAACGATATTTTCACTCACCTAATCCGATGTTGGAATTTTTACGTTTTTCTGATATGTAATAATCTAGTTCCGTTTATCGATGCGATACTCATGTTTTTGTGGATATAAACGTTGAATTGACTAATTAATTTTGATTTAATTCAGACACATATTATTGATGACGCATGGGTATTTTTTTACTGGAATAACTATAATTTATTTTTTACACTTTTTGAGGTTAACATATTTCCGCGAAATATAGTAAGTATCTAGCGTATTTGAAAAAAGTGCCAATGATAAATAAATACTTTGACTTCGCAAATCTATTGCCTTACGTACGTCACAATTCCTGCAGGTTTCTAAGATTGCGAGAGATTAATGAAGATATGGCGTCAATAGAGAGTATAAATACAATTGAGAATTTTCGCAAGTAATTGAGAGTCGAACTTTTGTCGATGGGCTAGTCCGGGTATAGCCTGAAAATAGCGCATAAACGGAAATTAAGTTTTCGATGAGTAGCAGAATTTTGAAAGCTAGTAGATGCGTTTAGACAGCCTTTATATAATAGAAGAACTAACAGCAGTCCAGGAGAATGATAAGCCGAAAAATTGTAAGTCCAAAGGGTAACAGGGTGGACGCTATATTTGACAGCTTGTATCTCGGAAACTAATAATTTTTTGATTAACGTAAACTAGGCTAGATCCTCATATTTTAACCTCACAAATTTGCGCTTGCTCTTTTTACCTTTTTGAGACACCTTATATATATTGACCAGTTTATTACAATAATAAAAATAGAAATTATCTTAAATTACCTGGTGATGTTCCGAGAAGTTCTTCTTGCTGTTGAACTACTTCTAAAAAAAAAAAAAGAAGAGATTATTGTATTATAGTATTATTGTATTATTACGGTATAGTATTTCATATACAATATTAAAAAACTTCTATTCAACGCAGAATTATCAACTATTTAATCCTTTTTCGTACTTTCTAAAAATTATAATGTTGAGCATGAAGATTATTCTTCCGATACGAGTAGGTAATTGATGTAATTCTGACCTAAGTTAGCCTAAAATTGCAATGGCATCGAAAAATGTGAAATTAATTAATTTTTGCTATAGATTGTTTCTTAGCATCGCATTAAAATATCGGAATATCGGATTAACTTTCCCGCAACAAAACCCTGATCTTGTATTACATTAAAAAAGTAATTTCTTGGGTACAGTACCTGCAATAGCTAAATGACTGAAGTTTCAGGTAATATTAAGGTATATGTACAAAACGTGTATGTTTCCCATGAAGACTTCGTTCAACTAAAGTAATAGTTAACAATTAAAAGCAAAATTATGATTTTTTTTGGGTTCGCTTTTTCGAAAATATGAGTAAAAATAATTCTGAAAATTTTCTAAAACAACTTTTGCATCAGTAAATTGGATTTTTATCGCCGGAAAGATTTCGAAAAAAAGTAAAAATTCATTCATTTTTTGATAAATTATAATATTTAGATGACCAAAAGTTTTATTTACAACACTACAAAAACTCGTCTAAAAAAATAGCAGTTTTCGGCTCATAAATACATAAAATAACTTTATTGAATGAACATTTTTCCTATTCAACAAGTTGGTATTTTCGCTTCAATTGAAGAGTGAAATTATACGAAAACTATTCCAAAATTCTACTTTAAATCTATACTTTAGTATCGTTTTGTGGACGGTATATTTGAGATATGATCTCGTGGCAAAGAATTTCACAACTTGTTCATTGATTTTTATCCACTCGAAGATACAGTACAAACTTGATCAGCTAACATTTATAGACGTCTTCGTGGTCAAGATAATGGATCGACACATGCAATATGCAGTATATAGGGAGCCTCATACAGATATATACATCAATGCTGATTGTCACCATCACCACACATACAGGACATAGCTAACTCTCTAACCTCAAGATTCCTTTGCCTAACCGATAACCAAGGAAAATAGAAGAAAATATTAGACAAAGAAACATGGTTAGAAACAACCAACTATAAATAAAGCAACAAAATTGTGATAAAATCCGACGCACCTATTGACAATAGACCAATCACCACACTTCTATAGATAAAAAGTAAATCGGTAGGTTGCTCAGGAAACATAACATATCTATGCTCTACAAAACATACAAAATAACGCATTGACTAAATCTATATAAAAAAATCACGAAGTATATAAGATCGAATTCGACATTTGTAGTTAAACACACATGGGCTAAGCCTACAGAAAATTGTCAACAAGGCTCGAGACAGGATGCAAAATTGATTTTTACGACGGCTAGTAAATTGCTAACATTTTTCAGAAGGAAGTTGAGTAACGTTTCTTCTCGTTCATTTCTTTACTCAAGTCCAAAGTTGCTCAGAGATGTTTTAGATTGTATGCCCACTACTAGGTTGAAGTCACCTTGCTTAAGGGGAAAATGTATATGAGCAGCATTTTTTGGATTTTTGGATCACATTATAAAGAAATTCAACTTCCTTTTCGGAGTGATTCATTGTGTGTGCATATATCTGGATTATCAATAGACTGTTAAATGCAAGCAACACATGTTGATATAAGTTTTACTGCTGTGATGTTGTTTACATGCTTTTTATTTACAATAAAGCTAATTCCGTCAATAAGTCTACTCTGTTCTTGTACATAAAACAGTGCGTAGTCATATTTAAGAGTTTTCCAGCATTTGTCCCCCTCCAGAATCTTTGGGACTGACAGACGTTATGGGTGTGAGATTGCAGAATAATGTGTGTAACTATTTAATTATAAATGATCTTGTATTTCAATAATGGGTATATTTTAGAAAACTGGTTCTTTAAGAAAGAGAATACGTGTTATTTTACTTTTTAGTTTAAATATTCGGAGAAATATGAAACATATGAATTATGTTCCCTTTCAAGCTTAATAATTTTAAAAACCTAAAAATTTTTTATAAGTAGAATTAAGTGAATAGTGCAGTGTTCAGTCTACAAAATAGAAGAACTTATAGCAGCCCAGTGAAATTTGGCAGCTTGTATTTCGGAAACTAACAATTTTTTGACTAATGCAAATTGGGTTAAATCATCATATTTTAATTTCAGAAATTTGTAATAGCGTTTTTTACAGACATTTTAGAGTCACCCTATTTATATTGACCAGTATATTACTATAATAAAAATAGAAAATGTTTTGAATTACCTGGTGAAGCTCTGCAAGGTATTTGTTGCTGTGGTGATCTCTCTAAAAGAAAAGAAGGGATTATGTTATTATTGCATTATAGTTTTGTATTACTCTAGTATAATATTACACATGCAAAGTGAGTTATTTCATTTCGCAACGTAATTTGGCGAAAATTTTATGTAAATAATGGCTCGTTCACATTTCAATATGTTTCAGTTTGTGTAAAATGGTGGAACAAATATCGTATGCATATACATACAAAAGATTTATTAAAAAAATTTCTACACAACGCAGTATTATCATTTATTACTTCCAGTTATATTTTCTCGCTGTGATGTTGTTTACATGCTTTTTATGGACAATAAAACTGATTCCGTCAATAAATCTACTCTGCTCTCGTACATAAAATAATGCATAGTCAGATTTAAGGGTTTTCCAGCATTTGTTCCCTGTCCAGAATCTTTGGGACTGATAGACGTTATCGGTGTGAGATTACAGAATAATTTGTATATCTAATTTAATTAAAAATGATCTTATACTTCAATAATGAGGATAGTTTAGAAAACTGGTTCTTTTTTTAACAAAGAAAATATGTGTTAGTCTACTTTTTAGTTTGAATATTCGGAAAAATATGAAACGCATGAATTATGTTCCCCTTCAAGCTAAATAAAAACCTACAAACTTTTTATAAGTAGAATTAAATAAGTGAATAGTGCAGTGTCAAGTCTACAAAATAGGAAAACATATGGCAGCCCAGTGAAAAAGCGAACGCTAAATTTGGCAGCTTGTATTTCGGAAACTAACAATTATTAGATTAATGCAAATTGGCTTAAATCATCATATTTTAATTTCAGAAATTTGTAAAAGCGTTTTTACAGACATTTTAGAGACACTCTGTATATGTTGAAAAGTATATTAAAATAAAAATAGAATTTTTTTTGAATTACCTGGTGAAGTTCTGAGAGGTAGTTGTTGCTGTGGAGATCTTGCTAAAAAAAAAAGAAGGAATTATGATATTATTGTATTATAGTATTGTATTATTGCGTATAATGTTTTACATACAAAGTGAGTTATTTTATTTCTCAAAGCAATTTGGCGAAGATTTTATGCAAAGAATGATTCATTTACATTTCAATACGTTTCAGTTTATTGAAGATGGTGGGACCAACAACGCATAGACGTACAAAAGAATTATTAAAAAACTTCTACACAACGCAATATTATCATTTATAATCTCAGTTATCCTTTCTTGTATTTTCTGGAAATTGCAATGTCCAGAATGACTATCACCTCTCCGATACGAATATCTTATATAATTTTGATCTTGATTAGTCTAAATCTGGAATGGCATTACACAATGTGAAATTAATTAATTTTTCCTATATCAACTATGGATAATTTGATAACATCGTATTGAGAACATCGGGTTAACCTTGTCAGAAAAAATTTAACTTATTATTTTTATTAACGCATTATTAAAAAAATAGACTATCAAGAAAGGTATTAGTTATGTTTCGCATTTGATCAAGTGATTTAAATTTTTTACAAGGTTATCTGGACGGAAAACCAAGAAGCCAGAGAAATTGGTAAAAAATACCTTTTTGGGACAGTGTCTGCAACAGTTAATTAACTAGTGTTTCAGATAATATGAGGGTATATGAACAAAATTTGTATATTTCTTATGAGGATTTGGTTGAAGTAAAGTAATGGTTTACAATTAAAGGTGAAAAAAGTATATATTTTTTAGGTTTCATTTGTAAGGCTTTTTCGAAAATATGATCAAAAATATTGTAGGCCTTTCACAATCCTTCAAAGCAAGCTTTTTCATAGGTCGACTGAATTTTTGTTGCTGGTAAAATCTCAAAAAAAGGCAAAAATTTCCTTATGGTTTAATAAACCATAACAATTAGATGGTCGAAAATTTTATTTACAACATTCCCAAAATTTATTTGAAAAATATAGCTATGTTCATCCTATAAACAAATCAAATAACTTTGTCGCATTCACATTTAGAGGAGTCTTGTTTTCTTATTCAACAAGCTGGCTTTTTTATGCTAATTAAAAAAAAGTGTACTGAAGTTCTTCAAAAATCGATTTTTGGATATCAGTATAGATGAATTCAAAATTCTCTTCGAAGTGACCCATTTTGTGCGTGCATATCTGGATTATGGATAGACTGTGTCGAAAGATAGTTTAATTATTGTGTATGCAATATGTGAGGATATAAATTTTACAGCTGTAATGGTGCTTATATGCTTTTTATTGACAATAAGGAGAGATTTAAGAGTTTGCCAGCATTCTCCTCTCCCTTTCACTTCATTGGGACCTATCATCAGTCAGTTAATTTTTGAAATCTCTTCTTTTGGTTCCAGTAGCTTATAATCTGTGGACAGTGTTCGAGCACTGTAAGCACAAATTTTCAGTTAAAGAACGCAGCATAAGATAACATCAGCCATTTTCCAACGCCAGCTCAAGACAAAACACAAAATTGATTTTTACGACTGCTACTGCTACTGAATTGCTAACATTTTTTAGAAGGAAGTGGAGTAACGTTCCCTTTCGTTCATTTCTTGATTCAAGTCCAAAATTGCCCAGAGATATTTCAGATTTTATATCCAGTATTACGTTGAAGTCACCTTGTATGATGGTGAAATGTATATTAACAGCATGTTTGGATTTTTGGATGCCATTATAAAGAAAATCAGCTTCCTTTTCAGAGCGATTCATCTGGATTATTAATAGAATGTAGAGGGAGTTAGTTTCATTATTATGTAAGGAACACACATTGATATACTTTTTGCCGCTGTGATGTTATTTACATGCTTTTTATGGACAACAAAATTGATTCCGCCAATAAATATATTTAAATAATGGGTATAGTTTAGAAAACTGGTTCTTTAAAAAATTTGAAACATATGAATTATGTTCCCCTTCAAGCTAAATAGTTTTATAAACCTACAAAATTTTTAAAAGTAGAATTAAATAAGTGAATAGTGCAGTGTCCAGTCTACAAAATAAAAGAACTTATAACAGCCTAGTGAAAAAGTGGATGCTAAATTTGGCAGCTTGTATTTCGGAAACTAACAATTTTTTGATTAATGCAAATTGGCTTAAATCATTATATTTTAATTTCATAAATTTGTAATAGCGTTTTAACAGACATTTTAGAGACACTCTGTATATGTTGAGGCAGTATATTATAATAAAAATAGAAATTTTTTTGAATTACCTGGTGAAGTTCTGAGAGGTACTTGTTGCTGTGGAGATCTTGCTAAAAAAAAAGAAGGGATTATGTTATTATTGTATTATAGTATTATATTACTCTAGTATAATATTTTACATACAAAGTGAGTTATTTTATTTCTCAAAGCAATTTGGCGAAGATTTTATGCAAAAAATGATTCATTTACATTTCAATGCGTTTCAGTTTATGGAAGATGGTGGGACCAACAACGCATAGACGTACAAAAGAATTATTAAAAAACTTCTACACAACGCAATATTATCATTTATAATCCCAATTATCATTTTTCGTACTTTCTGGAAATTGCAATGTCCAGAATGACGAACACCTCTCCGATACGAATAGGTATCTTGTATAATTTTGATCTTGGTTAGTCTAAATCTGGAATGGCATCACACAATGTGAAATTAATTAATTTTTCCTATATTAACTATGGATAATTTGGTAATATCGTATTGGGAACATCGGGTTAACTTTGTCAGAACAAACTTAACTTATTATTTTTATTAACGCATTATTAAGAAAATAGACTATCAAGAAAGGTATTAGTTATGTTTTGCATTTGATTAAGTGATTTAAATTTTTTACAAGGTTATCTGGACAAAACACCAAGAAGCCAGAGAAATTGGTAAAAAAATACCTTTTTGGGAACAGTGTCTGCAACAGTTAATTAACTAGTGTTTCAGATAGCATGAGGGTATATGAACAAAATTTGTATGTTTCTTATGAGGATTTGGTTGAAATAAAGTAATGGTTTACAATTAAAAGTGAAAAAAAGTATATATTTTTTAGGTTTCATTTGTAAGGCTTTTTCGAAAATATGATCAAAAATATTGTAGACCTTTCAAAATCTTTCAAAGCAAGCTTTTGCATAGGTGGATTGAATTTTTGTTGCTAGTAAAATCTCAAAAAAAGGCAAAAATTTCCTTATGGTTTAATAAACCCTAACAATTAGATGGTCGAAAATTTTATTTACATTACCAAAATTTATTAGAAAAATATAGCTATTTTCATCCTATAAACAAATCAAATAACTTTGTCGCATTCACATTTAGAGGAGTCTTGTTTTCTTATTCAACAAGCTAGCTTTTTTATGCTAATTAAAAAAAAAAGTATACTAAAGTTCTTCAAAAATCGATTTTTGGATATCAATATAGAGGAATTCAAACTTCTCTTCACAGTGATCCATTTTGGGCGTGCATATTTGGATTATCGATAGACTGTGTCGAAAAATAGTTTAGTTATTGTGTATGTAATACGAGGATATAAATTTTACAGCTGTAATGGTGCTTATATGCTTTTTATTGACAATAAGGAGAGATTTAAGAGTTTGACAGCATTCTCATCTCCCTCTCACTTCATTGGGACCTATCATGTCTCAGTTAATTTTCGAAACATCCTCTTTTAATTCCAGTAGCTTATAATCTGTGGACAGTGTTCCAACAGTGTAAGCACAAGTTTTCAGTTAAAGAACGCAGCATAAGATAACATCAGCCAGTTTCCAACGCCAGCTCAAGACAAAACACAAGATTGATTTTTACGACTGCCAGTGAATTGCTAATATTTTTTAGAAGGAAGTTGAGTAACATTCCTTCTCGTTCATATCTTGATTCAAGTCCAAAGTTGACCAGAGATATTTCAGATTTTATGTCCAGTATTACGTTGAAGTCACCTTGTATGATGGTGAAATGTATATTAACAGCATTTTTGGATTTTTGAATGTCAATAAAAAGAAATTCAGCTTCCTTCTAACATCGATTCATTGTGGCCGCATATATCTGGATTATCAATAGACTGTAGAGGGAGTTTAGTTTCATAATTATGCAAGCAACCCACGTTGATATACTTTTTACCGCTGTGATGTTGTTTACATACTTTTTATGGACAATAAAACTGATTCCGTGAATAAATCTACTCTGTTCTCGTACATAAAACAATGCATAGTCAGATTTAAGAGTTTTCCAGCATTTGTTCCCCTCCAGAATCTTTGGGACTGATAGACGTTATCGGTGTGAGATTACAGAATAATTTATATATCTAATTAATTAAAAATGATGTCATATTTCAATAATAATGTATAGTTTAGAAAATTGGTTCTTTCTTTAAGAAAGAAAATACGTGTTATCCTACTTTTTAGTTTGAATATTCGGAAAAATATGAAACGTATGAATTACGTTCCCCATTAAGTTAAATAGTTTCCAAATCCTGCAAAATTTTTATAAGTAGAATTAAATAAGTGAATAGTGCAGTGTCCAGTCTACAAAATAGAAGAGCTTATAGCACCCCAGTGAAAAACCGGACGCTAAATTTGGTAGCTTGTATTTCGGAAACTAACAATTTTTTAATTAATGCAAATTGGCCTAAATCATCATATTTTAATTTCAGAAATTTGTAATAGCGTTTTTACAGACACTTTAAAGACACCCTGTATTGTTAACCAGTATATTATAATAAAAATAGAATTTTTTTAAATTACCTGGTGAAGTTCTGACAGGTACTTGTTGCTGTGGAGATCTTGCTAAAAAAAAAGAAGGGATTATGTTATTATTATAATATAGTATTGTATTACTCTGGAATAATATTTTACATACAAAGTGAGTTATTTTATTTCTCAAAGCAATTTGGCGAAGATTTTATGCAAAAAATGATCCATTTACATTTCAATACGTTTCAGTTTATGGAAGATGGTGGGACTAACAACGCATAGACGTACAAAAAAATTATAAAAAAACTTCTACACCACGCAATATTATCATTTATAATCCCGGTTATCCTTTCTCGTACTTTCTGGAAATTGCAATGTCCAGAATGACGATCACCTCTCCGATACGAATACGTATCTTATATAATTTTGATCTTGGTTAGTGTAAATCTGGAATGGCATCACAAAATGTGAAATTAATTAATTTTTCCTGTATCAACTATGCATAATTTGATAACATCGTATTGGTAACATCGGGTTAACCTTGTCAGAAAAAATTTAACTTAGTATTTTTATTAACGCATTATTAAGAAAATAGACTATCAAGAAAGGTATTAGTTATGTTTCGCATTTGATTAAGTGATTTAAATTTTTTACGAGTTTATCTGGACGGAACACCAAGAAGCCAGAGAAATTGGTAAAAAAATACCTTTTTGGGGACAGAGCTACAACTAGTGTTTCACATAGCATAAAGGTATATGAACAAAATTTGTATGTTTCTTATGAGGATTTGGTTGAAGTAAAGTAATGGTTTACAATTAAAAGTGAAAAAGGATATATTTTTTAGGTTTCATTTGTAAGGTTTTTTCGAAAATATGATCAAAAATATTTTAGGCCTTTCAAAATCCTTCAAACCAAGCTTTTGCATAGGTGGATTGAATTTTTGTTGCTGGTAAAATCTCAAAAAAAGGCAAAAATTTCCTTATGGTTTAATAAACCATAACAATTAGATGGTCGAAAATTTTATTTACAACATTACCAAAATTTATTGGAAAAATATAGCTATTTTCATCCTATAAACAAATCAAATAACTTTGTCGCATTCATATTTAGAGGAGTCTTGTTTTCTTATTCAACAAGCTGGCCTTTTTATGCTAATTAAAAAGAAAGTATACTTAAGTTCTTCAGAAATCGATTTTTGGATATCAATATAAAGGAATTCAAACTTCTCTACGAAGTGATCCATTTTGGACGCGCATATTTGGATTATCGATAGACTGTGTTGAAAGATAGTTTAGATATTGTGTATGCAATACGAGGAAATACGTTTTACAGCTGTAATGGTGCTTATATGCTTTTTATTGACAATAAGGAGATATTTAAGAATTTGCTAGCATTCTCCTCTCCCTCTCACTTCATTCGGACCTATCATGTCTCAGTTAATTTTTGAAATCTCCTCTTTTGATTCCAGTAGCTTATAATCTGTGGACAGTGTTCGAACATTGTAAGCACAAGTTTTCAATTAAAGAACGCAATATAAGATAACATCAGCCAGTTTCCAACGCTAGCTCAAGACAAAGCACAAAATTAATTTTTTTAGACTGCTAGTGAATTGCTAACATTTTTTAGAAAGAAGTTGAGTAACGTTCCTTCTCGTTCATTTCTTGATTAAAGTCCAAAATTGCCCAGAGATATTTCAGATTTTGTGTCCAGTATTACGTTGACCACCTTGTATGATGGTGAAATATATATTAACAGCATTTTTGGATGTCATTATAAAGAAATTCAGCTTCCTTTTCAGGGCGATTCATCTGGATTATTAATAGACTGTAGAGGGAGTTAGTTTTATAATTATATAAGAAACACACATTGATATACATAACATGATTTTTATCGACAACAAAGCTGATTCCGCCAATAAATATATTTCAGTAATGGGTATAGTTTAGAAAACTGGTTCTTTAACAAAGAAAACACGTCGTATTCTACTTTTTAGTTTAAATATTCGGAAAAATATGAAACATATGAATTGTGTTCCCTTTCAAGCTAAATAGTTTTAAAAACCCACAACATTTTTTTAAGTAGAATTAAATAAGTGAATAGTGCAGGGTCCAGTCTACAAAATAGAAGAACTTATAGCAGCCCAGTGAAAAAGCGGACGATATATTTGGCAGCTTTTATTTCGGAAACTAATAATTTTTTGATTAATACAAATTGGCCTAAATCATCATATTTTAATTTCAGTAATTTGTAATAGCATTTTTACAGACACTTTAGACACACCCTGTATATGTCAACCAGTATACTATAACATATATATATATATATATATATATATATATATATATATATATATATATATATATATATATATAATTTATTTTTGTATCTTAAACCTTTTGTTAAATATTTTTTTCTATTATTTTCTTGGGTATAGATTTTTCCATTAGAGAAACAAAGGACAATAATTTTCTGACGTTCTTACGTCATTAAAAAATAAATAATAATCTTTTTTCCAATTTTTTGCTTTTTATAAAAATTATTCTATCCATACCAATTGCATACCAAAGGTCATAATTGAATTTAATTTTTAAACATACACACAAAACTACTTTCAAGGTATGTACTATTTTATAATTTTCACTATTTTAACCTGTTTGTATTGTTTTAAATTTTAAACTTTAAGACTATTTTAAAATCTGTTTTGTTTTTATTAATTTTAATTAAATTAAAAATATAAAAGTGTAATTGCTGTGATATATGTTTATTATATAAGAAATTCTGTAATTTTTGTAGAAGTAAAATAAATATACCTAGCTCTTTTGAAGAAGCTCACTATGTAGAGCGAAACGTCAGAAAGAAAATTATTGTCCTTTGTTTCTCTAATGGAAAAACCTATACCCAAGAAATTATTAGAAAATATATATATATATATATATATATATATATATATATATATATATATATATATATATATATATATATATATATATAATAGAAATTTTTTTGAATTACCTGGTGAAGTTCTGACAGGTACTTGTTGCTGTGGAGATCTTTCTAAAAAAAAAAGAAGGGATTATGTTATTATTGTATTATAGTATTGTATTATTCTAGTATAATATTTTACATATAAAGTGAGTTATTTTATTTGGCAAAGCAATTTGGCGAAGATTTTATGCAAAGAATGATTCGTTTACATTTCAATACGTTTCACTTTATGGAAGATGGTGGGACCAAAAACGCATGCATAAACGTACAAAAGAATTATTAAAAAACTTCTACACAACGCAGTATTATCATTTATAATCCCAGTTCTCGTACTTTCTAGAAATTGCAATGTCCAGAATGACAATCATCTTTCCGATATGAATAGGTATTTTGTATAATTTTAACCTTGGTTAGTCTAAATCTGAATTGGCATAGTTTTATGTGAAAAAATTTACCGCATTTTTCTAGAAACATCGTTTTTTGGCATGGTAGATACGATTTAGAAAAAACAACTGAGACGATCGAGCTGAAATTTTTAACGATCATTCAGCATACATATAGTTTTAGCTTGAAACGGAATCGAGAATATTTAATAAATTTTAACCCTTCAAAAAATTCAAAAGTCCGCCATTTAATTTCATTTTCGTCCAAAATGTTTAATTCCACTTCATGCTATAGTCATTTATTCATATTTTAATATGCCGTTTTAATTTTTTGTTTCAGATGTTCCTGACCCAAGATATCATATCTACCAGTTTTTGACAGGGCCCTCTTCACGCGGTAATTTTAAAGTCATTATTTCTCCGATTCTAGAAAAAAAAATTTCAAATAGTTTAATATGTATACTTTCTTATACAAAAGTTTTGAAATAATAAAATAAAACCTACTATAAAAAAAATTCTTTAACATATGTCCAATAAATCCAGACTGTCCCTTAAGTTGCCATATAACTGTGGAGAATTTTTATTGATTCTTCGAAAACAAGTATAAAAGTGGTTTGCTTTGTAACGGAAACAAACTGATATGCGCTCCTTTAGCTCATAAAAGAAAAGTTAAGAAAGTATTTAGAAAAAGTATAAAATATCAAGAACACCAATGGAAGTTTTGATGTGTTTCGAAAGAAGTTAAATTTTTTACAAGGTTATCAAGACGGAACATTAAAAAGCCAAAAAAATTGGTAAAAAAAATACCTTGTTGAGGATAGTGTCTGCAGCAGCTAGTTGCCTGGTGTTTCAGATATCATTGGGTATATGAATGGTTTACAATTAAAGGTGAAAACAATAAATAATTTTTTTAGGTTTTTTCGAAAATATAATTAAAAATATTGTAAGCCTTTGAAAATTTTTCAAAAAAATCTCGGAATTTTTATTACTGATAAAATTTCAAAAAAAATCCCTTATTGGTTGAAAAACTCTAACATTTAGATGGCCGAAATTTTATTTGCAACATTACCAAAACTCATTGGGGAAACATAGCTATTTTGAGCTTATACATAAATCAAATAACTTTTTTCTATATTTCTATTATTTAGAGAGGTCTTGTTTTCTTATTCAACAAGCTGGCATTTTTATGCCTATTAAAAGAAAGTATACCAAAGTTCTTCCGAAAATCCCACCTAAAATTCTAAATCTGATACCGTTTTAGGGACGATATGTTTGTGGAATGGTCTCATGGCAAATAACAGCAACTGCTTCCTTGATTTCCTTAATTCTATCAACTTGAGGATACAGTTCATTCTAAATCAACCTGAAATAATCAGCTCACATTTTTAGACTTCTTCGTGATCAAGACAATGGATGGAGATCCGCAACATACATTACATTCAAAACCAACGGACATGGGTTCCTACAATTACTCCAGTCAAATACAGGACATATCCAACATCTTAATCTCAAGATCCCTTTCCCGATAGCGAAAGAAAAGAAAAAGAACTATCATATATAAAAAAAGCTTCAAAAGGAAATGGATAAAAATCAAAGCAATAAAATTGCATCAGTAACTCATGAAGGAAAAAACCACCTATCGACAATAGATAAATAACCACACTTCCTTGCATACAGGCACCAAACAAAATAACAGATTCATATCTAAAAAATCCAAAGAACAAAATCTACACGGAAAATCAAGGAGTATACAAGATGTCCGGGAAAATGTGGGAAATCTCCCGGATATGAAAAAAACACGTGCCAGTTCATATAAACTTTTTTCGTATAGGTCTCCTCTTCGGAGATATGAGCTCTCAAAGATCTGCAATAGAATCAAGTTTTTTACACATAATTATTGAACCACCAGGTATATTTCAATTGTTTTTAATATGATGTATATCAGATAAAACGCTTCAAGATACTATTCAAGAAGTGTTATGAATTACTCACATCTGCAGGGACGGGCTAGACACTCATGACCCATTTTTTTACGCCCTCTATGATAAATACTTTGGACAACGTTTTTACATACCTTTAACTATGGACTAAAAATTAAGTACTCTTCATTCATATCGCTAATCTTAATCGTTTTCGAAAAAAGGGAATTTTATTTACACTATTTGCCCCCTAACTTCGGTCAAGTTGAATATGAAAAAGGGAATTTTCCTCTGTCACCATAGTTTTAATAAAAAGTTAAACCAACTGTTTTCCTGAACCTTAACTCAGCATTGTTTCTTATTTGATCACAATGAAACGTGATTCTTGGCAGAAGTTTCTGCCTACTATTGACCTGAGGGGAATATACCGTGGTTTTGAGGTGTTCCCACAGGTAAAAATCCAACGGCTTTAGGTCGGGAGATCGAGGAGGTCAGGCAATAGGTCCTCCTCTACTTATCCGACGGTTTGAATAGACGTTATTCAGGTGCTCCCGCACAGCAAGGCTGAAATGAGCTGTTGCACCGTCGTGCATGTAGTACATGTTCCGGCCGGTTTCAAGTGATAAGTGCTCTACTAAATCATGAAAAGCCTTCTAAAGGAACTCCAAATAAATTTCTTCATTCAGTTGTGCCGGTAATAAGAACGGTTCAAACAAAAATTGCTGATCATTCCTGCCCAGACATTAATTGATTGGAACTGATGTTGATGATGCGAAACAATAGTTGCATGAGGATTTTCATCAGCCCATACATGTGGTTGTGTAAATTTATGATACAATTTTGGTGAAATCTGCTTCATCCGTTAAGAGAACAGTGTTAATGAATTTTAGATTATTTCGTTTCTGATCTAATAGCCAGTTTGCAAACTGTATTCTAGGGGGAAAATCTTCAGGAATCAGTTCATGCACTTTTTCAAATGATATGGATATAACAGCCATCCTTGAAGAAGTTTATGTACTATTGTCTTCGATGAATTAAACTGCGCTCATAATTTTCGAGTGCTCATTGAAGGAATGTCATCTACAGCATTAAAAATATTTTCTTCTGATTGCGGCGTACGTACTGTTGTTCTCCGACTAGCATCAGTACTTCTTGTCCCAAAATTTCTTAAAATTAGGGAGATTTAATAATATTACCTTATTAAATGGAATCACCTACCACTCTTCCCTAGACGCTGGTCAACTCATTGAAATGTTTTCTGATCTGGAAGAATACGATTAGGATATCTGTCGTGATATAACTTCCTGGCTTACAAAGCATTGCAAGATGCAAGGCCATACATCAGATGCATATCTGCATACTCAATAAATGTGTATTCTATATTTTGAATTATTTCACAATTAGTTTCACCGCAAAATACAAAAATCAGTAAATTAATATCCATGTCTCAGCGATGTGAAAGTTGACAAGCTCTAAAATGCAGGATATTTATTTCTTTCGTACCTATAAATGTTTGAAACAATAACACTTTGTTTTTGTTGCCGATAAAATAAAATGCACATTTTTTGCGAACCTGGATGGAACTGCAATTCACAGAATTAGACATCTTTAACTTTGTTAGGAACAAAGATGTATCTTTGATCGAGGTTTTTCCAAAAATGGTTAAGATTAGCGACATGAATTAAGTACTCAATTTTTAGTCAATAGTTAAAAGTATGTACAAAACGTTGTCCAAAGTTCTTATCATACAGGGCATAAAAAATGGGGTCATGAGTGTTAGTCCGTCCTTGCAACTGTGAATAATTCACAACACTTTCTTGGATAGTAAATTGAAGGGTCTTACCTGCTATATATATTAAAGAAACTTAATTATACGTGGTGGTTCAATAATTATGTTCGAAAAACTTGATTCCATTGCAGCTCTTTGGGAGCCCCTATCTCCGAAGGCGAGGCATATGCGAAAAAAGTTTTTCTGAACTTGTAATATTCCTTTAACGTGTTTTTTCATATCCAGGAGACTCTCCATATTTTTCCGGACACCCTGTATAAGACCGTATTCGGCACATGCAATAAAATATACATGGGCTAATCCAACAGAAGAATGTCGGCAAGGTTAGAAGAACATAGCCGCAGCTTAAGACAACAGCAGTCTTTTTCCAAAATCAACTAGAGGCAGGACATAAAATTGATTTTTACAAGTAATAGTAAATCTACAACATTTTATAGAAGGAAGTTGAGTAACATTTCTCGTCGTTTATTTCTTGAGCCAAGTCCAAAATTGCCCAGCAATGTCTCTAGCCGTTTTCAAGTGAAACTAAATAAATCCCTTAGCTACATGACTATTATACTAAAAGTAAATGCAGTGGAGTGTGACTGAGATGGGTGCAGTCATGCCTGCTATGGCAAAATCCTATTTTCATACTGCATTTAGTTTTAGTTTACAATTATTAAGAAGTGGTTTCCACACTTCTCTTATATCTTAAGATGGTTTACTAAAACAACTCGGGTTCTGATGTATAACCGCGGCTTCTTTGAATTTCCGTTTTCTTCAATGTTGTTCTCGGTGTAGTATTTTAGCTTCAGGCCATTTTATGTTGTGTTCATGAGTCTACGTATGATTGACGGCACCAGATTTTTCTGTTTCTCCTCGAGATGTGCATTTTTGGTGTTCTTTGATCCTTACGTCAAGAGGTCTCTTTGTTTCGCCAATGTAGGAATTGCCACATTCACATGGTATCTGATATACACAGTTCTTCATGTCTCTTTGAGTTGTTGTTGGTTTGACCCTAGTGAGCCGACTTCTCAGAGAGTTATTTGAATTGAAAACAACGTTGATTTTATATCGTTCTCCTATCCTTCTAACTTTTTCTGAAATGCCTTTAATATAGGGGATGTTCAATACTGGTTTTACTGCTTTTCGTTCTTCATTCGTTGTCGATATGGTCCTATTTCTGCGTTGTTCAAGAATCAGATCATTTTTAATATAATCTATCTCTTTCATCAAGTTCTCGTTGGAGTTGCAGAGAGTTAAGGCTCTATCTACGAGATTTCTTATAATTCCTTGTTTGGTATTGTTGGAGTGATTAGATGAATAATTAAGGTATTGTCCTGTGTGCGTGGCTTTTCTGTAAACCCAAGTTCGAATTTGTCTGCCATTTCTTTCAACCAAGACATCTAAGAATGGTAATTTATTTTCTACTTCTTTCTCCATGGTGAGCTTAATAGTTGGGCTGATATTGTTGAGATGAAAAAGAAAGTTTCGAAGTTCTTCATCGTTTCCACTCCAAATAATAAAAGTATCGTCTACGTATCTGAGCCATCACTTTGGTTTCTTAGTTGTGGATTCAATTGCAAACGTCTCGAACCATTCCATGAAAATATTTGCGACCACCGGTGAGAGTGAAGATTCCATCGGTAGTCCATCATCCTGGATGTAGAATTTTTCCTTTTCTTGAAAATAGGAATTAATTAAACAACTTTCCAACAAGTCCATAATGGCGTGCGGTGGTAAAGATGTTCTTTCTGCTAAGGTCTGGTCTTCTTCAAGTTTCTTTCTTATAATTTTTAGTGAGTCCTTAACTGGAACGTTGGTATCGAGGCTTTCCACGTCGAAGCTAATAATATGGTCTTCTGATTGTACTTCTATTTCACGTATAATTTCTACGAAATGTTGCGAGTTTTTAACCCAGCAATGTTTCCATTTCGTCAGATTTTATGCCCCATTTTGCATTGAAATCACCTTGTATAATAGTGAAATGTGTATAAGCATCACTTTTTGATTTCTGGATATCAATATAGAGGAATTCAAATTCCTCTTCGAAGTGATCCATTATGGACGCGCATATCTGGATTATCATCAAACTATAGCGAGAAATAGCTTCATTATTAAATATGCAACACATGTGCATATAATTTTTATGGCTGTGGTGATGTTGACATCCTTTCTATTGACAGTAGAGAGAGATTTAAAAGTTTGCCAGCATTCTTCTTCCCGAGTTAATTCTTGACATCTTCTCTTCTGGTTCCAGTTGCTTATAATCTGTGAGCAATGTTCGAACATTGTAAGTACAAATTTTCAGTTCAAGAACTTTCTTTTTATGACGTGGATTTTTTCTCAAATATTTGTTCTTCCTCCAGAATCCTTGAGATTCACGGACATATCGATGTGAGATTGCAGAATAATATAGGTAACTAATTAATTATAAATATTCTTACAGTTCAATAATGGGTGTACTTTAGAAAGGATGGCTCTTTAACAAGGAAAGTAGAAAGTGTTATATTAGTCTACAGTTTGAATATTCGATGAAAAAATATCTAAATAATAATTCTTATAGACAACAAAGATAAGAATTATGTTCCCTTTGAAGGGAAATAGTTTTTAAAAACTCAAAAAAAATTATAAGTACACAAGTGAATAGTGTTTTATTCAGTATCTAAAAAATAAAAGAACTTGTAGTAGCCTAGAAGAATGTTATACCGAAAAATTGTAAGTACAAGAGTGTAAAAGGGTGGACACTACATTTGACAGCTTGTATTTCACAAACCAACAACTTTCGGACTAAGGTAAGTTAGGGCTAGATCCTCATATTTTAACTGTAGAAATTTGCAATGGCGTTGTAAATAAACCTTTTAGAGACAGCCTGTATATATTGACCAGTATATTACAACAATAAAAAAAGAAAATATTTTGAATTACCTGGTGAAACTCGGAGAAGTGCTTCTTGCTCTTGAGCTCTTTCTGCAAAAAATATAGAATGGATTATATTATTATTGTATATCAGTATCATGGTATAGTGTTTTATGCAAAATAATTTATTAGATATTACAACGTAATTTGGCGACTAGTTTAGAAAAAGCGTGAATGGAAGTAGTGATATATTGAGTGCAGATATAATGGATAGCTTGTTAAACACCACACATGTAAAGTACCATGTTACAACAATCTAGTAAATATGAATGACTTGAATATAAATAATTTAAAGGTAATTGACGAATTCTTAAAATAGAGACCAGTTACTCTCTAGAGCGGCTCGAGACTGCGAGTTTTGTACTCCAGCTTCAAAGAACATACCTGTTTTGCGAGCTGTGTCAACCACATAGTTATCAAATTATTATTACAATTAAATTCTTACTGCAATAGTAAATAACTAAGTAGAAATTGTTTTTAAATTAATATGTTCAAGGAGAGGCTTTATGCCTTGTCAAACTAAAGAACACTTGTGAATAAAACACAACACCTTTTACTAATACTCCCAATATTTATATTAGCTATTTCTTAACGCAGCTAAAACACAACTTTCTTATAACGACTTCTTAATATCTTCACTATTCAAATACCACTATACACACATTTATATATCTATGGAATATCCTATACAAATCTAGAACATAAAAGTTGAGATTTATCCAGAAATATAACTCATTGATATAATATTTCTTTCGGTACATTATAATAAAGATGACTCATCACATCGGAATATTTGTATACGAAGGTGTGTCAATAAGTTTCTTCTAGTTGTTCGTAACACAGCCCCCCCCTCTTAATTCTGATCATCTCGATCAGCTTCGATATCTCCGTGATATGTCTTCAACCTATGTAGATGTATTACTTTCGTTTTGATCTTGGAACTTCCTTGAATTCTATAATCAACGTCATTGCCTTCGGTACCAGGTATTTACTGTGTTTGTTAGAATGTTGAGCTGATTCAACGTTGCTTCCAGAATTCTCGTCCAGTTTTCTTTAAATAGTTTTCTCCGCGCCTCCCCTGATTCTGGTTGTTTGTTCGACAATACCTCTGATTGGTTCGCTATCACGGTTCTGGGACAGAATAAATCATTCGATGCCAAACTTTATAATAATAAGATTATTGTCAAAGGAAAATCCATGCTGACGAATCAGATCCATTACCAATAAAAACTCACCTTCTATATCAGCAACTAACACCAAATGGTTCATTTTCAGCCTTCTAAGTTGAATCTGAACTGACATTTCTCCAATCACATCAGATGCTTCTCCAGTTACAGTTCTCAACATTACTTTTCTGGACAATGGCAGGGTTCTAAATTTATCAAGGCTTGACTTTATCAGAGATACTGTAGCATTAGTACCAACAATTATGGTAAGTGGTGTAGCATTGCTTTTCCGTTAAATTGAAGTTGGTCTTTACTCACCTGAGCTATCTGGTTCAATGTCAGAAGTAATTCTCTGTATAGGAAATCTTTCTCTCTTTTCCATTTTGTTGCAATACTTTTATTCTTCCTTAGATGCTATTTTTAACAAGGTATCTGTATTGGTATCAAGTCTTTCTGGTCTATATTTGATACTAAAATTGTAGGGTTGCAGTTCTTCCTAGTTCTCTACTATGCGGTCGCTGGATGATGATCTAAACCTTAATTGCTCCTAACAGTCCCATCTCATATGTCCAGTTCGTGCACACCTAAAGCACTTTATGTGCCTTCTTAATTCTACCCGACAGTCCCTTCTCATGTCCAGTTTGTCCACATCTGTAGCACTTTATCTGGTCTCTTAATTGCACCCAACAGTCCCCTTTCGTGTATCCAATATTCGTCCACATCTGTAGGATTCGATCTGGTTTCGGCTATAAAGAGAAGTATCACTTAATCTACATTTCATATTAGAATTGGATTGTTGTACTAGACCTTAATTGCACCAGACAGTTCCTTCTCATATATCCAGTTCGTCTGCATCTGTAACACTTTATCTGTAACACGTTATCTTCTATAACGTGAGGTATCACCTGTTGTGTTTACTTCTTCTTGTTTTTTTCCATAACAAGAAGTATCACCTTTCGTGTCTAAGTTCTTAAAAATTTCAGAAAACATTGTCTCTATTGCTTGGATCGGTGAATCTTTGTTTTCCTTTATAAGAACAGCTCTTATTTTTGGCAAAGACACATTATAAGCTGCTTCAATTTCTAACGCCTTGTTCAACGCTTCACTACAGTAAATAAATTTAATTATACGCAACATACGCTATATTTCATGATCTCTGATCCCATCAATAAGATACTGGATCGTAAGCTCTTCACGGAATTCTTCCGTAGTTCTTGGGTAAGCCAGTTGAACAAGGCGTCGGATATATGTTTCATATTCTTGCAAAATTTCTTCATTTCTCTGGTGTCTTGACTAAAGCAGTGACTGATTTAACTGGCACCAATGCTGACCTCCGAATTTTCTTTCTAACGAAGCATCAGGGATTTCATACTACCCTTACAGTAGTAATTTCTTCGTAATTCCAGTTATTTACACCATTATCCAGGATGCCTGATCATCGTAAGGTGGAGGTCTAATGTTCTGTCCGGTGATTATTACTTTATCAGAAGGACCATGCTTCTTTATTTTATTGATTTCAGTCTGAAGTTCCTTCATTTTAGAATATACAATATCTACTTTTGATTTCATCCTATCTACGATTTCTTTCATTTCTTATAATACTTCTCAGCGTATATCTCCTATTCCTTGTTGCAGTTCGCCTATTTCTTTCTTAAACTTTTGCGTTTGTTCCTATACAATTTGATCAAACTTTTGCCCTACTTTACAATGACCTCATGAATCCATTTATAAAGTTTACATTCACCTTTAATGCGACGTTTTTCTTTTAAGCGACGTTCTTCTTGTTTTTTTAGGCGACTTTGTTCTTCTTTTTGGCGATATTCTTCTCTTTCTTGTTTTTCTTTTTTGGCGACGTGCTCCTTCTTGCTCTTATTCTTTCTGGCGACGTGGTTCTACTTCCTGTTTTTCTTTTTAGCGACGTGCCTTTCCTTCCTGTTTTTCTTTTTGGCAACATGCTTCTTCCTGTTCTTCTTGGCTCCGTTCTTCTTATTCTTGTTGTTTTTAAGGCAACGTCCTTTCATAAAATCAGCCAATGTTTTATATATTCGCTTCATTTCAGCTGTCTAGTATTTACCATAAAAACTTCTAGAATATTTATGGAAACTCTTTCCTAAACTCCTTTTTTAATGATAAATCCAACAGTGAAGTTAATTTCTCAATATCTCTTCTATGGAATGTTCTAAAACTTTGCAGAAAATTTGATTTTAAGTTTCTTTCTTAATAATAAGTCTGTTTTTCGCTCTTTTCTAATTTTTAAATGGGGTCTTCTAGAACTTTATCAAAAATTCGGTTCTAGACTTCTTTTTTAATGCCAAATCCGATGGTAAAGTTAAATATTTGCTGTCTTAGTTTTAAAATAAAATGTTCTAGAACTTTGTCGAAAATTCGATTATAAGCTTGTCTATTAATGACAAATTCGATGGTGAAGTCTATTTTTCGATATCGCTTTGAGTTTAAAAATAGAACGTTCTAGAACTCAATCAAAAATTAGTCTTATTTTCTTACTTGATAACAAA
Organism: Diaprepes abbreviatus; assembly: GCA_034092305.1. Classification (NCBI taxonomy): domain Eukaryota; kingdom Metazoa; phylum Arthropoda; class Insecta; order Coleoptera; family Curculionidae; genus Diaprepes; species Diaprepes abbreviatus. Next base: position 14,523,139 of record JASJET010000050.1, on the reverse strand, counting down.
TCCAACAGTGAAATCCGTTTTTCTCTATCTCTTCTAATTTCCAATACAATTTTTTGGAAACCCGGTGATAATTCTCACTTCTGATACCAATTGTTACGATTTTGTCTCTTTAAAATTGGGTTCACAGAATAAAACTAAACACCTTGCAGAAATACTTTCAATACTTATATTAACTATTTCTTAACACAGCTAAAGCACAACTATCTTATTAATACTTCTTAATATCTTCACTATTGAAATATTACTGTACACTTAACTATATTATGCTTATTCAATCCCTATATATATATATATATATATATATATATATATATATATATATATATATATATACCTATGGAATCTCCTATACAAATCTAGAACATAAAAGTTGAGATGTGCCTAGAAATATGACTCATCAATATAATATTCCTTTATTATAATAGAGATCACTTATCATATGGGAATATTTGTATACGAGGGCGTATCAACAAGTTTCTTCTAGTCGTTCTTAAAAATATAAATATGTGTTTATTTGACTAGCGCAAATAGATCTATTTACCGAGACTTACAAAATCGCATTCGACACTTGCAGTAAAACCCACATGGGCCAAACTGGCAGAAGAATATCAACAAGTCTAGAAGAACATAAAATGAGCAACTTTTCCAACATTAGCTCGAGACTGAACACAAAATTGATTTTTACAATCGAGAGCAAAAAACGTGGTACACTAAAACGCAATACTGATTCACAAATTTACTCTGAATAAGAGAGATAATGCGCTTAATCTTCTTTTTACTTGGAAAGCTCCCTGCCATTGTACCGACACGGTACCTGAATGCAAACTGACACTACTAACGGCTCTCAAAAAGAGGACGAAGCCAATGCCAAGCAGCAGGTATGATCTATAATCGCGTATAAAGCACGGTGCACAATAAACTTCTTCACTTGATCTTCTACCAGCAAGTACAGAAGATTTCAAAGGAAATTTTGGCGTAACCTCTGCCAGTTTCCACAAGAAACTAAACCAACAAATGAATCTTTTCACTAATTTTTGTTTTTAATACTGAAATTAATTTTAAAAATTTTACCGTATACGTTTTCGATGTATTTTTTTCTCGGCTTTCTATTTCTATTGGTGTAGCCAAATTATCGAGAATTTGGTGTTTTGAACTTGGAAAAATACGAAACGATTATATCTCGAAAGAACCATTCTTAATATTTTTTAATAGTTTAGATCGAAAGCTGAAGACGTTTTTACATCAATATAGGGATTTTCCAGAATAGTATTTTTTGATATTTTCGAAAAATGAAGAGACAAACATGAAGCGAACCGCCGACGTGACACAAAATAACCAAGCAATTCTATTTATAGTTATAATGTAATGTAAGAAAATATGAACATACAAATAATAGTATTGCTGTATACTCTTAATTACGATATAGTGTCGGTTTATCGATATCAAGAAATTATAATAAACTATCAGAATAACCACTACAAGAATAAATAATCTCTTTTTCTACAGAAACACTTTCACTGGTTGCTATATATGCTATTGTTCTTTCAGCCAGAGAAAAAGGAAAAAATGTATAGAAACAGTTTACTTCCGGCAAATACAACTCTAATCCTTTCTCCATACGCGTTTCAATCACCTCATGGTCTCTTCAGTGGGGCTGCATCGAACCGAGAGCAACATTCGCAGGAAACGTTTGCTATATAAAATATAAATTTCGAGGCATGTCGGCAGGATTTTCAGAACTTGCCGACTTCGATGTCAGACTGAAAAGTATCGCCAATCGAAACGACATGTATGCTTTCACCGGAATAGAGCGAAATTTTAAAAATTAAAGTTTCTGTAAGAAATAAATGAAACTTATCTGTCGTGTTTAAATAGTTGCCTATATGTTATTCTCCTTATATTTTATATAGCAGTTGTTTTCTGCGAATGTTGGTCCTTGATTCGAAACGCGTATGGAGAGAGGAGTTATATTTGGAGAAAAAAACTGTTTTATATATATTTTTTCTTTGTTTCTGCCTGAAAGGAGACTAACATATAGGCAAGTGTTTCATTTGTTTTTTACTGGAATTTTGATTTATAAAAAGTTTCAATATCACAGCTAAAAGGCAAAGTGCAAAAAGGCGCAAAACGAGTAAACGTACAGCTTTTAGCCAACAAGAGAATTTTTACAGCAGAAGATCTTTTCTAACCGATAAGAAGCTCAAAAAACTTCTTTACAGCTCAAACATATATTATACAAGGCTAAGGCAATACCAGATACTTTACAGTACCAAGCATGAAAATGAAATAAAAATTCCATTCAACTAAAAAAAAAACCGTCATTATCCTCAAAGTAAAAAATCTTTCCCAAAATTAAAAATATAAAAAAGTGAAAAAATTGAAAAAAACTTTTTAAGACATAAAAAGTTGGTTCAAAAACCAAAAAGGTAATCGGAAAAGGAGTTGTGAAAATAATGAAAAATAAAAAAAGGTGAAAACCAAACCGTTTAAAAAATCCATGGCTATAATATTAAATTTTATTATTATTATAGAGCAGAGTACATTGTGTTTGGACGCTTTGGATCATCTTTGGAATATTAAGTCAGGTTTCGTACCCATAGACTTGTATGCTTAATGGTTATGGACTTAGAACGGTATGATACTGAGAATTAAATTTGGCTTTTAAGCCAGTTAAATTTGGAAAAAGTGACCAGGCTTAATGGTCAAGAAGCCAATCTCTGACTTAGGGTACCGTTGGCGTGGTGTTTTGGTGAGTGCGTGTGAGTTTGAGATAAGTGGGTTGGTCGAGTGTTCAGCTCGATCCAAGTATTTAGCGATACTTTCATGTATAAAAGTGCTGAAAGTAACACAATTTAAATCTCTGTGAATTGTCGTGTTCCTGACATAGTATAGGGCTCCACAGATCATGCGTAAAACCTTGTTTTGGAAGCTCTCTAATCGCCTAAATCGAGACCTGCTGGGTATCTCTAAAGATAGAGACTTGCGATTTGCACGAACCTGCGATAAACAAAATTTTTCTACTATTTTCACATTCCCTAGAGATTTTGAAAGTAACGGTATCGCTTTTTGGACCCATTTTGATTTAATTACAACTTTTTAATTAAAATTTGTTTTCTAAATAACTAAATATGATATGTAATTGTAAAATTGTTTGCTATTAGTTCCTAAGATTTTAACTTACGCAAAATGTTATCAGGGCGACAAGGAGACGGAGGTGCGGGTGAAGGTGATCTTGAAGGGCTACGTTGAGGGGACCCTCTTTCTTCTGCATCAAATTCACGCTCCAATCTTTCGAATTCGTCTTCATCTTCAAACTCTTGTTCATGCTGAAAATTTTATAGCAAAAAATTTCAGTAATGGTCTTATTTTTAGATAACAATTACGCTAAAAAACCAATTGTTGTTTTTCCTATAATTTTACGCCATAAAGTTAAAAATATTATCGAACATTATTGACATAAATAACTTGATTTTGTTCATTTATAACCTGTTAGTATTTCATTTTTTAAATCGGAGTTAAAACATGTGACTTTCCTTTAGTATAGCATAAAAAAACATAGTTGGTATGTATTTCCGCACTTTAACGAAGCCGTTTCTAAACTTAAATTCAAAATGGTGGGCTACTGTGAACTACGGCAATGAAAGGTACGGTGTTTGATATGCAAGGGTCAAGTAATAAAAATAACCATATAAAAAGATTGGTTGCTTGATAAGATGGCGAAAATAAAAAATTTCTTTTGCTGTAGAGCGTGGGTCCCGACTGGTGACTCGCAAATCGGAAAAGGGTAGCTGTTGATTTTTTTAGAAGGTCACTGGTAATCAATTTACAAAAACAAAATTAAGTTTAAAGGTTAAAAGTTTAAAAGTAAAAAATGTTAAAGAGATATAATGCCCTAATAGCACACTCCCGGTCAAAATAAGCTTAGGCAAGGCGATAAAAATCTCAAAAAATAATACATATACCCAAAGACGGTATGGTGTTAAACAAATTTCGACTCTACGAGGAAAAACTCTTACAAATAGTTCTGAGCAGCATCTTGAAACCCTTCTCCTAAAAGGACCGCCAATATCCATGGTACTCATACTGCTACCGCAAATTGAAACAAACATATACCAGATTACCGAAATTATAAACAATGCCATCAAAATAAGGGACGAAAATATATTGGACATAATGCCACAACTGTCAGTTGTTTGGTCACTCCGCACAGAACGGCTAAGCCAATTGGATGCATTTTAAATGCAGAGAACAACACCAATGATCGAAATGCCTCAGAACAAAGGACACACCGGCCCACATCCTTCCAGTTTTAGAGACTGCCCTTATTTCCCAAAACCTTGCCAACCCCTCCTTCCAAACACACCAGCTTAGCAGAAGTCCGACAAGCAGTCAAAAATTAAACTCTCATTCCAACAGAATCCAGGAATATGACCTTCAGAGAGCGGTCAACAAACAGCACCTCCATCCACCGGCCAAACCACCACTCAATTTTTTAAGTCGGACAAGTATGGACATCGCCCTGGGAATCCAAATGACTTCTTTCACCCAACCAGAAGGTCAACCTAGGAGGAGGATTCAATGTAAAGCATACCACGTGGGAACATCTTACCAATACGAATGGCAGATTACTGGACGCTATACACGACCAGCTTCTATTCAACATAATCACCCCTAAGGAACAAACTTATATGGGCAGAGGAGTTCCAGACTTGCGGCTACAGAACTTGGCACCTACTAGCTCTAGAAATCAACTTCTGATGAGGATCGTCGGGAAAATTAAAATTCGACAGGGAAGCAAATGAAAGTACAGAGGTACGAGAGTTCAACGACGATAATCTGCTAGGAACATGTAGAAGGAATGAACGACGAGCGACTACCTCTGAAATTCTAAAAAAAATTGTAGAGAAAAACCAAAACCGACTCAGAAAAGTGGGATCAAAACGCTATGCCGGAAAGGAATATACGGCTCGACGACTGGAAGGAGAGGAGAGACTAAAATTTGATAACCAGTTGACCTAGAATGCTTCAAAATTTCATTATAGTTAAGTATAAATTCCATGCATGGAGGGAAAATTTTAATTTTTAGATGTTTTTTTTTATTTGTGATTTAGGGTCATATTTTAACCATATTACAATATTTTAGATCAACGGGAAGTACTCAGTAGGTTTTTTGAGTGAGTAAATAGGTGAGCGTCAAAAGAAGCTATGTGGATATTATTCTTAATAACTTATAATCAAGTTATGTTTCCGATTTACAATTCAAGGTTATGCTGATGACCTATTTGTCACTATAAGAAGCAAGACTAAAAGAACTCTTACAAACCGTATGCAAATTGACTTAAACCACATTAGCAACTGGAGGGACTACACGTTTATTCTAATCCTGCAACGCTCCAAATTTAAATCGAACACTGAGCTTTTCCAAAGAGGTTAAATATCTAGGAGTAACAGTAGACCAGAAAGTAACTTGGAATAGTCATATTGAAAATCTTCGGTCAAAAGCAATAGCAGAAAGCTAGACATGCTGTAGAACCTTTAGGAAAACCTGTGATTTGAGGCAGAAAATGATCTTATAGTCATATGAAATGATCATCAATTCTATTATAACATGTGCCTCCTTGGCATGGTCGTCCAAGATACAAGTAGCAGCTCAAAAAAAGCTTCAAAAAATACAGGGGTTAGCGTGTGTGAGAGTTAAAAGGGTCATGGTATCATGCCCCACCACAGCAATAGTGGCAATGCTCAACTGCATATAACTCTGACGAGGGAAGATAGCAACAAATACCCTTAAGCTGTTTCAAACTAAAAGCCTCAAACCTGGAATTTTTATTTGACATAAGAAGATTCTGGATACAATCTCTACAGAATCCATATCGAAACCAACAAATGTCAGATCGATTTTAACCTGAACTATGAAGTGGTAACTACTGACTACTATCAAGGGAACGGAGAGGGCATACATCGACTAAAGAAATATTCAGTGATATGACATACTGAAAGATCCAAGATGGAAGAAGAAGTTAGAGTAGGAGTGCCAGGTCTAAAATTAGGGCTTGCTGAATTCTTAGGAGACACTACAACCACCTTCCATGCAGAAATGCATGCAATCTAAATATGCGCTAATTAATGTCTCAGTACAAACACTAAGAAGACGAAAATATGCATATTGTCAAATCTCTAACCATTGCCAAAAGTTCTCAGGTCAAACACCTATGACTTTAAGTAGACTTGGGACAGCAGCTAAGCCCTAAACCAATTGGTAAAAAACCACAGAATGACCCTGAAGTGGGTGCCAGGGCACAAGAGCATCAAGGGAAACGAGGAAGTAGAAAGCCTCGCAAAACACGGAGCAAAAACAAAGAGCAAAAACTGCTCTTTAAGTCACATAAAAGAGAAGTTTTGGAGCTGGGAAAAATATTAGATAAATTTAAGCTGAAATAAGATGCCTTGACTCAGACAGGCAAAAAAAAATCATAAATTCATCGTTAAAAAATTCAAAAATGCTCCTTGATAACCCAGAAAGGGTTATTCGAGAAATAAATTTCTTCACAAGAGATACCATCTCAAAAAAAAAAATGGGTAAAGCTGAGAGTAATATTTGTCACTTCTGCTGTCGGGTAGCCTAAGCAGCAGAAGACATGCTATATAAATTCAAGCCATTATTGTGCAAAAGTCTTAAATTCCTAGGAGGCATCATTTTAACGACGGAAAAAGCAGAGCGTTTTATTAAGAATGACTTCACGAAAAGTGTAAATATCTCGGCTTATATTAGATCAAGATAACGTATAAAAGATCTTATAGGTCGAAGTACTGTAGAGAGGCAAAGAAAGCCTTAACGGCCCACTCGCAATCTACAATCTACAATCAATGTTTCCGATTTAACAGCGAAAAATGTTATGATCATTGGAAAATTACGTAACTTAGGAATCTTTTCTAAATTTTATATATTATTATTGGTGGGAATGTTTTAGTACTACTTATTAAGCTAGATAGTATTGTCGTTCTGTACAAACCTGCAAAAATGACTGGTCGTAGGCAGATCTAGCTTCCTCAAATACTTTCGATATATTTAGATCTTTAATTGTTGGTCCTGATGGCCGCAGAGGTATTTTTGATTTTTTTGGTTCAACTTGGCTTTTCGTTGGATCTTCCTTTGGAGAACGAAGCGGAGAAGCCCTAAAAGGAAATTGCGAACGTTCGTAAAATTAATTGAGATTTATGTAACTAATATTTTTTTTTATATTTGTAGACAAAATGTTTTTAATAATAGAGATTTACACTCTGTTGGTGCTGCAGCCAATTCCTTGGGAAACATTTTTTAGATACCTGTTAATAAAATATCGTAAGTACTGGGCCTACAATATTTTATCTACAAGTACAAATATATGTGTTTATATAACAACAGTGGGTTTTAGTTGATTCAGATTACGTAAGATGTTGGGAGATGGCGCTGCTTGTACTGCACTTTATATTTTGCCTGATAAAAGTCGCTAAAAGGATTTGCTTTTTCTATGGCTAAAAAGATTTGATTTCCTATGGTTGGGTGGATTCAGGCTTCAGATCTATGGAACTTAAATTGAAATAATCGCAACTATTCACACTCTCATCCACCCCAAATCTGATTAATGAGGAAAATCAGGCAAAACTAACGCTTTGCTGATTCGAACAGTCCGGAACACCAATTTTGAAGATGCGGATCAATTGTCCGATTCTTGTCAAAAATTCTTAAGATATTCCAACTATTTTCAGATTTTAGCTTCTTTTAAATGTATAATTTTAAGCAATACTGCATAAGGTTCAATTAGAACCCAACACATGTTTATAATACATTTTAAACAAAATTGTTTCTATCCAAATGTTAAAACTAAAATGGTGAATTGAACTTTTAATTTGAATTTTAAATGACTAGTTATATTTAGTAGTGAGACTCAGTTATTAAAAATGCAAAAGCTGTGGTAATCATATATATGTTAAAATATAGGTTTTGAACTATTTTCTTCTTGCAAAGCCCTTCTAAAAATCGGAATAAATTGGCGGACCTTCTGTGCAATCATTAGAAAGAGTAATTCAAACAATAAAATTGGGATTTTAAAATTAATTTACACATTGAATAACAGTTTGTAAAACATTTACAAAAACTAAAGTGATAGTTTAACCTATAAAAAAGAATTAATACAAAATAAATACAATAATACGGAACTTTAAAGATATGCTTAATGGGATATTTGTTCCTGTTTGTTGGAAAAAAGAAATTCAAAATTTGGTTCGATGTTTGAAAGTTTGCGTGTTAGATTGGGTTTTGCGTTTAACCTGTTTCTGTATATATCTTTCAGATAGGTATTTATTAAAAATCCTTTCTAACATAAATATATCATATAAAAGGCCAATAAAACTTTAATAGCTTTTTCCACCAAAGCAGGATACTCATTTCTTACACTGAGTTAAAAATCTTTAAAAACAGATTTTAGGGACTTGTCACAGGACAAATCAATGAGCTTTTCTTTTCCCAGCGCTGTTGGGTGGACGATCTGCCTTAGGTCCCTTTACCGATATCGAGGGGGCATTCGACAACACGTCTCACGATTCGATATTCAATGCTCTACAACGGCGAGGCTCTGAACCGACAGTAGTCGCATGAATCAGAGCAATGTTAACTAAGAGAATAATATATGCTGAGCTTAATAATGTAACTGTTAAAGCACTGTCAAGTAGGGGCTGTCCACAGGGAGGAGTGCTGTCGCCTTTGCTGTGGAGCCTTGTAGTGGACAGCCTGTTGAGTAAACTGATTGACGCCGGTTTGTATACACAGGCCTATGCTGATGACCTGGTTAATTTGTGCCCTGGTCGCCATGTCTGGGACCTGGAGGGGCCAATGTTGCGGGCCCTCCGGATCACGGAACGATGGTGCCGCAAGGGGGGTCTCGGAATAAATCCGGACAAGGCCGAGATAGTACTCTTTACAAAAAAGAGGAAAATGGGAAAACTTCCCACAATTACATTGGCGGGAAGGACTCTTCAACTTAAGGGGGACAGTTAAATACCTGGGAGTAATTCTGGACTCTCGACTGAGCTGGACTGATCATATTGAGGCTCGAACCAAGAAAGCCATAAGTGCTTTCTGGGCTTGAGGTTATTTGAGAGGTTCAGTAATATTCCTTTTAATGTTTTCGTTAAGTTGAATTTAATTTTCTAAATAAAATGGTGCTGAGAGAACCAAAACATTCGTACTCATTTACCTACAGATATTGAATCCAAAAGCTGAACTTCTTTAGCATGGCCACTGTTCTATCATGTACATCGAAAATTGTGATATCTGAGCCTTGCAAAGACAGATTTATCTAATTTAAAAAAAATGTTGGCTAAGTAAGTAAGTTTTTACTCCCGAAGAATATCAGGTACACAAGAGAACAAATGAAATGGATGGTCAAGAAAAAATGTTTGAATTTCAGACTTCAATTGAAATAAGGAGGTTAAAATCTTGCCATGAGAAAGTCATCTAACTTCTGTATAAAGTAGTAAAGAAACATGGAGACGGACTTCCAAAGTCCTCACAAAGCTCACGAAATATACAGGAGTTTGTAACATGCGATTTTGTAAATCTTACAGCGTCACTTAAAGTGAAATGGAACCACCATAAGATGTAAATCTACTAACAAACATAACAATTTTGGTACTTTTGAGTTGTTTAAATGTTTTCTTAAAATATATAAGCCTAGATAATTTATCACGGCATAAACTAAGAAGATTGTATCCTTTGTTAACATTTATAAATAAGTCTGTAGAAGAAATCCTACCCTGGTTATGTAATTAAAACCGAAAAGATAAATACCATTAACATGTAATATATGCAGATACTGTAAAAATGGTGTTGTCACCACCATCTTTGCCGTTCCTAAATTGTTTCTTCGTAAGTCAATATTGTGTAATATATCAGAGTTTTTAATATGCGATTTATTAATATTTTATATTATATTATATATATATATATATATATATATATATATATATATATATATATATATATATATGTGTTTATACGGCTTTCACGGATTCCTCCGTGTGAGCTGCATTAGCAGTGGTTATATCCACATTATGCTATTGTAGTGCTGAAATCACATTCAGCAAACGTACAACTATATGCAACTCCATATGTAAATGAAGTAAAATGCGAAACAGTAACTGCAAACTTCTCTCCATCATATCCTTTCTGTATTAGAGGTTGCACAGTTAGAACAAATTGTTATAAAACACAATTTATCTCATTCCACCACCATCGAGATGGTGGCCTACCTATACCACCATACTGAGAAGAAAGTCAACGCTTACCCTCCCCTCAGTATGGTGGTATAGGTAGGCCACCATCTCGATGGTGGTGGAATGAGATAAATTGTGTTTTATAACAATTTGTTCTAACTGTGCAACCTCTAATACAGAAAGGATATGATGGAGAGAAGTTTGCAGTTACTGTTTCGCATTTTACTTCATTTACATATGGAGTTGCATATAGTTGTATGTTTGCTGAATGTGATTTCAGCACTACAACAGCATAATGTGGATATAACTACTGCTAATGCATCTCACACGGAGGAATCCGTGAAAGCCGTATAAACATATATACCTCATTCGACGAGAGGTCGGCAAAGCCGCGTTCAGTGTTGCATGCTTCCTTCCGATCTGTCCTTTGCACAACCAGGTGCATGTCGGTACCCTGATGAGTCTAGTGAGAGACGAAACATGTACCTCTTCTGTATCACCGGCGGGGAGGGTAAGCGTTGACTTTCTTCTCAGTATGGTGGTATAGGTAGGCCACCATCTCGATGGTGGTGGAATGAGATAAATTGTGTTTTATAACAATTTGTTCTAACTGTGCAACCTCTAATACAGAAAGGATATGATGGAGAGAAGTTTGCAGTTACTGTTTCGCATTTTACTTCATATATATATATATATATATATATATATATATATATATATATATATATATATATATATATATATATATATATTATTGGAATTGTTAGTTCTTTTGTCAGGAATACTATTAATGTCTTGAGATTTTAGAGCAAGGATTTCTTTTTAACATCGATATCTGGTGCTAACACTGAAATTCGATTTTCCAACCGCGCAGGCGATGTCTTGACGAACAAGTTCTCCCTCCTGTGAAGCTATGCCAAAATCCAAAAAATAATTGAAGGCGACACCGCAAACTAATCCAATTGGTTCGGAATTGTAAAATAGTTAACGGAAAGAAATTAGAAGAAGACGACGTAGACTTAGAACCTTCCAAGAGAAGATTATTTAATTTTACTAAGCAGTTCCAATCACGATTTGTGCTTAGAGTGACATGGAGAAATGAAAGCAGTACCAATCTAACATCGAAAAGATTTATGGAGATCAACCACACTGATTCTTAGACAAGGAATCTATTTTCTAAGGTCGAGTTTACGAATTTCTGCAGCAGAGGAACTATAAAACATTAGCCATTGGTGAACTTTGTTACGCAGGAAGTCAGGCAGGAATAGACAGACCACTTCCTCTTAATGTAAATAGCTAACAAGTGTGCGAGCAGCCTAGCGTATTGAACAACATAGCAACCAGATACCAGCATCCACTACACTTTAAAGAGAGTGTACGTCACGAAAAGGACCATACAAGAGCTAAATAAATGCTCAGAAAGACCGCAAAAGTGAAGCGTGAAAGACGATGTTGATTCAGACTAGTAAAAAAAGGCATGTTCACTGAAAAGGTGAAACTCGACCGCAAAAGACTGCGTTTAGTAGAAGTGTCTAAAAGATTTCCCTGGATAAAGAAGAATGACTGATTAGATTAAGGAACATTGTAGTAACGACCCTAGCCGATAAGGGCATTCTTACGACTGGGCAGAAGTAGGGGGACAATAGATCTACCAGGTCGCAATGTACAGATCTCCAACTCTACGCATATACATACATACATACATACATACATACAGCCCAAACATTATTTTATTGCAAACTCGTTGAGTTATATATTCTTTTACTTTTCTTTTGTATAAGAAAATGTCTGGGGGGAGGGTAAAATGTAAAGGAACAAAAGTTCATTACAACTTCTAATTATTTTACGTTGATTATCTTCAAGTAAACTTTACAAAATGGAGGTATTTATTTGAGCCAATCTATATACGGATTGGGACCATTGCAATGTATACTTTATGTCTACCCAAGGATATAAAATATATCAAGGAAATATAAATCCGTTATCATACTTAAACTTAAATTCAATTTTATTACTTTCGGGGTAGTTAATTTATTTTCTACAAAAATACTTAAACCCAGACAATTTATGTGACATATATTTAAACGGTCCTCCTCTCTTGAAGATTTTAAAATAAATCTATCAAATAAAGCCAATATTTTCTATCATTCACCTCGTTAGGGGTCTAAGGTTAAGCGCTAAAGATATTTTCAACATATGGGCGATCTGTAGGAGAGCTTTCTTTTTTCTCGAACTAAGCCAATTTTCCCATCATAAGAAAACAAAAAATATTTAAATAAAATCACTAAAATGTAATATTAGTATTTGTTATAATGTACAAAGTTCGCGGCTGTTGGCCATTTTGTTTCTATTCGACGTAAATACGAACAAAAAAATGTGAAAATTGCTAAAACAATAGATTTTTTTCCATGGACACGCCTCGAACTTTATTTTAAGCGTAAAATAGTTACAATTTACATTTGTATAAAAAAAGATGATAGATTAAGCTCAGGTCTGATTAGATATTAAAATTTCAACATACGGATGACTAATGCCATCTACAAACCAGTGGGCTGCAACTTTGAGATGCTCGGAAATGAAAACTACTTTCCGCAGACGGGAATGCATCTTAAAAGTACGTTTTATTGGTGGACTAAATTGGGAGAGGTTCTGAGGATTGTAAAGTTAAATTTGGTCTTCAAAAATAATTTAACAACAGTTACAAGTTGAAATTCGTTAGAGGAAGTACGGTGTTGGGAAAAATTCTTAGGAATTACGTGTAGTGTATAATCGGTATTAATGAAAGTTTTTTTTGTTTTTGTTTTGTCATATATTTTGTTTTGTTTGTTTGTTTTTTATTTCACTTGAGAACTATTTGTTTAAGCAATTTCAATAGTTGTTTTCCGCATTTTTATTCTTTCCTTGATTAATATTTTAAAAAGCTATCTATACGTTTATTTAATAAATTGAGTTGTTACATTTTCTTTAACAATAGGATGGCCAACTGGAGTAATTGGTGTAGTACTTTGAAATTGTTAAACCATACTAATTTTCAGTTTCTCATTGTGTATAATTTCGTTTTCTATTTATTATTGTTAATAGATTTAAGTGTTTTGAGAAGCTTGTTTGGTTTAATTTGATAAAAAAGCTTTCACGCAATTAAACTTGCGAGCACGCTGAGGAAGAGATTCAATACAATAGGCGAGATCTGACCAGCCAGTTACCAGCCTTACTCGAGTCCTGAAGTCCTTAGTTTTGGTAGTGGCAAGCCTTAAATAACCTGTAGGTTTGGTACTAAAACTGCAAGAGCCAAGAGAAATGACGAGACTTTCAGAGTGCCTTTGTAACTTTGATATTTATTTATAGGATTTAAAATAGTTGCAAACTAATATACGACAGCAGAAAATCATAGGCTTAACGTCCACACGCTAACAAACTACTCCATTTGCAAGAGTCTACGACTAAATGCTGTTACAATTGCATGAATTCAATGTTTATATTCTTTCATATTATTTTAGTGAACTAATTTTTTTAACATGTCTGGATATTTAACAGCTCTTTCCTTGGAACTAACTTACAAGAGGCCTATAAAAATAAAATATTTATACTTGTGTGATTTATGCTTATTTTTCTATTTCATGTCAATTGCCGACCTAAACTATGCATAATCTGATGATAATTTCAGCAAGATAGTAACCTACACTTGAGTAAGACCACCATAATGGACCTGTACCTGATTAAGACCCGTATCTGGATGGAACGGCAACTATATAATGATTCTCTGTTCTCACTTCGATATATTTCTCTTTGCCTTTTAAAAGATTATTTTTGTATGTACTTTTTCAAGTGTTTTATTTATTTACTAATATTAGACAATAAAAATCGACTAAAAATGAAACTACCTTCTTTAAAAAAAAAGAGTGCTTTTTTCAATCAACTTTTTGACTTTTATGTTTTTGTTGAATTTATTTGTGTGAATAAACCTGTTTTAATACGACAAAAGTAAAAACGTTAAAATATTAATACTATGCATCTAAAATTAAATAATTTCCCCCATTCCCTAGCGTCTTCACCATACGCATTAGTGGTTGACATCACCGTTAGGGATGACACTATCGAATTAACCTCACAACCATTTCGTCAATTGCCACGTAAATAGCGTTTCTAATTTGTGGTGTTTTGTGATTGCAGTTTCCTGCCCTGTAGTGACAAGAACCAAAAGGTTCGAAACCTGTCTGCAGGTACTGGTGTAATGCCATGAGAAAGGCTTACACCCTTATCTGCTATTTCCTTGCAATCTAGAATAGTGCTTTGTCTCTAACCGTGTAAGGACAGAGTACATCTGCCCTTATAGTGAAAGTTTTTTTTTTCAGTTTGTTGGGAACTAAGTAGTTTCTCTAATCTAATAAATGTAGATATGTTTATACCTGTGTTGAAGAAGAACATCTTCCTCTTCAGCAAAGGATTTTTCAGGTGATTTAGACCGTCTTGGAGATGGACTACGCCTTGGAGTAGTAACAGGAATGCCCGAGGTAAGAGCCGGGGAGGTTGCCTGAAATTCTTCTCCAGCCCTTATAGCGTTTAGCTCGTCATCAAGGTCTAAAAGAAAGTACCATTTATAATTAATCTACAAAATTGATCATTTTTAAAGAACTGGCGCCATTACTGTAAAAATACGCATGAAGATTTATAGAGAGTCTATAAGAGATCCGTACAAAATGCTAACTAAAACTCTTCAGACTAAAATATAAGAATCCTGTCCAATTCGTCTTAGTCCAAAAGTTGATAGTTCTCGAAATTTAGGGTGTCAAATTTATAGATTTTAATAAATTTGTCGTTAATATTTATCTTAATAATAGCCTGATTCATACTATATTTGGTTTTTTGGAGTTCTAGGCTGAGAGATCAAGATTTAATTACAGTTTCGAGCTCTTTAAAATTAAAACTTCAAAACTTTTTTGTGTCTTGGTATATTAAATTTATAATTAAAAATTCTTATTCCTTGCATTTATCTAAACCTACACCTAGTATATGATGAGATTTTGAATCATTTTAACAACTCTGGTCTCGCAAGTGATGCACTCGTGTTAAATCATGATTTGGCAGCCATTCTACAGTATTCTATGGAGCATAATTTGAAAATTAATCCAAACGAAACTTAAGTTCTCTTATTTTGTTCCGAAAAAGATTGTAACATGCTCACAATTCGCCTCAAAATATGTAACGAAGATGATGTTTTGCTTTTTCCAAATTATGCCAAAAACCTGGGATTATATTTAGATGTTAATTTAAGGTTTCATAAACATGTTCAAAATCTGGTACAAAGGAGTTGTATTAAAATGAAGGTTCAATATTCAAATAGATATACATTTAACTTCAAAATGAGGAAAAAATTATATGAAACTCTTATTATTCCAATATATAACTAGTGGTATATTTTTTACTATCCCTTTTAAGATATAGTTACAAAGAAGAGAATACAGTATGTCTAAAATACATGCTGTAGGTTTATTTTTACTATAAGAAAATTTAATTCTGTATCAAATAACATCAGGCAAATTGTGTGATTAAGATGGGATGATATATACAAATTGTAGTCTCTGATATTTTTTCGTAAATTATTAGAAAATAATCAACCTATATACTTATATGAAAAACTGCAACTTAGGACTGATGTACATAATATCAATTTAAGAAATCAAAGTTTCCTTACGATACCAAGGTAAAGAACTTCCTTGTTTAAGAAAAGTTTTCCTATAGTTTTGATAAACAAAACAACACGATTTCACCACAGATTAGGTACTGAAATATCAGAAAACTTAAGGAGTTACATGGGTTTCAAATTTTCAAAAAGTATTTTATTGGCCCATTGGAAAGTACACTATTTCAGAAATTATAAGTCAATCGGGATTAAACTTTCGGAAATAGAGCCTATAAAAGGTGCACCCATCTCAGGGTCGCTCGGTCGGTCCGCGCGCAGCAGATATAAAGACGCAGCTATTCTTCCTTTCACTCTTGGTGTGTTTGGCAACGTGCTGCAGCTATCGATAGCCTCGAAGTTTTCAAGCATGATTATGAACCTTTGGCGGCTGATGTCGTGGCAGCTATCAAGCCGATCTACAATAAGCTGAGCAAAGACGAACTTCTGCAGCGGTGTGTCGGAGGATTCACACAAAATAATAACGAAAGTTTCAATCAACTAATTTCGAAGAATACCCGAAAATACTTCCGGCTGGCTCCAAAATAGTTCATATTGCTGCATACATAGCTGCATCTATTTTCAATGAAGGCACGTTATTTGTTTTGATGTTTTTCCACAATATGGATGTGAAAGTCGGCCTGAATTGCCATGAATATGCTCGGATGATAGACGAGCATCGCATTTCTTTGGTCGACAAAAAAACAGAGGCTACAACTCGAGAAGCCCCAATTCGACTCAGAACAGAGCAAAAGGATGCTTTAGATATTGTAACTGACGCAGAAACTTTGTTGTATGGTCCTGGAATTGATGATTCTATGTAAGTTAAAAAAAAAATTTCGGGTTTTTCCGACATGAAACTTTAAACGCGTTTTTCTCAAAACTGCATTTTTGAAGGCAGTGGACACGATTTCTCGAAAACGAATGCACCGATTTTCTTCAAATTCTACATGTTTTTTCTAAAAGCGATTCTCTAGGAAGTGAATGAAGGATTTTGCAAAAAAATAAAATTTGTGTTTTTGGCAGAGCTTTCTGGGATCAATTTTAACGAACTTTTGAATTTTTTTTTGCAACTCTGCCAAAAATGTAATTTTTAATTTTTCGAAAAATCCTTCATCCATTTTCTAGCTATACTCATATACTATCAGAAAATATTTGGTTCTTGATTTCAGATAAGGCTATTTTCAGTTATCATGTCCACCGCAAAGTCCCTTTTTTACGAAGCGTCTCCGAAAATCAGGTCGCACCGGCTAATTTCTCAAGATTTTTAGATGAAATTTTTACTGAAAGCAGTTAACTAGTTGCTTTTTCATTTGTAAAAAGTTTGGCTGTAATAAATATTTTCTTATGTGAGAAAAATATTCGTCAAAATTCGCTTTTTTTAGCATCTGCAAACCATATAACCCCTTAAAAAAGACTACAAAATTTTTTTACTTTCAACTTAATAATAAATGTTTGAATTGTTATTATTTGGAATTGGTTAATAAGGGCATTTATTATTAATATTTTTAATGGGAAGGGATCCTATCAAATTGCTACTTTGTTTAAATGGGTTGAATTAATTAGAAATCCTAATAAATTTGCCATATTTATTGGATGATCCTTCACTAGCTATTAGAAAAAATATGTGGTTCATGCATGACGGTGCATGCCATTAAAACTCGATGGATCGACAGAAAACATAATGCTCCTACAAATTGATCAACCCACTCATAGGATTTAACCCCTATGGATTAGTTTCTATGGAGAATTCTTAAACAGATGGCATTTTGTAGACTTGTAAACACACACATATATATATATATATATATATATATATATATATATATATATATATATATATATATATATATATATATATATATATATATATATAATTCAGTAAACACTTTATGCTTAGATGTAGAGATGATGCAAAGGTTGCAGTTCAGCCTTTCTCGTAGAATTAATTTTTGTATACATGAAAACGGAGCTCATTTTGGGCACATATTTAGACTTAAAATAAAAAATCAAATAAATAAAATTTTTCTATTTTGGTATGTTTTTGACTTTGTGTGTTATTCTTATTGTGCTTCGCCAGTGCACCGTTACATTATTATCATTAGTAGCTAGTTGATATCTAAATGTTTATTATTGTTAAACACTCTCAAAATTCTTTGAACCCTTCGTAAGCCTGGATAAAGTGTGAAGGCGAGCTACGACTAGTCTTAGGCGGCAGAAAAATATTTATAGCAAAATTCACTAAGAAGGTTTTAGATTTAGACCCAATCTAGTTACCATGAATGTTAGATTTTCTAGTTGACCAGTTTTGTTTTGCTGAAAATATTGTTATAATTTGAAATATATATGTACAACAAATAAATACTTAATAGGAAAATTAAGAATAAAAACCTAGAGAAAAAAATTTGGATTCCATAAGAACAATACTTGTCTCCTGAAAACTAACAAAATTTTCCATTTTTGATGGTTAGGTAATATATACAAACATTATTTTATTATTTTATTTTGAAGAATCAAGAATTGTTTAACTTATTGTTGTACTTGTCAGTTTAAGTCCTCTGCTGTCAGTTTAGACCAGTTTTAGGTTAGGCCATGTTAGTGAATTAGGGGGTTATATTCGCTTATGTCAAACACAGCAGCTCGAAGCGACACCTATTAGGTATATCTTTTTTTGGATAAAAGATATCAAGGAATAAACATTTTTAATTAGAAATTTAGTATACCGGATCACAAAAAAGATATGAAGCTTTAAATGTAGGCAAAGTGTTGAAACCTTCTTTGGCTTATAAACAAATGGATTTTCTCCTTTTGTCGTTCTAGCATGCTAATATATTATTCCACATAACTCTAACTCATATCAAATTATAGTATGTGAACGAATCTTCAAAATGAGAACAACGGTTATCAATTCGGTTTAATTTCCTAGATATGGAACTTATCGTGCGCTCATATTATAGTCCCCAGTACAGCGACCTGACATTTTGCTAACTCATGTAAATGCTAATCTTCGTGAGCGGAGTCCGACAAACTTTTCCTCTGGAAAATTTTCGGCGACGGGACCTTCCGGAGCTGTCAATTCGCGAAATTGTCATTTTGACGGTGTGTTACACTGCGATACATGTAAGTTTCTTTTTCATTGTAATAAATAGATTGTATGATAAAATCGACGAAAAAATGTTTGTCCGACAAAAATCGTAGGGCGTGCGTGGAGTCCAAAATAAAAAAGTTCTTTTAAATTATGATAAATGTTATTCATATAAGGTATGCGACAATAAAATAAAACTATCAAAGGATCACAACTTGACTTGCTATCACGAAGAGGCTAATACGAAAATAATTTATCGTGTTTGCCAATTAAACCGAAATTATAGAGTAGAAATGCATTGCACTGATTCTGACATACCAGTTATTATGTTATCAAACTACCAATTTCGAAAAGCCGCTACAGAAATTATTATAAATTTGAGCACCGGAAAAAAAATCGTATTTGAATATAAATGCCATTCATGACGCAAATAGACATCCATAGTAACGTCTTTCAAATAGTTGAAGAGTACGTTTGTAGGATGTACAATCTGAAAACTAAAAATGATGTGGATAAGGGTAGTTTTGAGCTGTTTGAAAGAACATATAAATCTTGCAGCGACATTGAAGAAGTTTTAAAAAAGAAAATATGTCCTTTCGATGCTTCATCATTACCACCAAGTAAGCAATAACTGTTGCAACAAGTAAAAAGAACCATGTATATCAGCAACATTTGGTGCAACGCATACATGGGAATCCCAACAGAGAAAATACCATAAGAGTATGGATGGATTTTAGTCGACAAAAATATGAATTTTATTGGTTTGACGGTCAGAAAGTCCATCATTTTCTGAAATTGCTGAGGCTACAGGTATTCTACTAATATTTTATACAATAAATTCATATTATTGTGATTTCTTATGCATTTTTAAACTTTATTGTAGAATTTGACGATAATTTGACTGATAATGACAATGCCTGCATGGAAGACTATACAAGTGATCAATATTACTCGGAGTACCCATTTTTTTGCATTATATATTTTCTAAAATAGTTGTAATACTCATTTGTTAATGAATAAATATGAAAACGCGGTAAAATATTCATGGTTTTACTTTTTATTGATGAATAATTATATAAATTATTATATTTATATATCTCATACAACATTTTTTTATTATTCAAAAATACTTGTTGACGAGCGTCTTTTTATTTGATAACGTATTAGTACAAATAATTAAACCCACATATTATAAAGTAAAAAGTTTAAAAATTTTACAGAAAACTGGAAAATTTTTTAAGATCTAGATTTCCCCATTTTCCACGAGTACATTACGTAACAAGTGTGAAATTATTTTCCTAGACGAGAGTGACAATCACACTCGTCTAGAAAAATACATTCACATGAGTTTCGTATAAAGTTTTTCAATACGACGTGCAGGAAGAGCTATTATTCGCACGCTTGCGTGCGGAAAAACGCGGGAAATTCTGTAAATCTAGGCACATTTTTGACTTTCTCTGAAAGTAGTGTAAGAATATGACTTCTAGAACACCCTCAGGCGATGTAATAGTTTGCAAATAATGGTAATTATTATTTAATGTGTGTTTCCAAATAGGGTCTTAATTGTCAGTTAGATTTATGGCGGCACTGTATGTGTATGTTAGTTGTGTTGTTATACAGGGTGATATAAAAATGCTAGGGCTTGAAATTAATTACAGGTTGGGAATTCCGCGTCAAGGGTGGCATCTAGGGCGGAAAGTCTGATGTTGAATTCAGGGTGTTTAGCCTATTTTCTTCTCTCTGTCTCTAATCTAAATCCAGAATCTTGTATTTCTCTTACAAAACCCAAGCAACGCAAATAAACTTAATACAGATTAGAACAAAATTTGCGAAAAATGCACTTTCCGCACCCGAGTGCTGAAAAAATACGTATTGATAAAAAAAATATTATTCCTCATTTTTCAACTTTTCCGATGGAAATTACACTATATTGACAACATATGTATAAACAAAAATTATCCATTAAGTATATATGTTTTTTACAGTTTTCCCAATATCTACAGCTAATTTAGCTATACATGTGGAATAAGAAGTATATGATTTTGTGATAATTTTTTTATCTGTTTTCTTCTCGGACTGACGATTAAACTTGACATTTTTGCCGGACAGTGCTAAATTTCCCTCAAAAATGCATATATTATGTCTATTTTTGTCCAACGTACATGTATCAAGAAACATAATGACGTCATATTGACATATTGAGTGTGGCGGACCCCACGTACGCCCCATAATTTTTGTCGGGCAAGTTGACGACTGTGTTTAAGACGTATTAATTAAACACTGTCGTAAAAATCAGACTTACATGTATCGAGAATCATAATGACGTCATATCGACATATTAAGGGTGTCGAACCCAACGCACGCCCTATGATTTTTGTCGGTCAAATATTTTTTCGTCGATTTTATCATAAAATTTGTCTATTACAATGAAAAAGAAACTTATATTTATCACATTTTAATACACCGTAAAAATGACTATTTCGCGAAATGACAGTTCCGAAAGGCCTCGTTGCTAACTATTGCTTAGAACACAGCCACAGTTTTTCTGATTTAAGCAACACTGACATATTACATTATTCAACAAAGGGCCAAAAGTAAAGTATTCTTGAATCTTTAGAAATATATAAAATAGTAAAAATACAAATGTAAATTTGCTTAATGACCAGACAGAACTTGGGATTTCCCCGTTATTTGTTGTCGCCAAATAATAATTAGTTCCCAAAATTTAGTACATCCCCTTTGTAATAATGTAATTTCTCAGGTAGTTTTTATTTATTGTTAAATTTTCTCATGTTTCTGTATTGAATATTTAGTCTACCTTTGTAATTCAGTTTGAAAATGACTCTGTGAATTGAAACTGCGGTCACTATTTTCTTAATAAATTTAGTGGTATAAAACATAATAGTTCCTTTTAAACATTTCCCGAATTTAAATTAATAATTAGAAATTCCCTGGCCATTTTTCAGGAAAACAACCCCGATATTCAAAATACATAAGAAAAACCTTAGTGTCCTCAAACATTTTATTCGGTCGCTAAAATCTTCTGGGTACCAGCAATATAAGAACCTTAACAATTTTTAATAATACAGAATCGTCATATGCAAGACTATGTAAAAAAGCAAATTACCTTCAAGTTCGTCATCAAAAAGATCAACGACTGGTTCATCTTCTTCTACTCCAACATCATAAGTTGTTTTATGTCTTTCTAAATCAGCTTCCGCTTCAGCAATTAATTTGTCATAATCTGTCAATCCACCGTATTCCTAAATAAAAAAATAATAGCTTACATTTTACAGTGTGCCTACTTAAGTTGGCTGGATTAGAGTGCTTCAAAACAAAAAATTTTGGAAGTTTATATACGATGCATCGAAATTTTTAAAAGCATCGAAACTTGAGAAAAAGTTATGAATTTTCAATTTTTTTACTTCTTGTTTTCGAGGTGTATTTTTTTGAGAAATTACTTTTTGGACTTCATGAGAAACTATTTCATAAGAGGATTTAATTACCTACAATTTTTCTATAGACCAGTACTTAACGCAAAATGCATAGTTTTCGAGTAAAACTCAAAAAGCTACCTTAATCTCAAAAACCTACTTTATGATTTTTTCATATTTCAAAGTCAATTGAACTTATGAAACAATAAAAACCCTTTAACGTTTTAGTTTATTTCTCAAGTATATAGTCAATAGCCTATTTCATACTTTCATAAAACCATTTTAATGGTTTTGCATATCTAATAAAATCACATTTCTTATTATATGTCCTACATATAAAATATACATTAAGTTGACAAAAATGTCGAGGTACGGCACCGAATTTAATCAATCTATAACCATTAAATAGAGTAGACAAATGAGCTGTTATTGTCACGTGACTTGTCTACCATCTTGAGAGATGTTTTTGAATTCTAAAGATGTCCTTCTATCTCATATGGGATGATTTTGTTTTTATTCTCAAACATTACCTTTTCGATTAATTATTTCGCACACAGCTAAGTCTAATAGATTCATAAATTTTAATTTTGCTCAAACTCTTAGTGTATCATTTATGCTTAAGTTTTTTAAGTAGGAATGTTAAATTTTATTTACAGGTCTGGAAAATTCAAACCAGAAACTCGACGTTTCTTAAGTATGATAAAGAAAATACTATAATATTCATCAAATTAGAATGAGACAGAAGATAAGCATTGTAAGCATCGACATACATGTAAATTACCAGTTTGGCCCTCGAATGAGGGGTAATACACTGCTGGCGTGGTGAGAGCGGGCGGCAGCATACGCCACGCCCTTGCGCACAAGAGGATTCCAAGTTATTTGCTTTCCTTCAGGCGGTCGAAGCGGAAACACCGAGTATTGGTATTTCCGTGTTTCGCGCCAAATTTTTTTTTATTTGAAATGGTAGTTGATTTCATAGAACAAAAAGAACAGATTATTAAGTGGTACTTTCTGGTAAAGATATGAATGAGATAATACGTGCGAAAATCATCCTGTTCCTTGAACATTTAGAGTATCGGAAATTATTAAAAAATTTGAGACAACCAGTTGTCTAAAAATTTGTAAAAAATGCACTAATAATAATGAGGAACAAGGAGAAGACCGAGCAAATCGGGAGACTGACATTTGTAGTTAAGCAGAAATTAATTTTCCTTGCAATAGTACCGTAATTGCCGAAGAACTTGATATGAACGCTCGAACAGTTAGGAATATTTTAAAGCGGAACAATTTGCGAGTAACTCAAGAAATTTTTCCGAAAGAACAGGAAACACTAATGGTGTTTTGTGAGGACATGATACAAAGAGCTATTAGGGATATAACCCCTGAAGTTTTGGCAAATACGCGAACCGTATTTTACAATAGACTGGGTTATTGTCTCACTCAAAGTGGAGGCCTGTTTCAACACCTCTTGTAGACTTTTAGATGTTTATTTATTTACAATTACTGAACGTGTTACTTTTATTTTTTACCAAAATAAAAGTTTATTTTTGAGAATGATTTTTAATTTTAAAGTGGTCTATTAGCTTATTCACTTATAAATTACCGTTGCGTTTCACTAGTATTTTTATAAGAATAAATGTTCATTTTGTAACAGAAATATACGCTCAACGGCCAACAAAAACAATTCTTTTTTTTATTTCGACTGTTTGTTGTATTTAAAACAACAAATGTATCAAATAGTCATTAAATATTCCAAATTCCGTCGATTACGTTATAAGTTTAGACAAAAAGTAACTACACCCTCTCATTCATTTCAAGGTACTGCTCGTCCTTGTGTTGCACGGAAATTAGCGGGGGTAATATTGGTCGTAGGCGTTTCCTACGATCTTCTGTCCCAAAGTAACCTGACGGGCTTAGTGAGTTAGAATTTGAGAAAATGGCCAAAATAATTATAAATTATTTTGGCCGTTAAGAAATTTAAAATAGAAGGTTGGCTATAGCAACGTTTCTATTAAACCTCGGTAATATGAACGGCCAGTCTTTTCTTTCTAGAGTTTCGTCTCATGTCAAAAGCAATAGTGTTGTGGTTGCGTCGCGCCCAGTTAAATTTGTGCGCGGCGCTTCTGTTTGACATTGAATTGTCGAGAAACAAATATCAACGATTACAAAATTGGGCTAAACAGAAAAGCAGTAATATATTTTCGCCGTTACTCTTGTGTGTAAAATACAAAAAAAGCTTGTTATCCACATGACGAGTATCTAATTTTTACTAAATCAACAGCCGAGGGTAAATTCCAAGGCTTACTGGATCATACAGTGGATAGAATTATATTGCTTCAATTAGACGCCCTTGAACAAATCGATAAATTAGATTTGTAGATATGAGTTTCATTTGCAAATGGGGCTTCGATGGAACGTCAGGTCAGAGCCAGTACAAAATGAAATTCACTGATCCGAATATGTCTGATACAAACTTATTCCTAACTTCTCTTATTCCACTTCAATTAGTAGGTATTAACACGCAAACTCAACACATTGTGCTGTACAATTCCAAACCCTCCTCTACTATGAATTGTGGGCCTCTGAAATTTGAATTTGTTAAGAAAACCGAACAAAAGTCTTTAAAGAAAATAGAAAATTATGAACTTGAACCAGACAACTTGCACCATATAAAAGAGTTCTCTTTTCCACCCGAGATTCAGTACAGTACAACTTATTTATGACGATGATAGACGGCTAGGTGAATGCTTTGGCTAGAGCGAAATCGGTCCAACGTTATTACCTCTGCCAAACAACATCTCAGTTCAACAACATTGATACTGTGTCCCAGTAAATATAGAGTATTTCAAGCTACAACTGTTAATTCTGCACGCATGTATTCGATTCTCTGAATGCTGCTTGTATTTGTCGTATCCACGTGACACCCAGAAGTGGTAAGCCCGTAAGCAAGAGTAAAGCGAAAACTGATCCTCTGGTTTCCCGTCATTTTGCAAACTATTAGAAGCGAACATGAAACTGCAATAGAGAAGATTTGGTAATACAAACTTCAAACAGCGAGATTATTCTTCAAAGGATATTCTTGGTACAGCATTCCAACAGGAATCCACAAATTACTTACTCTGTTGACCAGACATCATAGCATTTGCAATATTACCGATAGGTAAACTATCGAAAGATGCACAAAAATCAACGGACAAGTTAATAAGAAACAATCGCCTAGACTTTGCCCAAAAATCTTCTCTAGAAAAAATATGGAGGACTTTTCACGTCGATGGATCCTTACACTGTTTTTGACATAGTAAAAATTCGGATAACAATCCATACATATTGGAGAATCAGAAAAGAGCTGTTAACAAAGAAGGCAGTGATTAAAAAGTTCTTTTTATTATTTTTATTTCAGTCGTATTATTTATTTATTTATGTGAATCAATAAATATTATACTACTTACAAATTATTTGCATTGGTATTAATTAAGAAGTCTTAAGCATAGAGGAAAAAGTACTTTCGTCTTTTTAACGATTATCGATATCCATGTATTTATTATTATAGTATTGTATTTAAAATGTACCTTGAAGTCAAGCGCAATATTTTATTCATGGAAATACAATTATTCTTTTGTTTTATTTTTAAAGCGTTGAACCACATTAGATGTTTTTCGAATTTATTTTCATAATTTTAAAGTTTCAGTCTGCAATTGTTGGATCCGATTTTTATTTTTAATATCAAATCCGTGCTTTCGACGCATTATGTTTTGACGACCCGAAGCCAGCGAAAGGTCCTTGCCCGACACCATTTTTGCTGGAAACCAGGAAGTAAGCTACGATACAACAGTGTGCCTTATTTCACTTCTTCAACATGGCTAAACGGGTTGTCCGTCGCTTTCTGTTACATTCCCTTTTTTTAGAGTTTCTGTTTTGAATTTTCCACACCTGTATAAGAATCTATTGGTAAAGACAAATTTATAGATCTTCCAAGTGTGCGGCGACATTCATGACGGACTGTCAGAATCTTATCTCGATAAATAATTAACCCAGGCTCCAAACTCATCTATATGTTTAAAAATAAATTAAATTTGTTTTACATACGACCTCTTTAAATTAATAAGTCAATATTTGATAAGACACTTAACACATCTTTTATGATCAAGCCTTTAACGTTTCTTGATTCCAGTTCACTTTCATAACACAAGCACACAAAAAATATAAGTTGTATATACTTTTTATGCTATACACGTAGTCTATAGTATTTTTGCCTCCCTCTGCCAAATTTGATCTGACATCTTGAATTTTGCAAATTTGCTTTCAGATTCGTGACCAGAGACCCAAAAAACCCCCCTGAGTAGATGTTGGAGGGTTCAGTGTGGAAAAAACCTCAAGGTCGTGGGAAAATATCAGCATCCTTTGATCCGCTTATCAGTTTTTGATCAGATTTTGATCCGCTTATCAGATATTAATCACAATCTTGAGTTTTTTCCCACCTTGAACCCCCACAACAATCTTTTGATTTTCGGAAATCTCGTCAGCCATATTGGATGCGCCATCTTGAATTTTACAAATTTAACTTTGAGTTAGTGATCAGCAACCCAAAAAACCTCCGCCATATTGGATCCGTCATTTAGAATATGCAAATCTGACCTCAAGTTCGTGATCAGCAACTGAAAAAGCTCCCTTATATCAAATTTGGCATAAATCAGGTAATTTTTTAAAATTC
Organism: Diaprepes abbreviatus; assembly: GCA_034092305.1. Taxonomy (NCBI): domain Eukaryota; kingdom Metazoa; phylum Arthropoda; class Insecta; order Coleoptera; family Curculionidae; genus Diaprepes; species Diaprepes abbreviatus. The sequence continues at coordinate 14,495,978 of JASJET010000050.1, read as the reverse complement.
ACGATTTTTGGCTGGATTCTGAGGTTACAAAAATTATGAAACATTTTATCTGAGTCCTGAGGATGAATTTGGATTTAATAAATCCATCCATTTATAAATGTACAGTATACAGATAGGAACCATAAAATTTTCTGGCTTTTTCCTTGGGCATTTTCGTTCATTTTCTCTATATTTAACCAGTTTTTTTGAGGAAAAAATGGTGACGCTAAATTCAGCTACCGAATTTGTGACCAGAAGGCAAAAATACTACGGACAACATATGTATGTATATTACATGAAAATAATATAAAACTGTTATTTTTTCGTATGCCTGTGTAACCAATAAAAATTAAAGAAAAATACCATGTAATATTCATCAATGAATTCAAAAGGAGACCAAAATTTTACTTACTTTACTATTACTTTATTAACAAAAAAAAATCTTAACTACAGAAAGAAAATAAAAGCTCTTAAAATGTAACTTACGTCAAGTACAAGGTCGTCAAATTCATCTTGTTCAAGGTTGGCTTCATCTTCAATTCGTTGAAGCTCAGCATCAATATCTTCTTCAACAGGAACCAGATCAGCCCAAGTTAAACCTTCTTCTTCCAAATCTTCCTCGGTCCAATCCGCAAACTCCGCAGGCAAATTGGCTGGTTTCGGTCCATAGTCTTTCTTTTTTTTTTTCTTCTTTTTTGGTGGCTTTAAACTTGAGGTTAGTACTGGCTTCTTTATTTGTCTTTTCTCTTTCGGTTTGTCCAATTTTCCTTTCTTAAATTCGTCGATAATATTCAGCATATCTTCTGCTTTAGCAGCGAGATCCTCTTGTTCTTTTTGAACTTCGGCTTCCTCTTCAGCAGCTTAAAAGCGATAAAATTCTTTAAGATTAGCAGTGTAGCAGGTTACCGATTTTTTTTTAATATATTAGTGTGTTAATAGTAAATTTAGCTGAATAGGTTTTGATATTTGGTTCTAATAAAATCCTAGAGATTTGGTGCTATAGTCAAATACTACTGATTGTAATTTTTAATTTGATCTTGCTAGGCAAAAATACTAAAACATACTCAATAACTCGATTTGATAATTTACAGAAGTTAAAAATACCAATATGTACATACTGTCTTGACAATTTAATATGTGTAAAGATAAAGATAACATTTATTTTCTAACACAGAACATATCGCCAGGAAATCTTGTTTGGTTTATAGACAGGTCCAAAACTAACCATAGTACAGGAGTCGGAATACACAGAGTTACACCCAGACTCAACCTAAGTGAGACACTGGAGCAGCACACCATGGTGTTAGAGACAGAAATACATGGCAAGATACCTATCTTCGATTGAGTCTGACCAGGGATTAGAGGGGTAGATTCGTTTTCGTTTTCTCCGGCAGTCAGACAGCGCTAAAATCGTTTGAATATCATCAGAGGTTATTAAAACAATCTGGGTTTGTTTTCAAAACATCATCGCTTTGGCAAAACAAAACAAGATTATTCTTGGGTGGATGCCAGGATACAAGAAACATCCTAGGTAATGAAAAAGTGGACCAATTTGCAAAACCAGGGTATGATACCACATTTATTGGACCGAAACTAATATTTGGCTGTTCGTTGGTGTTATCCTGGTGGATAAATCGTTAACACCAGACTCACTAAAATCACACTGCGAGCCATAAGCACAACAAACTATTACTAAGCAAACAATCCGGCAAATTAAGTAGCGAAATCCTGCGTTTAGGCTGGTAAGAGAACTAATTAATAATCGGCCATTGTAGCTTAAGGAACTATCTGCACACAATAAGCAGGTTTAGTGAAAAACCAACATCTAGACTATATAACGAAGAGGATGAACAGCGAATGCGAAGCTCTAACCTGCTGGAGACATTTTCAAGGACTGTTCAATCTGGAAGGCTTACACCCAAAGGACAAACTAGTGAACAGGTTACTATACTAAATTGAGGCATCCAACCTGTTCACTTGGAATAGATATAAGAGGAAACTAGCCTGCTATATCTTCTTCTTCTTCTTCTTCTTCTAGGTAGAACCAAGTTCTGTTATCTATACAATGCCTCATTGATCCTCGTTTGAGGTCGAAATCCAGCTGTCTCTCCATCTTTTGGAAGGCCGTCCAGGCGGCCGTGTGGTGTTTGGTTTCTCTCTCATCACGGTTTTTGCTAGTCTATCATCGTCCATTCGTTCCACGTGATCTAGCCACTGCCTACGACGATTTCGAACCCACTTCACAACATCCCCCACTCCGCTGTCCTCGCGTATTTTTGCGTTTCTTATTCTCTCTTAAACTTGTTCCCGTGATCATTCTCAGCGTTTTCATTTCTGTGGTTCTCATAATTTGTTTTGTCTTTGTGGTTTCATTTCTTGTTTCTGCGCCATAGGTCAGTATCGGTCTTACATAGACCTTGTAAATTCTTGCTTTGCTCTCAACCGTCATATGTTTATTGTTCCAGATTATGTCTCTTAGTTGGCCTGATATCATGGCCGCTTTGTTGGCCTGTGTGCGTACTTCTTCCGTTACTGCCCTGCTATATAACTGAATTAATCAATTAATCAAACAGGATACATTATATCTAATGCACTTCCGCAGAAGAGACAAGTATTTTCTGAAATTATAATCACTGATATATCTACCTGACAAAAACCGGTAAGGTACAATCCCCATATTGTTCAGTAACATTTAGATACTGGATTCAGGAGTCCGTTACTTTATGACAGTATGAATTGCCTAACTTCGTTATTGTTTTGTTTTCCATCAATTTATTCTTTATACAGTGACTACAATTTCATTGCTTTGCTACATTTTCAAACTGAATAAACTAAAAAGTACGGTTACAAAGGTAGAAATGGAAATTAGGGTGGGTGTTGACTATAGTAAATTACAGAGGTTATAATGGCAACAGTGATAATAATATTATAATAGGATATAATCTACACTATATTTCACAGTTGAGGACGAAGACTTAAATAACACATTAAACGATCTGAATAGTCTGCATCCTGAAATAAAGTTTACTATGGAAGGAGAGCTAAACAAGACAATTAATTTTCTTGATATTTCTGTTATCAGAGTAAACAGTCATTACATGTTTGACATCTATCGAACACCTACTTTCACCGATACAACTATTCCGAAAAACCCCACACACCCAATCTCACAAACTTGCAGCCTATAGCTCCATGATATATAGAAACTTCTTAATTCAATTAAGTACAGATAATTTAAGTAAATAATTTAATATAATTAAACAAATAAAAAATAATAACAGATTTGGAGAAACTACTATCAGCTCTCATAAATTAAAAGCAAAAACAAATAACCATGTCTAAAATATACCCTCACATTAAAACAAGAGACAACAAATTTATCGCATTTTAACACATTTTGGTCCAGTTTCGGATAAAATAGTGCATATCCTTTCTAAAAATGATATAAAAACAGCTTGCAAAGTCTCTCAAAAAATTTCACAGTTATTTCTTAATGCTAAAGAAAAAACTAAACTGCCTAAAAAATCAGAAGTTTATAAACTAAGTTGTACTGAATGTAAAAGCCATACTGGCAGAAACTTCAATACCAGATTTAAAGAAGACAGGACATCTTTTTTACAGAATAAACAGAATTTCAATTTTGTTAATCATTTTTTGGAAACAGGGAATATATTTCCAGACAGTACAATAAGTATGATATAGTCTATAAATCAATCACAGACAATTTTAAATAAACGATTTGACAACAGAATAATTATAGTAAAATATATCAAATTTGTCTTTCAAGCGATCATAACAGAAACACATCGAGTATAATGGGAAGAATTGTAATACATTAGTTCTTGGTTTCGGCAAATAGAAAAATACTGGAGATCTAGTTATCCCTGAAACATGAAAATGAACTATCGCCAACAAATGAGTTGCCAAAATCTTGTTATTAACCAGTTTATACAAAAAAAGTACACGAGCCTCTTTACTGTGCTTCTGCAGAGTTGTGAAATTAAATCTTGTTAATAGGCTTTCGCGAAGTGTAGTACGCAGTGGATAAAATCCATCCAATTTAAAGCTTAAAAATCTTAAGAAACGATACTAAATTTTTCCTAATTTTTCAGAATTGACATGGTAATACGGATGCCAGATAACTGAGACATATTCCAATTTGCTTCGTACAAGGGATTAATATAACCTGATTATGACCTGGTGCAACTGAAATTCATGACTAGATCTCACTAGAAAGCCAAGCGTTCGGTGAGATCTCGATACTGTATCATTAATATGATTGACAAATGTGAGTCTGCAGTCAAACGTGACCTCCAGGTCCTTAATGTGGTTAACTCGCCTTAGAAAAGCACCATCTATCCCATAATCATGCAGCTGAGGTATTCTACTTTTTAAGAATGATATAACATTGCACTAGTTTACGTTCAGAGGCAGTTTGTTTTTTAGACACCAAGCATTTAATTTCACGAGATCTAGTTCAAGGCTCAAGCAATCACCAGAATTCCGCATATCCCGGAATATCTATAAATCATCTGCATAAATAGGCAGCTGTTATTCAACCAACATGTGATTTCGTTAATAAAAACGTTCAAAAGTGAGGCCAAAACAGATCCTTGAGGAATACCCGACATTACTACAAAATTACTAGATCTATGACCACGGTATTCAATACAGTGAGAGCGATTTAATAGGTAGCTTTCAAAAAAGCTAATAAAATTTTCATTAAAACCTAAATCCAGCAATTTGGAAAGTAAGACACTGTGATCAAGTCGATCAAACGCTTTGGAAAAATCTGTGTAAACGACATCGACCTGAGTGCCAGAATCAATACGCTCTGAGACATACTGCGCATTAGTATAAAGATTTCTTCACTAGAAGCAAAACCATGCTGCTGATCGATCATTATAGGTGCTATGTAAAAGGATATTTGTTCTTGAAGAACCCGCTCAAATACCTTTGCAAAATTGCACATTATCGCTATGGGGTGATAATTTTCGACTATTGTCACTACTCCCATTACAATCTCTGTAATTACCTATGGTCAACACCCACCCTAATTTCTATTTATACCTTTATAACCGTAGTTTTTAAGTTATTCAGTTTGAAAATGTCGCAAAGCTATGAAACTGCAGTCACTGTGTAAAAAATGAAATGAAAGAAAACAAAATAATAAAAAAGTTTATCACTAATATTTAGTTTTGATATCAATTGATATCATAAGATATAAAAAAGGAAAAAACTCTCCAAGGTGAGTTTTTAATTGAAATATTCTGAGATTTGATTAAATATTAATATACTTGACTTATTGAAATGAAAGTTTTGTCAAAATGAATATTATTATATTATTACATTATGATTTAAAACGATAGGAAAAATTGAGGTTATGACATATGCTTTTTCTTGAATGAAGTTTGATTAAAACAAATAGCAAATTCCTAATAATGTCCCTCACGTTGACCTAATATCGTTCCCGGGACGATATTTGAGTAACTTCGACTTACTTTTAAGTTTATTTTCTATAACCATTTTCTATATTTATTAAATACTTTTAATATTTTCCTTTAGATACAAAAGAGAATCCTGAAACAACGAAAAAAGCTGTTGTAGCTATACAAATGAAAGAAGTGGGTTATAAAAAGGCAGTGAAGTTATTTAGCATCTCAAGAGTTTCTTTGAAAGATTACAAATCAGAAAAATTGGTAGAAAATGTAGTTTCTGGAAAAATGGTAAGAAAATCAGTTTTGCAGATAGAATTAGAAGAGGAGTTAGTAAAATAGCTGACAAATGGAAAAGAATTGCCGTTGCATCATCGCTTCCGATTTAAAACGAAAGGCTCTTCAACTGGCTATGAGGAATAATATTCCACACTCATTTTCGCAGATCATAAAAAAGGCCGACAAAAAATGTATGGCTCGTCATTCTGATTTATCAATTCGCAAATAAAAGTTTATATCATGAGCTCGTGTACAAGATTTTACTGCAGAACATGTTAAGATTTTTTTGATATATTCAAACCTGAACTGCAAAAGATTAGCTTCAACTCTAATCAAAATATTTAATGTTGATGAGACTGGAATCACCACTGTTCAGCATCAACTGATAAAATAAAATCTTGAATGTAAAGGACAAAACAGAAATTCGCAATCTTTTGGAAGAGGAACATTAGTAACTATTGTTAGTTGTATGTCAGCTACTGATCAATTTATTCCTCCGTTGATGGTGTTTTTAAGAAAAAACAGGAAAGCTGAACTACTCGATGGAACACCTCCAGGCACCATTGGTGATGCTACCTATCTGGTTGGATCTAGCCTGAGTGTTTACAAAATGACTGAAAGATTTCATTTTGATAGTAAAACCATCTAAAGAAGACCCTATTTTGCTGGTATTAGATGAGCATTACAGGTATACAAGAAATTTGAAAGTAACTGACTTTGCACTTGACAGTGGTGTATCTGTAATCTGCCTCCCCCTCGTTAACCGGATCATATGCTGCCTTCGGACGACTCATTTGTGTATCCTTTAAAAACATACTATGCCCAAGATACAGAGAATCATCCAAAGCCGGTTATTACTAACTACCAAGTTGAAGAAATATTTGGAAAAGCATATATAAAACTTGTAAAATTGATACAGCAATAAACGAATTTCAGATAACGGGAATATTTCCACTTAACCAATACGTTTTTGTCGACTTGCCATATACTTCTACTTTAACTGATGCAAACAACACACCTTAGATAAATGACATCTCATCACCTTCGGACTCCACAAGGGCAGGTCTAATAACATCAGCTTCATTATCACGATCAGGAAATTATGCAATACCATGTATGGTTCCAGCAGATGTGCAGCCTGTATCAATTATTGAATCACCTTCAACGTCAACTAGGTGGAGCAGAGCGGTGATAGTCACAGCCTCATTGCATAAACAAGAAGTAATAGATGCAGAAAAGTAGCGGAAGGAGAAGGATGAAAAAGTGGAGGGAAAAAAAGGACAAAAGTGTAAAAAAAGCAAAAAGAGCAGGAAACAACAAAAATAAAAATAAAATCAACAAGCAACAAAAGAAACAGTCTTCTGACGAGAAAATATTTAATGTTGACCCAATTTTAGTCTCCACTGATGAAAAATATAGCAACAATGATGACGCTGAATTCCAAATGTGTCATAAAAACTTTTTCCAATGCAAAGAGGGAGAAAAAGAAATAAGATGCATTAAATATTTAAGGCAATAAATGTACGAGGATTACGTTGTAAATCCAGGACCCAAATTTATCTGTACAACTTTTCTGGAAAATAAGATTTACCTAAACTATAGCAATGATTGGAAAACAACTGACTAGATATTACAATATTATTACCAATTGCTAAGTTATATAATATTAATATGACTACAATTAAGTCCACGGACTGATTGTTGTGATCTTAACATTAGTTGCCTAAAAATAATTCAGAATTTGTACTTTTTTGTTAAAGCTATCGTGATAGAATTTGTAACAAAGTTAAAGAGTTTTTGATAATTTTTAAGAATTAAGAAGTTTTTAAAGTAATATTTAGCGTTTTATTATTACTTTAACTGTAGTTTCATTTTTACACACTTTTTGTACAACAAGGAGACGGTATTTGGCGAATACACCTTATGCAGTCGCTTTTCTGTTACTTTTTTGAAATATATTATTTTGAAAATATATAAGATGGTATTACAAGTGTTATTAATTTGCAAAATACATAATAAAGCTTAATATATTTTGTTATTTTTAAATTACATATCAAGAGAGTACTGGTTATCCAATTTTCGACACTTTTGCTTTACCCTCATTAAAGATAGAAATTTGCGATACAACAAAAGATACAACAAACAAAATTTTCATAGCTTTCTTTGTTTCTAAGATTGTCCATTGTCATTAGTTAATATATAAGTTAATGAAAAAGCAAAAACGGGTTATTGTACAGATTTTTAGGTAAAATCCACTAATGTAGTAGTTTTGCAATAAATTTTGAGTTAGAAACCAAACCCTCTATATTATTCGACAGCTTGATTTACATTTTCTCAAGCTTTTCAAAAATGTATAGTAACTCATATTTGATTTCATTAATACATCTAAAATTTTGTAAAATTATGAAAATTATGAGATGTATATTTTCTCTAATCTAATGAGATGTCTCAAAAGATGAGGGAATTTATTGCTATCAAAAAATCTTTCAGAGCTGCAATGAAATACTGAAAAGTTTATTTTGCTGATAATTTTAACAGACACAATATAAGACATTGGTCGGCACAGAATCCTTATATCATTTATGAAAGGGAGTAACAAGGGCGCATAAGATTTGATATGGCCTGTTTTATCTTAGGAATATAGATTAGATACCCAATTTATGACAGAGATCTCACAGCAAACCGCTATATAAAAATTTTAGAAGGCCAACTTGAACTAAACTAAATTGCCAGAAAATTTTCTCTTGACGAATTATAATGCTATATATTTCAAACAAGTAACAAATTTCAAGTAGTGAGACCTGTTTTGAAAACTAATTTTCTTCGAAGATAGATTGGTATCGATGGACCTGTTAGTTGACCACCAAAGAGCATGATTTTCTGTTTCTCGATTCGACATCATTCGGTGGAAGAAATTCGCAATGCAACAAATTTGGCTTTTCGGTTTTTGCAAAACAAACCTGCTATTAGTTTAAGTACCTAAAGAAAAATTGTAGAAATGAGCCAATTCTATAGCGGGAAATCATATTCAACAATATTTGAAATAAAATATTTCATCTAGTGTTCCATTTGATTATTGTCTCTGTTTTCTTTTTTTTTTGACATAATTAGGTGAGGCATTATAATGTAAAAAATATAATAAATTCAACACATCAAGGAAGGAATAATGGTGCAGTGTACATTACATCCTTTACAATTAGCGTATTAGGCAGAAAAATTCATAATAACGTCGCTGTGAGCTGTCCACTGGGAGGAGTTTTATCACCTTTATTGTGGAGCTTTACAGTGGATAGTCTGTTGAGTGAACTAATCGAGACTGCTCTATATACACAAACCTACGCCAACAACTTGATTATTCTTTGCCCTGGTCACGGTGTCCTGGAGGACCAATGATGTGGGGCCTTCAGATCGCGGAGCGATGGTGACATGAGGAAGGGCTCGAAATAAATCGGAACAAGACCGAGGTGGTATTCTTTTTAAAGAAAAAAAAAGTAAGGGAACTTTCCACAATAACATTCATAAGGAAAACCTTTCAATACAAGACAACAGTTAGATACCTAGAAGTAATTCTGTTCTCACGACTGAGCTGAAATGATCATATTGAGGCTCAAAACAAGTAGGCCATATGTGCTTTCTGGGCTTGTAAATGATCCATTGAGTGCACATGGGGGCTGACACCGAAAGTGATATTTTGTTTATATATTATGGTGGTGCGCTCTATGATCACATACGCCACTCAACAAAGTTCAAAGGATGGTTTGTGCGGAAGTAATGAGTGTGATGAGGATTGATGTCATTATGGCTCTAGAGATCCTAATGAACATACCGTCTCTCTACTAATACATATAGAACGAGGCCCTGAAGGTTCAGTTGCCTGGGGCATTTGAGAACTGGAATGGGCTACTTAAGTGGTGAAGAGATGTCCATCACCCCCCAGTCGAAAAGATTATATATCGCCGCTTTTGAAACTCAACCCTTTTATTAACTTATTGTTACTAAGTAGAGAGGATTGGGAAGAGGAGCAAAATCTTCTGAGAAATGCATCTTGATGATTTACGGATGGACCTCGACACGATGAAAAAGCTGAAGCCGGTGTGTTTGGCAGCAGCATGGAAGTCAGAGAGTTTAACTTACTCGAACAACAGCGAAAGTTTATGCTATTCTGTAGTGTATTCATCTCTGTAAGAGGGACATAAACAGGAAACATATACTCAGGCAATAGAGCAGCGAAGCACTAAGGTTAAATATTGTAATTTCAAGCAAGGATGTACTGAATATTTGGACAAGGAACCGTTGCATACAACCTCCAACCAATTCTACCTGTTCCAATTACTGTTGATTAAAGGAAATGTCACCAAATTACATATTAACTAAAATAGACGGGGGTCTGCAAATGGAAAAAATTCAATTTCACTCTCTAATTTAGGAACAGAAAGGGGTAGAAAATTTTATTTCTTCCATCTTTCGTTTAAGAAAAAGCAGTACAGGTCCGCAGAAATTACAATTCTCTATCTTTAGTAATATTACAGATAATCTCCAAACTGTCGAAAATGAGTGTAGATTTTCATATGTAACAAATTTCTATGTTTTTTTAATAATTATTTTTGCTGTGCGGTTTTGAGGATATTAGTTGTGTGATTTGTTGTTGTACTTGTAAACTTAAACCCTCTACTGTCAATTAAGATTAGTTTTAAAATTGGACCATGTCAATAAATTGAAGGTGTGGTTTTAAATTCCATTTATGACAGAAGTTGAAATTTTTATAAAAGACATACCTTCTTCTTCCAACAATTTAGAAACTTCTTCTTCCAACTGAATCTGTTCTTCGGTTGGTTCTTCTATCTGGCCGATATCTGTCCTCTCCCTGACATCCAATAAGTTCGTCCCCCAAGTCGGTGTGACTCTTTCTTCCTCTACTTTATGGCGCACTTCTCCAATCGGATGGGTAGGAGGTGACTGGCCCATTTTCTTAGGTCTTCGTTTCTTTCTTTCTGAATCTTTGTCTTTTTTCGGCGTTTTACATTCGGGCATATCGGCATCAGCTGGCGCTGCTTCTTCTACTTCTGGAGCTGATACTGCCCCTTTTGGTGTGCAAACACACAGATCCAATGGACCACCAGTTGTAGTTATGCTTGTATCGATAGCGCTTTTAACTCCTGAAACAACATGAATTAAATAATTTTAGTTCTAATTCTAAGATGGTCGAAATTAAAGTAATCGAAAAATGTTTTAAGGCGTCTTGTTAGTGGCGTGTATTTGAAACTGATTGTTTACATTTAGTCATTAGTTTAGAAGTTTTTACTGTTGCTTAATAGATATTTCTTTATGATCTCTGTAAAAGAACTACTTCAGATCTCATACGTGCTTTGATACACTTTTACTTGGGACAGATCAAGTCCCAACCCAAATTAATACCCATTTCATTCCGTATACTATTCTACCCGCCAATTCGCATCGCTAGGTTGATGTTATTGCTAATATTTCTCGTGGAAATGATCTCATAGAAATAGCTCAGAGTTCGTGGCAGACACTTCGTTTCCAAACGAGGCAGGGATGAAAAGAACAGCTGATCAGCTGAATATTTATTGTATTATTGGCTGCATTTGTTAGCTGGAATATGTAATAAATGATTCTCATCTTCTTGAACTGAAGAAATAATTGCAATGGACAAAATAGGGTATGATTGGCCTATCTGCAATATATCGAAGAGGAGAAGAATTCTGATTTTAACATATTCTATTAAAGAAGGTCAAACACCCGAAATGAACTAGTCTTAGAATTTTAAAAAATTTTCCATTATATATATATATATATATATATATATATATATATATATATATCAAAATGATACAATATTATGCTCCAACAACAAGTCATATTAATACGAAAATAGAACGTTCTTACGAAAACTTAAGGATAATATTAGCCAGAGAAGAAACAACCCATATTGTTATTATGAGAGACAGTGACTCAAAATTGGGCAGATGGTAGGAAAAATGTAAAATCTACCTAAATAAATGAAGATAGAAGAAATGATGATAAAGACATAAAACTAAGAGATTTTTTAACAGAACAACAGTTCTATATTTTTGAGTTCCTTCATCGATAAGAAGAAACCAAAAAAATTAAGAAGTTCGGATGGCCATCCTAAAAAGGATACTAACTTATTTCTGTCTTGCAATAAATTTGTAGCAATACACGTTATCTCATTAAATTACTGTCACATTAACGCCATCAGCGACTTATAAGAGCAAAAATAAAATTGAATATTAGACTAGAGAGATCCAAACTATTTATCATCAAAAAAGTCATAATCTAGATAGCAGAGCTCTTAAATATCGAGAAATGAGATAAGGAAGAAATTTAACGGCATCAGTGAATTTCGAACATCCATGGCGGCCAACTAAGCACCGTAACCAGAAAAAATATTAAAAGGAAATGACGGCCATTTAGAAACAGAAAAAATTAGAATCATAGTTAATAAAAATAAGAAATATAGTAAAACAGAATGTCAACAAATTTTGCGGAGAAAAAGTTGAAACTCTGATACCAAAACACAAATAATTTAAATTGAAAAGTCATGAACACAGTAAACAAATAGTAGCACTAAAGGATCAAAGTTCTTAAAAACTAATTCAACTCAATAGTTCAGCAAAATAAAGATCAGAAGAGTAAAACGAAGGCTCTAAACGAGATAAAAATGCGCTGACCTCCATAAAAAATGACAAAATACTAGGCGGTGATAGAATTTTAATAGAATTATTAAAATGTTGAGAAAGTACGATACTAATAAAGTTTTGTGAGGTATTTATTGACTGTTTAACTTAGGTAAGGAATTATAGCTTCTGTAATAACGCAGTCGTGGTACTCTGATTTAAAAACAGTCCAATTTCAATACACAAAGTTGAGTAAATATTTCTAGTTTTCGTCATCCTTCAGAATTACAACTCTTCTATTTGATTTTTTCTATATGCCAGTGATGTTTTTAACTGTTAAATGACGATGGCGCTTATGTTTTTTTTTTCTTGAAAATCCTGCATATTATCAGTTATTTTAAATTTTAAATAATTAATTGATGAAATCGCTACCTGATGGCAATTCATTTTACTTTTGATAAAATAAATTTTTAGACAGTTTTTTCCAAGTACAGTATTTACAAATGGTCTAATTTTGGTATGTATTTTTGGGACCTAAAAGGTTATTTGGTATCGAACATGTTTAATAAAGGGGGCGGGCTTGCTTCTAGCTGGTTGTTTAAGGATATACCAGTATTTTAAATTCTATTTATTTCTAAGTTTTCATAACAAGATAATTTTTTCTTTTATCTAATATATGTAGATTTTAAAATTATCATTAAGGTCATGTTATTCTTGTAACAAATACTGTGCATATGCACAGTCCTTTTTTTTTTATTTTAACTAACTCTCGTGGTCCAATATTCGTGTTTTAAAACATCTTCCTGTTTATCCTATATACATTTGTCACAGGAATCACAATTTAACTGATAGACATCAAACTTAAACCGTACCTTTATTAAACATGTACAACACCAAATAACATTTAGGTCGTAAAAGAAGGTAACAAAATTAGATAATTTGTAAATCTTTTTTCCTTAGTTTAAAGACAGTGCCCGAAGAAACTATAGTATAGCGAAATTATGTCGTACTAATAAAAAATGAAAAAATCTATCTAAGAGTTTTATTTTAAATCTCCCAACAAATCTCAAATATTTTTTGTATTGCGTACTCTGTGGGTAAATTCAATTCTCAAAAATATTGACAATTAATTTGACAGACCCATAATATATGTTATTCTTATTTAACCTTTTTATCCTCCCATCTACTTAAAAATTTCAATTTCCATGGTTGGAATATATTTACTAAAGTAAGTTTTGATAACCTATTTGACTTTTCCCTGACATATTCTTTTCATTATCGAGTATACTACATATCCAAACAAAATATTATGATTCAGGTAACAGAACAATTACTTAATGTTCTGTTTATGATGATAGGATACGGAGATAGATGTAGGTCCTTCTAGCAAACAACCGACCTTTTCAATCAAACTTTCCCTGAACAGAAGCTCATTTCCAAGCCAACTGACTATCGTATATTCAATAATTTTGAACATATGAGTAATGTAGAAAACCTACGGAAGGCTCGGGGTATCCTAAAGCAGATACCAGTGACAATAAATACTTGAATATAATGCTTACCTTGTAAAAGGAACCATGATCATCCGCACTCAAACTTGCTCTTATATATATCATAATACGAAAATATTCATTACAAGAATCGTTAGAGAAAATAAAATGCATCCTTGTAAAGTACGTTACTGCAAGAACTATGTGAAGACGATCCAAATATATATATGCAATTTTATCAAAAATAATAAATATCATAGATCTATAACATGATTTTGTTAACTATATATATATATATATATATATATATATATATATATATATATATATATATATATATATATATATATATTTGATTTAGACATTCTTATTGGCTTCGTCAATAGGCACAACTTTCGGTACTTGTATGACCATAATCCTCATTGGAGAATAGAATACCATACTTAATACCCTCAAAAATGAAATATTTGGGCAGACATCATTGGAAAAATTTAACGCCTCTTTTTTACGAAGTAGAATTAAACCTGATTTAATTAATTAACTTATGTCATGATCTATACAAAAAAAATGAGATTAAGAAAGAATATTTGGTTCCAACAATGGAGCGTCAGCGCATTTTTGTGGGCATGTCCGATACTATCTAGATGAAATGTTGTTTGGAAGGTCGATAGGTAAAAGAGGGTCCATTGAATAGTCTCCAAAGCTACAAGACTTGTGTTTCGTGCTTTGCCCTATTTTCATGTATATACGCAATGCGATTATAGAAAAGAAAAAGTGAAACCTTTTAAAATATTTAAAAAAATCTGCAAGGTTTGACTTAATATGAAAAATATTGAAGAAATTGATAACTCTAGAAGATTGGACATATTACTAAAATATGGCTATTGGCTTCATGAGATTAATTGTAAGAATATTAATGATGGTAGATTATTCTTCTTCCAGAACAAATTTACCTCAAGGTTTGTTGCGAAATATTTCTTGAAAAACGTTAAAAGATTAAATTCTTCTCAAATTAACCATGTTACGAAAAATCTATGTAACTTCAATGTGACAAAATGTAACAGAAACAAACTGTGTCAGTTTCTTAGCAGAGCAATGATGGGCCATTAATAACAATGAAATTGAACCGCTTTGGTTTGAAAGTGATCTAACACCTCTTTTAGTTGAAGACATTGTTATGATAGATATTGATGCAGTAGAGTTTAAGGAAATAATAATGATGAGGATAATAACGATAATGATGACGATGATTGTAATCATATTGATGACGAGGATGATGATGATAATCATGATGATGATCATGACGATAATCATGATCACAATAAAAAAACATGTATAATTTAACCTTATTTTAGTATATAGCTATTTTCTTAAATATCCAAATAAATGCAATTTCTTTTTTTTTATCATTTTGATTGTTTACTAGATGATTATTTGTTTATCCACAAAAATTTTATAGCAAGGCACAGGATTTAACGAGATGCAAATATTTTTCTAATAGAGTAATGTTTAACCCTGAATTAGACGTAGGTGAGGAAATTACCAGAAAGATCGACGGTCACATATCTGCGGCAAAGACCGCCGATGTAGAAAAAAATAATTTCATACTCCTTTTTAGATAATATAGACTATTAAAGACATTATTTATTTTTAATCTCTTCTGACATGAGAAGTAGATTTTTCGTAGTCAACAAACTAAAAATATCTGTCAAATATACCTTTAGGAAATATAGCTTTCTCAGATCTCTGCCACTTATTAATTGGTTGCTTAGATATCGCATAGTAAGCGTGGACTCCAAAATTTGGAATATCTTGAGCTGCAACGTATTCTGTCAAATCTGGCGAACAGTCGGTTGTATAGGCTGGAAAAACGAGCATGTCTCCCATCATTTCGAGTTTGATTCTATCTCTTCTCTCCGCTTTTTCTTGCTCCAGAAGATTTCTCGCTAGCTCGTTCAGCTATTGAAAACAAGTAACATTATTTAGTAGACAAGTTTCTGATATTGACAACTGTTATTGTATAGTGAAAGAGGAAAATAGTGTCATAAAATGTTTTAAGAAATATGTAATAAATATGTCAGTTAAAACTCATCATTTTCTTTTTAAACAAGAATCTTTATTTTAACCATCTGACTCAGTGTCGGTCTATCAAAAGCGAAGTAAAGAAAGCTAAACAGAATTAAATTGGAGAAAAACGTGACGAGGCTGCATGACTCTTTTAACTTCCATAGAAAGTTCAAAGCAACAAATGGAGCAAATAACTGAACTGCATTGCTGTCAATAAGAAATATACGAGAAAGACTGATTTTAGATACAGACGAACTAACAGAAACTTGGAAAAACTACGCGGAGACATTGTTCAAATACAAATCCTAACTGAAAAAATGACATTTGTAACACCCTTTTCGTAAATCTTATAATATTCAACCGATTGTGCATGAGAAAATTGGCCTTTTGACACATAATTGAAGAAAAGATGTTCTTAGGAACGAACTTAATGAGTAGTTTTAACCATCTCGAAATGCAGGTCATGAAATAAAAAATACGTATTGAATATTGTTCAATGTACTACAACATATCACAGAATAAGCGGAATCAGAGACTACTTTTTTGTAGAACGCTATAAGGGGAAAACCAGCTGAAATCAAAAGTTCAATAGGTAACACAACAGACATAGAACTGATAGAGAACAACTTACAGAGGCCACAGTTTCAGCCTATGAAGCTAACCGTCCATAGACCACTCAAAATTCTATCCGGAATGTACCATCTTGGAATGAAGAACCAAAGGCAAAAAGAGGGCAAGTTAGAAAACTCTAGAATAAGGTAAGAATATCAGAAAACTGGGAGAATACAGAACATCCCTGATTAAGTACAATTGCAACTTGCATACGGCTAAGAGAGAATCATGGAAGAAGCACTGTGAGGAGATTGAGAAGACCCCAGAATGTACTAGACTCTGGAAGATACCCTAGAAGAATACGCAATCATCAATAAACTCTCTAAAAACAAATACTGTGGAGCATACTGACTCCGGAAAGGAAACTATGACCGAACGGTTCCGGGTACACTTCTCTAGATCAACAACAATAGAGGAATCACTGGAGACTTGGAAACTCAGTGGGGCGATAACCATCGCAGCAAGAGCCACCAAGAAAAACTGGCATACCTATGAAAAAGTAAAATGTGATCAAACCGCTACTTTAGTCCTAGGATATATTCCAAAATTATGGAGGGTAACTAAGGCAGTCTTTATTCAGGAACTAGGAAACTAAACTACTCAACAGCAAAGACATTTAGACCAATAAATCTAAGGTCATTTATCCTCAAAACTCTTGAGGAGGTGTTTGCCCGGCATGTTAGGAATGACACAATACCACTTTTCAGGGAAGAAAAATATCTGGGAGTAATCTTGGACTCCAGACTGACTTGAAGCAAGTACGTAGAAAACAAAACAAGACAATCGAAAACAATATTTATGATTGTTAGAAGATTATGAGAGAAAATATGGGGTCTCGCACCGAAGATGGCGCATTGGCTATACACTAGTGCCTTGATCTGATAGCCCAAGGTAATGCAAAGGACATGCATGACAAAGCTAAGCGGAATATAGAGAGTCGCCTAGTTGAGCATTACGGAGGCCATGAAATCGACCCCCATTTTGGCAATGGAGTGTATCCTGGATCTACCTCAGCTATACTTAGTGATTAAGGGGGAGGCAAAAATAGGACCCTATCGGCTATACCACTCAACGTCAATAACACAAATGCCGTTGACTGTAAACAATACTATATGAAACAAAATCAGGAGCCCAGAGTTGGAACTGGACATTGACGATATGAACTCGAGCTACCTCTACAATATACCGTTTGAAATCATAATAGAAGATCGAATGGTAAGTAAAAGAATAAAACCGAAAACATCTTTTGATACAATTATCTGGTACACAGACCGTTCAAATATCAATGAGGGTACTGGAGCTGTAATATATGGATTACAACCAAGGAAAGAAATAACTTATCCCTTGGGAAAATAGCCAACAGTGTTCCAGGGAGAAATATATGTAACTTTACGATGTTCAGATGAGATACAAAGAAGAGCTTACAAATGGAAGCAAATCTACGTTTATTCTGAGAGTCAAGCAGCCCTAAAGGCCATAAAAGCCAAAAGGTATCATCCAGATTGGTCTGGGAATGTCAGAGTGAACTTGCAACTCTGGCAAAGGACAACAGAGATGTCTTAAAATGGGTTCTAGGACACAAAGTCATACATGAAATGAAAAAGCAGACGAGCTAGCCAGAGCTGGCTCATCATCTGAATGTATTGGTCCGGAACTGACTTTTGGAGTGCCGTGGTGTGCAACCCTGGAAGCAGTCAAATAATGGATTAAAAAAAAGACTGAAACTATTGGATGACCAGATAGGGATTGAATGACACCAAACTATCTATTGGGAACCATGACCCAAAATTAGCAAAGAAACTACTACAAATGAGCAGAAATCAATTAGGGACTGTTACAGACATAATGACAAGACACATGGACGTCAAACTACATCTGAATAAAATGAACTTGTATAATGGAGATGTTGCAGACTATGTGGCAAAGCCGAGTAAACGAAACAAACAAAACAACGAACCTTCGGTCAACAAACCTGAAACCGAGGGAAGTACACACTTACTCGTTGAATGAAAACAGCGAAAAAATAACGTTTTCACTAATATAAAAAACAAAGCAAGTCCTTACTAAGAAAATGGCATGTGCCGAATCCTTGCCTTAAACCTAATTATATGCCAGAAAATGAGCTTTTTAAATTATAATTACAAAAAAAAGATACTTAATATTACAAGAAAATCCATTTTTAACCTTGATATAAAAAACTTCTTATGTTCAAAAAGATTTATTCTCGATAAATGTTTTTTAGGAGCTCTTCCTTACTCTAGAGAGTTAAAAGCTTTTGAAACACTCTATATCTAATATAATTTTATTTTCAATCTAAATTGAGCTCTTTTTCTTATAATCTAAATAGTAAAACTTACATCTAGGTCGGGAGGTAAAACTTCCAAAACATCATATTCTCGAGGGTCATCTCCAAATATTCCTGTCAGTCTCCGCCTTTGGAGACAAAAAAGCAGTAACTTTAGGTAGACTGTACGAAGTTGTTCATCCCCTACCTTTTCGTCCATAAATTTTTTTATCCATGCTGCTGCTAATATTCGGTCTACAAAAATGAAAGCATTTTAAAAGTTAAAAAAAGTGTTTTATAGACGAATTTCATGTTCGCTAAAAAATAATCTGCCATAGTTAGTTCGCCATTTTTTTTTAACTTGTTTAGATGTCGGATTTTGTATAGTTAGATACTTGAAACTAGTGCATCTTTGGTAGTTAAATAGGATCGTCAGTTTACGAAAATTTGTATATGGGGAATCGATAAGAAAATGACAGCGTATTGAACTGGTATTTTTGATACGGAAATTAATCGCATAGACCTTTGCAACAGATGTTTCTGAAGCATTTTTTCTCAATTCTTAATTGATATAGTAAGACTTACGTTTTATCTGGAAAAAAATTAAAAATGATGTATGCTGAAGCCTTAGTCTGGTAATAAAACAAATAACGAGGCGACTCGGGAATAGTATGAAAAATGGCATCGTAACAACAGACACTGTTGATGTTGTTTATGATATCTCCGACACGATGCCGTGCAACCCACGCCACCGCGATCTCTAAACCAAAGCTTAACACAGGTCTACGCAGTTTGATTATATTTACTGTAGAAGGAAATATTTTAATATATATATATATATATATATATATATATATATATATATATATATATATATATATATGCAATCGAAGGTTTTCGGGCATCCCGTGTATGTGCTGAGTCCCTCTCAGGACTGTAAGGCAGCTGATGTTTCGGTGAAACCTCATTCACCATTTTCAAAGCTCACTGTACGAGCGAACTGACGCCTGCAACTCCGGTGTTGTCGGTACCGTGTGCGCGTCGGACGCGTTCGTTTTCCGAATGGTTCCGGACCATCAGTTGGCGAGGCCTGCTGCGTGTCATCGGCCCTGTTGCCAGTGTTTGTGGTTGCCTTGCCGAGCTGTAATCTGTTTCGTTACTAAGTGGTACTGGTTGATATTTTGTAAGCAGATTTTTCCAAGTATTAGGCACACGTTGGCTATCATCTCTGCTATTTAAGTTGTTGGGCCTCTTTGCAATTTCAATGGCCTCTCTTATAACTCTTGTGGACAGGTTTTCACATCTCGAACGCATTTTTTTTCCTAAGAAATTTATCTTATGTCCTGTGTTTAACCAGTGTTGGGCCAGAGCAGACGAAGTTGTTTTTTGCTTGACAGCGTTTATATGTTCTTCTCTTCTGGCGCTTATTTTACGGTTGGTTTGGCCTACGTAAGATGAGCTACATTCTCCGCATGGAATTTCGTACACTCCCTGGTTTTCTAGAGGGATTCTTTCTTTAGGTGTTGGCAAGAGATCTTTTACTTTACGGTCTGTGGTGAAAATGGTTTCAATGTTGTGTCTCCTGAGAATTCTTGCGATCTTGTCTGTGGTGCTTCTTACATAAAGAACAAAAGCTTTGGAGCTATTCTCTTGGTTTTCGCGATTTTTTGGGGTCAAGTGTTTGTTTTTTAGAGTCTTAATTTAAATTTTAAATAAATGTATACATATAAGTATAGTGTTGTTCCTGAATCATTATTCAAGGTAAATACATAACGTGTAAATAATTTAATAGTAAAATCAATCAAATACTTTGTTTTTTTAACTACAAACATTGTGACGAAGGTAAAAAAAAACACAGAAATGTTAATGTATTAAAAAAAAAATGTAATATATAGAAAATACAACACCACCATTACATTTTAATTCCATTTTTTAACGGACCATAATCCCAGGAAAAATAAAATTTTAATAAAGGTCCAAGAAATAAATAAGGAATACCTCATATATATATATATATATATATATATATATATATATATATATATCAAACCTTGTAAAATCCTTATATGAATTAACTACACAAAAAGAGTCAATCTTTTTATTCTACTCGTCAAATTGTATGACTTTTAAAGGACGACGCTCAGTACGCAAAAATCGCCACAGCTTCAAATCTTTCTTTCTGCGCATCGTTCCCCTATCTACCACACATTTTGGCGATATTTAAAATTGTCGTGGAAGGGATAATCCCGATGCTTTTGTGACGGTTTAGTTTTCCGCTTAACTTCACTATGGCTAATTTAGTTAATTTCCCCTTATTTTTGCAACTACTCTCATTATGGGCAACACAGTGTCATTTTCCTTAAGCATTTCCCAGGGATTCTTTGAAGAAAAGCATTTCGTAAAGTACAGTTTTAATTAATTTTATTTTTTAAGTTTGACCATTATTCGGTATTTCACTACACTATGCTTAGGTATTTTCTTATCGCTGTTGAACTTACTGCTACTTTTTTTTTATTCAGATAAATCTCGTCTTTCCCTGCCATTTATATTTACATTTGAGTGGAATTGTATGTATGTTGGGTTGCAGGAAATTTATTCCTTTGTTCGAAAAGTATTTCTTTAATTTAAAAATAACCCTCAGGATACTTATTTGGTTTATTTTTGTTTTGAGTAGAAAATGCTAATGATTAACGAATTGGCTTAATATATTCAGACGACTGTTTTTGCTCGGTGTCATTCTTTTTGAACTGTCATTTCTTTCAAAAGTGGCAGCTGAATATGCAGAATGGAAGCCGATTAGTGCGCAAGCTGGGCCATGGTTATGAATTTTGCCTTTTTGCTTTGATTTTCACTTTTTCCAGGTTTAATTCAGCCGAAGCAGCTGTAGACTTCCATTTTAATTTTTATTTGCCAACTTCTGGGATTCTTAGATGGAAAGGTGTTTATAATCGCGGTAAATTTGTTGAGTTTTTGGAATACCGTATCTTTTGCCTGTTTGGCCGTTATAGTCTTTTTTACCGGGATAAACCTAGAAAGATGTATTTTGGGCAGTTTGCACGTACCAACGAAGGAATTCTGTTAGACCTCTCAGACATCGGGTATGATTTATTAATTACAGCTTATTAAAACAATCTTTCATAGTTTTTTATGATTCATTAAGATTTAAGCTCAAAATTGATTACCCCATCGAGTAAATTTAATATATAAATTGAATCTGGCCATAACATGCTGTTTTAAATTTCATTAAGACCTAAATTGATTGCGTTAGACTTTTATTAAGTTGTACTTGGGTTTTTGGGGTCGATTATTACTAGTTATTCATAATTATTGATAAATTTTTCTTGTTATATCATTAGTTTTCGATACCTGTTATCTTGTAAATGCCCCATCTATTATTATTATAATAGTTACACTTAATTTTGGGCGTAACTTTTCTGTATATTGTGAAATTTAATAAATTTTTTATATATTTGCTTATTGGACGTATCACGATGTTCCCAATTTATAGGTTAATTAATTTATTATTAGTAATCTTGAAGTATTTTGAAATTTATTTAATCTGTGGGCCCCATTCTGGATTTGAATTGGGTGTAATTAGAGTTAAAGAGCATCGTGATATGTCTGTTGACTTTCGGTTTGACTCTAGCTTTTTTGTGTATTCAACTGCAATTCTTAGGTGGTTGAGAAGGCCAAATTAAGTGAATAATAGCGCTACGATAGATACAAGTTGGTTCAAAATTTAGAGTCGATATAGTAAATCTCTGGGTATCAATTTAAGGCTCTATATCTCTATTAAGGGGCACTTTAGGAATATTTTTTCTAAAACAAAGTAAGATTATTTAGACCTGCCCTGTATGCTCCTGAGAAATTAGGAGGTACTTATCAGATACCTTGTATATCTACACTAAATCGTGCAAGCACAAAAAAAAATTGTTAAAAAGTGGACTGCCATCAAAAATTTATGTAGCAACTTCCTAGGTAACAAGAAATGGCAGAACTACAATGATCTACTTGAAGAACTTATTCCATCTTACAAGACGATAGGTTGCAACATGTCATTTAAGCTGCATTTTCTTTACTTCTATTTAGAATTCTTCCCTGATAATTTAGGTGCAGTTTTAGACGAACACGGCGAGAGATTTCACCAGCAAATTGTTCAAATCAAAAAGCGGTATAATAGAAAATGGACCCCAAACATGTTAACGGATCCTGAAATGTGAAACCGATTCCGGCAAATACAAGTGAAAAAAAAAAACAACTGAATAATTAATTAGATTGTGTTATATATTTTTTTACGAAACTAAATATAGTTTGTAAAAGAAGCGATTTTTTTTAAATCTGTGAAAATTTATTAGATTGCTTATGGTTTGGGTTCTCATATTTTGTATTATTCTTTTCGTTTCTAAAAACTTATGAGTGATAGGTAAAAACCGAGTTCATATTTGAAATCAGCCATTTCAGTAGACACAAAAAATCCAAGAAAATATTAGGGCGCGACCAAAAATTTCAAAATGCAGAACAGTGTAATAGAAATAATTCCAATTGAAAACGAACCCTCAAACTCACTATGTCAAGACTGAATGAAACGAAATTGAAAAGAAACTGTAAATTACTTCAGGTAGGTGCCTGATTATTTTGAAGAGAAGAAGTCAGGTAAGGCAGTCGATTTGCCAGAAATCGTTGGCCATTGACAGGAATAATTAACTTAGCCCTTAATTTTGCTAGAAATGTTATCATGCCAGTTATTTATCAGGAATTGATCTCTTGTACTGAGATATGGATATATATATATATATATATATATATATATATATATATATATATATATATATATATATATATATATATATATATATATATATATATATATATATATATGTATATATATATACATTTATTTTCTTGATTCTCGAACCATAGATTATATCATTTTTCCTTTATTTTGTCTTTTCTTGGGTTTAGGTTCTATATTTAATAAAAAACACAAAACAATTGACGTTTCGCCCTTTATTTAAGGCATTTTCAAAACTTTTTCCTCCTAAAAATATTTTTAAATAATTAAAATTCACATATCTACAATTTTAAAAAAACAAACAAGACATTCTAAAACAGTATTTAAATTTTTAAAAGTTTTAAAAAATATTTAATTTTACGGGTACACACCTTGACATTTTGTTATTCTATTACTAATTAAAATTTAATCTTTACAACATCTACTGAGGATACATGGAATGCGAATGTGTTTTTTTTAATATTTTTTATATTTTACAATGCACAAGAAAACAAATAAGGTATACGTTAATTTTATGTTTAAGAGGATATTCAATTTTTGATTCTTATTTGACAGGATTGAATACTTAATATTTTTGTTTAAATTAGGCTTGTGTAAATGTGGCTCAAATTTGCCATGTCTGTTCTGTCGTTAACAGTGTTTTTATCTTTTTTAATTTCAATCATTTCCTTTATCTGTAATTTTTGATAATTTATATCTTTGTTTTTTTATTATGATACTGTTATAATCAAAAGAATGTTTTTCGTCCAGTGTGTGTTTGTTTAACGCTGTTGAGGCGTTTTTCGTATATTTATGGCCATTTAATCTATTATTCAGCAATCGGCTCGTCATGCCTATATATATTTTGGGACAATTTGTGCAAAGGATCGAATATATTACATTTGATTTACTCATGAGAGGAGTTTTATTTTTTAAATTTGTGAACAATGTATTTAATTTATTATGTGACTTGTGGCATACGATAATATCGTGCTTTTTTAAAATGTATTTTATTTTTTCTGACAGCTCACTAGTGTAAGGTAATGCTACATATTTTTGCTGTTTATGCTCTATGTTTTTTGTTTTTACGTTATTATAAAACGTATATGTTCGTTTATCAATTATTTTGGTGATAGTCTTTTCGTTGAAATTATTATTTATTAGTGTCTTTTTTACTTTTTGCAGTATTTTTGGTGGCAATTCTGGAGACGTTGGGCAGATAGCACGATCAGACAGACCGATTACAACACTATTTTTAATTTTATAAAAATATTTTAGGAGGAAAAAGTTTTGAAAATGCCTTAAATAAAGGGTGAAACGTCAATTGTTTATTAGATATAGAACCTAAACCCAAATATATATATATATATATATATATATATATATATATATATATATATATATATATATATATATATATATATATATATATTCGAATACCACGAAATTAAGCACTTAATCTTCCAAATTTTATTGTTTAATTTATTGGTCAAATGGTAGACTCAATTGATAAGATCCCTTCTAAAAATTTGTCGTTGGTAGAAACGTTTCTGAAAAAGTCGCTAATTTCGCACAGGACCACAGTGACATTATAGCCGTTATGGAGTGAAATTTGAAAAGGAATTTAAAATATATGATTTTTAAAGTAATATTTGTATTAAAAGAATAATATTAAATATTTTTGGGTTATATTAGGTACTTATGCATGGTTTTAAACACTTTTCCAAAAATAGTTGACATATCACCTTTATTATTAGCATTTTTTCTATGACTAAAGGCGCAAAACAGTTGGCAACACTGTCAGACAGTCTTCGTTTATAACCATCTTTAAAAAGAATTGAAACAATTTTTTTCACTTAACTTTTCATAAGGAATATGTTGTTAATGATAATATTTTTAAAAAATTAAAATTCGTGTTTCTCTCTTGTGATATGGGTCTGAATCCGCTAATCACGTTGATAAACCAATTCTAAATTTTATTAAAAATCATTTGGGTGTAAACTATAGCTATAGATTTAAAACAATCTAAATAAAATTTTTATAAAAAAAATTGAACCGACTTCTAAAAGTGCGCTAAAAAGTGAAAAATAACCATAAATTTTTATATGAAATTGAACTTTTTGAAGTCGGCGCCAAACTAATACCTGACAAAATGTGATTTGCATAAACAGATTAGAAGTACTTTATTTGTAATTGCTTTCTTACCACAATTTGTATATATTAGCAGTTATTTATTTCGTGTACAAATAATTTGGCGCCGACTTCAAAAAGTTCAATTTCATATAAAAATTTATGGTTATTTTTCACTTTTTAGCGCACTTTTAGAAGTCGGTTCAATTTTTTTTATAAAAATTTTATTTTTCTATTTTTAGTTTTATAATTTATAAATTATTTGAACTAAGTACTAATCGAGATTAGTGTACCTCGCAATGATTCCAAACTGACAAAAAAGTATCCATTTTATCCAAAGTTGTAAATCACCCTAAAATGAACCACTAAAAATTCTTTAGTTCTTAGAGTTTTCCAAATACCAATCAAATTAGGTCAAACAAATATTTAGTCTGTCATAGAAAATCCACTATCTTAAATTTCAAATTAGATTGATAATATAGGCCCCAAAACCTTGCAATATCGATATTTAAAGAAAATAAATTAATTTTTTATCCACCATATTGACTACGCCATATTGAATTTTAAAAAAATAATTTTAGATTCGTCATGTGTGACCCCGAAAACTCTCCCGTACCAATTTTGGTGAAAATCGGACAAAATTGATTTTTTTGTCCGCCATATTGAATCCGCCATATTGAGTTTTAAAAATAATTTCAAATTCTTTATGTGAGGCCCCGAAAACTTCCCCATACCAATTTTGGAGAAAATAGGACAAAATTGATTTTTGTCCGCCATATTGGATCCGCCATATTCAATTTTTTAAAAATTAGTTTAGATTTGTCATATGCGACTCTGAAATCTCTCCCGTACCAATTTTGGAGAAAATTGGACAAAAATGATTTTTTGTCGGTCATATTAAATCCGCCAAATTGAATTTTTCTAAAATTATTTTAGATTCGTCATATACGACCCCAAAAACTCCACCGTACCAATTTTGGAGAAAATCGGACAAAATTAATTTTTTTGTCGGCCATATTGGATCCGCCATATTGAATCTTTTTTAAATTATTTTAGATTCGTTTTATGCGACTCCGAAAACTCCCCCGTACTAATTTTTGAGAAAATCGGACAAAATAAATTTTTTTGTCGGCCATATTGGATCCGCCATATTGAAATTTTTAAAAATTATTTTAGATTCGTCATATGCGACTAAGAAAACTCTCCCGTACCAATTTTGGAGAAAATCGGACAAAATTGATTTTTTCGTCGGCCATATTGGATCCGCCATATTGAATTTTTTAAAAATAATATCAGATTTATTATGTACAACCTCGAAAACTCCCCCATAGCAATTTCGGAGAAAATCGGACTAAATTAAAAAAAATTGTCCGCCATATTGGATCCGCCATTTTGAATTTTTTAAAATAATTTCAGATTCGTTGGGTACAACCCCGAAAATTCCTTCATACCAATTTTGGAGAAAATCGGACAAAATTAATTTTTTTGGCCGCCATATTGTAAACGCCATCTTGGATTTTACTGCACCAATTTCATATAAAAAAATATGGGACCACCGCAGCAACTTCCTTTACATAACGTAAAAAATTTCATTCAAATCGGTGCAGCCGTTCCGGAGTAATCGGTGTACATACATAAAAAAAAAAAAAAAATACATAGTCGACGAATTGAGAACCTCCTTCTTTTAGAAGTCGGTTAAAAATGGATTATTTCATTACCTTTGGATTTGGGAAGATTCAGTATCAAGGGCTTGGCAAGTTTCGCATAAAATTTAAATTCATTATTGACGATTTCCTCCATATTATACACACAATTTTGAACTTATTTGCATTATTTATAAATTTATGTTGTTAAAAGTGAAAAGAAAATAAACAGAAAATGTTTCTTACAAGAATTTTGACGGTTTGTAAAAATTTTCTATTCTTTGACACTTGCATACTTGACAAGCTTTAATAATCAAGGTAAACAATACTATTTCATATCAATATTGTTTAGTCTGATTTTTTTTACCTTTAATAACAACATTTACAAAGTAATGCACGTGAGAATACCCCGCACTTTCTCGTCGCAATCATAATACTTACACGAAAGCTATAACTAGTTGCCTAAAAACATTTTGACAAAATATAGCTATCTAAAAGGTTAAAGTAAAAAAATCTTACGTTTTTGCAGGCGTTAATTTTCGGTTAAAGTAGCGACCAATCCAATACAGGGTCTAGTCACCGATCTTATTTAAGGTTACTATCTCAGTGAACGGCAGTTGAGTCTATTTTTTTATATTTATAGGTATTAAAAAATCTCTTATTATGAGTCTTTTCCGATAAACTAGACCTGTATATATATATATATATATATATATATATATATATATATATATATATATATATATATATATATATTATTTGAAAAATTAGTAAATTACGCGATATTACAAATAGTGACATTAACGGCCACTTGCCTGTAAATATTAATCATTTGGCTAAAAAAATTGACTCTCTTGTTAGTATGATAATGGATATAAGTAATTTTTCTAGATCGCATAAATTATACCAAAATGTTGAACGCATTTACTGATGTTCCATAACATAATGATAAAAAAAAATTATATTAAAAATTACGAGAGTGGTTTTACACAAAAATATAAATGTGACCAATGGTTGATATGCATGTGCCAGGGATTAGCGCATACTGCTCGCCGGTACGATTGTCTGGCTGCTGTATAGCAAAGTGCTCCGATATGAAAATTATTATTAATTTAATTTGCACCAAGAATGTAAATAAATTACTTTTTTTAATAGCTATAATTTATAGTCAGATTTAGAAGCCAAACAGCTTTGCACCTCAGATCTCTATATTTGGCGATCTTCTCTTTGTATTTTGGTCTTAGATTGTTGTTATTAGGTATGGCAGTATCAATCAGTGCAGTTCGCCTAGAAATTTTTTCTGTTAGTATAATGTCTGGCCTGTTATGAACAACTGTTTGATCTTTTAAAACCGTTCGGTCACAATATAACTTGAACCCGTTATTTTCAAGAAAAGGCTCCGGATTGTATTTGTATTAAGGCACTCTTTCTACATGCAATAGTTTTAACTTATCTTCTAATTCTTGGCGGAGTATCTTAGCCGCTAAGTCGTGTCTTTCCTTATACTCGATTGCGGCAAACGCTTGGCATCCTCCAATTATGTGCTGGATTTTCTCTGATGTTCGACAACCATATCGGTATTGGTCATTATCTGTTGAAGAATCTCAGATGATGAACTTCCGAAAGTTCTCCGTCGGAATATCTCGTCTAGGATAGCTAACAAAAAGCTCTCCGTTTCCGAAAACACCTGTCCTGAAATCAACCAGTAGTTCGATGCTGAGTTGTCGATATTGTCCTGGATGACCCCATTTGGATGCCGTCCATGAAGTGGTTTATTTAACCAGGTTTGTAACTTCTCTTGGTCTGTTCGGTAGTAAGAAGCATTATCCCGTTCCCTCAGCTGTTGCGGTGTTGAATCGTCTGCCTCGCATATTGCTCGATATAGTGTGGAAGAGTCCGCTAACCTGAGGAAATAACAACGTAAGTTTATTATTTGTTGATCGAACTGCTTACCAGTACCAACCAATCCTCTTCCACCTTGGTGTCTTGGAAGCATTGTAGGTTCAATAGCACTCCGAGGGTGGTGTTTATTAAAAGTGTTCTTGTTTTCCATTGTAAGTTTTCGATGTCCGTCCTGCTCCATTTTATAATTCCAAAAGAGTAACTAAATGCAGAGCATGCGTGCGTGTTGAGCGCCTTAAACAAATTTCTACTATTTAGACTAGTTCTTAACACCCTTCTTGCCTTCCTGACAAATTCGGTTGTCAATTCGTTCTTCATAGTGCGATGATCAATGTATTTAGCATGTTTCATACATAGATATTTGTATGTTTGTTCTGCTTCCATTGCAGCCATAGGTTCACCGTTCTGCAACTCAAATGCTACCGGTAGTACCTTTCCTTTAGCGATGCTTAAAATACGGCACTTGCAAAACTGCATTCAGATATCCCTGGAGAACTCTTCTATAATTTTGAGTATTTGCTCCAGCTGGTTTTTGATAGCAGCCATCAGTTTAAGATCATCCATGTATAGATGATTCAATTTTACTGCCTATTTGTTGTTATTTCTAATACTAAAGCCGTATCTGGTGGAGTCCAAATGGCGTCACAGTGGGTTCATTGCAACGCAGAACCACAGTGGCCTCAGTGAATCGCCTTGAAATATTCCCCTTCGTATTGGGATTTTATTAGTTTCGATGGTATCGTTGGATGGCACTTGCAATTGGGTCCTAGTTTTCCAGGTTGACATGATGCGTTCTAAAAAGGAAACAAAATGATTATCGACCATATATAGGTTTGAGCCACTCATGTGTCAGTGAGTCGAAGGCCTTCTTATAATTCACGCAGGTAGCAAAGAGGTTTCTACGGTTATTACAGGCTTGGTTACGTATAAAAGAGTCAACAATCAATTGTCCCTTGCATCCCATTGCTCCCCTGGTGCATCTTCTTTGTTGAGTTGCAATGATGTTATTTTGTTCACAATGTGCATAGATGCGTTGGGTCAAGCAGGAGGTGATTACCTTATATAGTGTTGGAAGGCAGGTGATTGGCCTATACTTAGCTGGATCATGTGTGTTTCATTGGTCCTTTGGTAAGACATACGTAATACTTTCTGTCAGAAACAATGACATTTTTGCTGGGTTAAGAAAAACATCATTAATAAGATTAGTCAGTTGATGGTGCATACACCAGAACTTTTTAAGGCAGTAGTTCTAGACCCGATCGAGACCTGGAGATTTCCCTTTATGGAATTCCTTGATTATTCCTGAGATTTCCTCGGTAATAAATGGATAAAACTGCATCTGGCTGTAGTCTTGGCAGACTTGGTGTTCTTTACTGATCGAGCCGGAGTAGAGTGGAGTATTGGGTTCCGTTCTTGCTAATCAGAGCTCTGTTTTAATTTTAATTTTTAAAGCTCTAGCTATCGCAGTCGCAGCTCAATAGATTATCGTAAGTAAGGACCCCAGATTATATGCCTCTGAAATATAAGCTGATAAAATCCGATTGTTCATGATGATGGATTGGCGCATACCACTTGCGGGTACGATTGTTTGGCTGCTGTGTGTCAAAGTGCTCCGATATGAAAATTATTATTAAATTAAATTACACCAAGAATGTAAGTAAATTACTTTTTTTAGTAACTATAATATATAGTAATTTTTGGGGTATTATTTCAAGTAATTGTAGTATTGTTTCATGCATAGTTAATATTATTTATAAGAACAAAACTTCAAAATGTAAACGACCAGAAATTAGGTAAGCAAACGCGAAATAATATAATTGTATATTCGAGGAATAAAAAATAAATTATTTAAAATATTATTTATTTTTTTTTATTTATTTAATTATTCTTGAAGCCTTAGCGTAAAAACTTTATTAAGTTAATTTAAAATCACGAGATCGTATACATATAAATTTTCATTTTTAAAACATTTTAAGTATTTTAAAAATCATCGATTATATTTACAAATATTAGATTTTATTATGCATTGATTATTTCATTTTGTTCATTCGGCCACACTAGTATTTAAGGGCGCAACACCTCACGATTAAGAGAGGAGAAATAATAATAATTTAAAATGAATCACCAGAGTACAGTTAATAGCTAGTAGCAGAACCAGTGAGTAAAATGGGGAGCTTATCTCTAGACTGAAGAGTAGGAATAGGATATTCATGGCGCCGCTGCATCTAAAGCTAGGCTAAATAGAAAATCTTCCACGATGTCGTTAGGAACTAGCTTTCAACTTTACTCCCTAAAGGTTAGCAAGCACAACCCAAAAAAAATACTAGCTGTAGTAGCATATGGGAAAAATAAAACTTTGTAAAGATAGAAATAGTAAAAAATCTTTAATTAAAAATTTAAAAGTGGAGTTGTAACGTAAGCTAGATGCATTATTATAAAAAACGCTCCATTCATAGTAAAAAGAATAAATTCAATAAGATTTATCATTGAGAGTAGCCTACTGACATTAAAAATATAAAGCAAACCTGTTCATTCTATGATTCTAGATGGTACTTTGGATTATAGCGCAACGCCTTACACTAATAAAGAATAAAATGGTGAGATTGTCAGTTGTTTGATTTCTATATTCAACGGTTTAGGCTCTATCTCAACCTTAGCAGGGATTCACAGAACAAGAACTGTAATAATAACCAGTAATAAAATGATCAGAAAAGAGAACTCCATAATAAGATAATCAGTAGAGTGGATACCGCTACTAACGTATCCACTATTAATATAACCAGTAGGGTGAACCCCGCTATTATTGGGGGGAGATTAACAAAATTCCTTCTGTAACACATGCAGACTGCTCAAAATTCCTGTCTCCAGGTTTATCTCCATAAAAAAATCATAAACATCAAACAGGCAAAAGATACGGTAACCTAAAAATCGAACAAAGTTAACAGAATAATGAACACTTTCCATTTCAAAGTCCCCAAAAATTGGCAAATATAAATTGAGACGGAAGTCTGCAGCTGCTTCAGTTCAATTAAACCAGGAAAAAATAAAAGTCAAAGCAAAATGGTAAGACCTTATTGTGTGACTCTTTGGTGCTCTCTGTATTCAACCTTGTCTTACTGCTGCAGATAAACATGGAATTTGGCTTTTGCAGAATTTTTGCTTAAGAGTCATTCATGGAGTGAGAAAATACCAACATATTTCGCATAAGCTGATAGAGTCCTGCTGGTTGCACGCAAAGAGATTTAAATCTTACATGTCTTTTTTCAACCAGCATTATTAAATTTTACCAGGCCAGATAAATTAAAAGGGCTTCCACAAGCTGCCTTTAAAATAAAATATATTAAATTTATAGTGAAAAGGCGCTGATTATTTTTTTCACTCTGTGTTTTCTTTTTTCTGTTTTTTATATAGCTACTTTTTTACTTTAATTTCGTTATCATGTTCGCCTAGCTAGAGCCATATAATTAGTATAAAGTAACAAAAAATTTTAATAACTCATGAGTTGAGTATAATAAGGGAGGCATTCTGGGACGCCTCATTTTAACTTCGCCTTTTTCTAAGTATTGTA
Organism: Diaprepes abbreviatus; assembly: GCA_034092305.1. NCBI lineage: Eukaryota > Metazoa > Arthropoda > Insecta > Coleoptera > Curculionidae > Diaprepes > Diaprepes abbreviatus. The sequence continues at coordinate 14,463,162 of JASJET010000050.1, read as the reverse complement.
AAGTCTCATGTAATATGTAGATCAATATTTAGAAATAGAGACATTTCATGATTTTCAATCCAAACAGGTTCGCACTCCCTTCAGGGAATATTGACTCCTCCTAGGTATACAAAAATATCAAAAGTATGGAGCTCTGTGGGGACATTTTCTATGTTAATGGTTCCTAGATGACGCGGTCTGGTGTATTTCCCACATTTGCCCGGTCTGTGCGGTTGCAAGGAGAACTGCTTTCTGAATCGGATTATATAGGTGCTCACTAAGCCTCAGCCCTTCATGTTCTGCAGGAGGTTCTTTGGTATTACTCCAGATGCTAATAAATTTATGGGAATCATTTGAACGCTGTTCATTACCCACTGTCTTCGAATTTGCAGCTCCAGATCTCTGTATTCGGTGATCTTCTCGTTGTATTTTGGCTTTAGGTTTTTGTTAGGTATAGCAATGTCAATTAGTGTAGTTTGCCTAGAAATTTTATATGTTAACATAATATCTGGTCTATTATGAGCAACTGTCTGATCTGTTAGAACTGTTCGATCCCAATATAGCCTGAACTCATTACTCACAAGATTAGGCTCCGAGTTGTATTTATAGTACCGCATTTTTTCTACCTGTAATAGATTTAACTTACCTGCTAACTCTTGGTGGAGTATCTCTGCGGCTGAGTCATGTCTTTCCTTATTCTCCGTTGCGACATTGCATCCTCCAGTTATGTTCTGGAATATTTCTGATCGTTTTTCGTCGGAATAACCTGGTCTTGGATGGCTAACAACAAGGTCTCAGTTTCTGGAGACATCTGTCTTGAAATCAACCAATAATTCGACGCTGAGTTGTCTACATTGTCCTGATTGACCTAATTTAGATGCCGCTCATGAAGTGGCTTCCGTAGCCAGGCTTGCAACTTCTCTTGGTCTGTTTGGTGGTGAGAAGCAATATCCTGTTCTTCCAGTTGTAGCGGCGTTGAATCGTCTGCCTCGCATATCGCTCGATGGAGAGTGAAAGAGCGCGATAACCTGTGGAAACGTAAGTTTATTATTTGTTGGTCGAGTTGGTTATCAATATCCACCAATCCTCTTCCTCCATGATGTCTTGGAAGCATTAAACGTTCAATGGCACTCCAAGGGTGGTGTTTGTGTGTTTTTGTTAAGAGTGTTCTTATTTTTCTTTGCAGGTTTGAAATGTCCATCCTGCTCCATTTTACAATTCCAGAAGAGTAGCTAAGCGCAGAACATGCGTACGTGTTGAGCACCTTAAAGAAATTTCTACTATTTAAACTAGTTCATAATACCCGCCTTACTCTCATGACAAATTCGGTAGTCATTTCGGCCTTCATAGTGCGATGATCAATTCTTAAAGTCTGTTTCATATCTAGGTATTTGTATGTTTGTTCTGCTTCCATTACAGCTATAATTTCATCGGTATGCATCTCAAATGGTCCTGGTTGTATCATTGTCAAGTTTAAACTGCAGTCCCATATCTCCGGAGAACTCCTTCACAGTTTTGAGCATTTATTGCAGCTGATTTCTGGTAGCAGCCATCAGTTTAAGATCATCCATGTATTTTCCTACCTCTTCGTTGTTATTTCTAATACTAAAGCCGCATCTGGTGGAGTTCAAACGGCGTCACAGTGGGTTTATTGCAAGGCAGAACCAAAATGGGCTTAGTAAATCGCCTTGAAATATTCCCTTTCGTATTGGGATTGTATTAGACATGAGGAGTGCTAAAAGGACACCATATATACACCTATATATTCTCAGTATAGCTGCCAGGCAGTCATGTGGAACAGAGTCAATATTATTAAATCACGTAGGACTTATGTAAATGAAAAAATATAATTTTTTTAGTTTAATGTGCCATTTTGCAAAATCTGTTATGTTTAAATAATTTTTTATAATTTAATGGATTTTTAATTCAATTTAATTTGTACGAATATATTCCAAGGAACAGATATAAATAGATTATTTTCATTATAAATGAACTGATGAAATCTCAATTCACACCTGTGTACGGTTTGTGGCTGCTGAATTTGTAAATAACAACGTTTATTAACTGCCAATTTTTCGAACAAAAAAAGTCTATATAGAGGTTTTTGTTATTTTTAGTTTAAAGTTATTATATTAACAAGAAGTTCTGTAGGAACAGCTAATCTAATTTTTTAACTAAAAAACCTGATAATCTACAGAAAAACCATAGTTTTTCTTGAAGCGCTTATAAGATATCTTAAAACCCAAAGAAAGGAAAATAGAACAGTCAATATGCGTGTAAGCAAAGTAAAAAAATATTATACAAAAAGCAAAGTCTATAGGTCGAATAACATCCTGTAGAAAAAAGATGAGCACATTTCAAAACAATCCTACTAAACTATTATCGACACCAGATTAAAATAAACACCTGCGAGAGCAGGTAAACCGAAATAGCACATTTGCCCTAAATGACCAAGCATCCCTAAACATCCCTCAATACTGTGCCCTTGGAGTTTTCCGGAGATCGTTACGGCAGCACATGCGCCGGCTTTTCCAATAATTCCAGGATCCCGTAGTTGGAAAGCTCAACAGTTTTCCAGTAAAAATATTACTTCGTATTTGTCAATATGGTCTTGATAAAATATGTGTTTTTGTAAATATATATTCTAAAAATATTGTGACAAAGTCATTTAGTTGTTATATTTGTTTATCCTAAGTTTCTGTTATTTTTTATTTGTTCTTTGGTGGAGAAATATAATTAAATTCAACAGGTAAGGAAATACATTTAAGATTTGAAGATAAATCGTAGGAAGATGCCGATTTTTAAAAAATAAATAATTTATTACTCAATTCTTTATTTATTATGATCATTGAACAGTAAAAAAAATTGGCACCCTCTACATGTATTTGTAATATAAACAAAATGAAGAGTGAATTATTAAAAGTTTTGCGAAGCTATGGTAAATTATTACGTAGAATAAGATAATAATAACAATAGCCTACACAAAAAAAGAATATTTATTTTTGTTGATTGGAGGAGTGTAATTCACATAAAAATAGCATCATCTGTTCATTTAATTATTTTTCGAAAAAAGTTCCCATGCCGAGATATTCGTCCTCAACTACAGGATTTGCAGTTTTTTGTTGTGTTTGCTAGAATGTAATCAAATTTTTCCTATAGTTGTAATAAATGGAGCACCTGTGAAATTACTTAACAACAACTTTTCTATTACGTGTCAGGTAAGCGAGGGGTATTATACCCTTGTTCATTTTTTATACTAAATATTAAAGCCCCATAGATATTTTATGTCTAACTTGCATTTTTTAATAGTTTATTACCTTCTTACAAAAAAGACACTTTCTTTGATGACGAAAATATTAGCTGTTTTCGAGATAAACGTATTTGAAAATTTCAATGCCACCGATTTGAATGCAGTTTCGTAATCTGTTATTTTTAAATAAAAAAAAATTAGTAGCCGGATTCACTAAGATGGTTTAATCTGTTCTAGTTGCCATGGAAGTTAAATATTCTAGTTGTCCAGTTTTGTTCTGCTTATGATATTGAAATAATTCATCTTACATAAGTCAACAAATAAATGCTTCTATAGGAAAATTAAGGATAAAAGCCTAGATTAGTTGTCTTCTGAAAATAAACAAAAGTTTCAATTTTTCATGGTTCGGTAATATACAAAAATATTTTATTATTTTTGTATTTTTAAGAACCAGAACGTCTTGGGCTTATTGTCGGCTTGAACGAAATATTTATGGAAATTAGGAAAGTTTTGGATAATAAAACATTCGAGTGCCATTTATCGGACGTTGAAAAGTTTGCTTAAAATTCCTTCAGACATCGTTCTAGAATTTTTTTGGTAATAAAAAAATGACAATGTCCAAAAAATTGTTGCAAAATTGCAGAATTATGAACGGAGGGGTATTAAAATGTTCTTCAAAAATAATTTTTACATTTTCATAAGGTTTTTTCCGGAAAACTTTGAAAATAAGAGTGATGAATATAACAAGCCGTTTCGTCAAGATCTGACGGTATTTGATGAAAATTATCAATGATTTTGGGAATAGAACATACTTAAAGACTAGTGTTCGTATGTTTTAAGAGATACAGATATAATAGTCTACAAGATGCAACCCCTTTTTCAACCTGAGTACCACTGTTTTGAAACTCTGTGAGTGGTTTCATTTTGACAAATCTGACAACTTTTTTACTTGTAAAATTTCCGCTTTTCCTAATGCGCATATGCAATACATGTTAATTTGTTGAGGTATTAACTTAATATAGTCCACACTTTCTTTTACAGTTCGAATTAACCGCCTGTAATATGTCAAAATACTATATATGCGTTTTTTATTACCAACCGGCTGACTTTTTCAAAGTTGTTTAATTAGTGTCTGTATAGTCGAGTGATCATTTTATCTGACAAATTTTATGCGCCATTTTTCCAGTCTGATGCTTAAAAATTGTCACTTTCCTGAGAACGTTTTACTGAATACCACTTGTAGGACAAAAAGTACACAAGATAGATAATTGTATTTTCTAACCAAGTAATGAAGTGTCCAAAATGATGCACTGTACTGCTAGTTCAACAATAATAACATATCAAAATCAAAAAAAAATATATATTTTTTTAAATACTTAGTGAAAAATTCCAAAATTTCTACTATATCTATCCTCTTTATCCATCCCGAAATGTTAAGAGAAAGGTAGGCGAAAGAATTATGTAAATTGGCCAAGTACTTTGCGAAATTTCAGTGTAAACGAGAAAAAACCAAAGTCAAAAATGTTGCTTTAAAATCCAAGAAGATTTTTTTTACTAAAATCAATGGGAAATCCCTAAAGATTTCTAGCCTATAACCATCCGAGAATTATAACGGAAAAGTGCGCCAAAGAATTATGTAAATCGATCCAGTAATTTTAAGTCCATGAACTAAAAAAACAAACTTTTATATTTATATATTAGTATGATAATTTTCATTTTTGGACTTTTTAGATGGATGATATGGTTAAATCTCTTTGAAACATAAAAAACAATACTTTATAAATGAAATTCACATCACTCTGCATATTGCTCCGAATTATACATCAACCTTAAGGTCCTCCGATTTCATGAAAAACGCGCTATGAGAAAGACTCCAAGCATTTCAGATTATACCAGAACTACCGTAACTTAAAGAAATCAGAATTGAACACTTAGGAGAAGTGGGAAACATTATTTTAAATTATACTAATTTTTATAATATACAAAGAATTAGTACACAAATTTTACTTGAAAAAGTTATATTATTGCTAAAGTTATGTAAAAATTCATATTTTAAACAATATTCGATTGCCTTGCAAAATATATTTTTTAGCAACAAATTCCTTGTTACAAGGAGCATGAGTTCTTATCATTCCAGCCCTTTGACAGTGCCGTGTCTCTGAGTTTATTTTTATGATGCCTTCAAGATTCCAAAAAAGTTTTACATTTAAGGAAGGCATCCCAAGAAGATTTTTCGACATTCTCATTGTTGGTCTTCAATTAAGAATTATTACGCCGTAATATTAAAAAAAAAACTCTCCATAAATAAATATTTTTTTGTTGATTCTCAAAACTTTCTCAACAGATTTAATGATGCAAGGGTCGAAATTACCGTTTTCTATACGTTAGTATAAACTAAAAAAGAACGAACAACTTTGACGAGTAAACGTGAATCCAAGCTCCAAAGCCGAGGCCAACACATTTACAATTAAAAGTTAAATAAGGCTTATATCTTTAAAAAAATGATTATATGGATAAACATTCTGAATAAAAAATTTCCTCTCGATGAACAGTATTGCCAAGAAATTCACTGGACATTTTTACCTTATTCAGTGGAGCACATCTATTAGGATTTGAAGTTTATTAATATGCAAAATGATAAAGTAAAAGAAAAACTGGTACACAAAATCGGTATGGTCAGGGAGATACCTAAACTATAATTCTGAAGTAACCAAAAAATACAAAAAGTGTAGTCACAGCTCTAACCGATAGAGCTATCAAGCTTTCATATCCAGAATTTAGACCCCAAAACATTAAAAAAAAATCAAAATTACTGTACCAAATACGATTATCCAAAAAAAATTTTTGAACCCATAATAAAAAGCCAAAAAATTTCTATAACAATAGACTAATAAAAAGCAACATTTTATCGTCCCAAAAATATGTATCCTTGTCTTATATACCAGAAATTACCAACCCTATTAAAAAAAACACTAAAACCATATGATTATCCAAGTAGCTGAAAAACCATCGAATAATAAAAAGCCTTTATACAAAACTTAAATCTAATGTCTTAAAGACAAATAAACAAATATCATTTACACGATCATTTGTTTAGAATCTAACCAAACATATGTCGGTCAAACAAAACAGTATTAAAACTACAAATACACTATTACAATAACTACAACAAAACCGCCTTAGCCACACATGTAATTGACAATTTACATAATGTCGACTTTAACAACGTGAAGATCTTATACAAGAAAATAATTACAAAAAATGAACAGTTAAAGAAATGATCCACTTTAAAAGAACACTCTTATAAAATTAATTTCAGAACGGAACAATGTTTATACCAACTTAACAGGAAAATAAAACTACAGATGATCCAGAAACTTTCTATCTTTTTACTAGTATACTTTCAAACACCGAACAAAACAGATGTAATTTAATTAAGTAAACCACTAGTCAACATTAGGTAAGAAATTAATTTTTCCATTAATATAATAACAAATTACAAATTCTTTTCTAGATTTACCATTTAATTCTCTGAAGATGGTTTATATAATAAAATAAACCGAAACATCAGAGCCAAACATGGGTTAATTTCTTCTGAAGTAATAATATGACCGAAACCCAAAAAATGAACAAAATCTAATTGAGAATATTTTTCCTCATTATCAATACTTTTTGAGATATACGCATCTTTAACTTGAACTGTGAATGCAGCCACCCTAAAAATTTCAAAATTATGTTTATTTTTTATTTTTTATGAATATGCAACACTTGTAGTATCGCATACATATATTACTGTATTATAAGCTTCATTTTAAGCAAAATAAATATAAAGTAAGATTTCTGGTATTCAGTTAAATGTTTTAAGACAATTGACACCGAGCGTCGGACTGGGAAAATGGAGGATAAAATTTGTCGGACACAATAACCATATGATAGCACAAATATTAAAATCAGTTAAGTGATAATAAAAAAAACACCTATACAATAGTTTGAAAAGTAATGATACTTAAACTTTATTGGGCCATTTATATTTCATCATAACTACAAGCCATTCAATCGTTTTTGCGACTTCAATCAGCCTCGTTAACGGAAATTGCCTGGCGGCTTCAAGTAATAATATTGCGTCTCCGAAATGTCTCGTTCCTCCTTCAGGAACAATCTGTACACCGGGTAATCATTGACGTCGTTCTTAAGATGACACCCTTGCAATTGACAATACTAGTAATCCTACCGCAGTTCTTTCCTCTCCAGGAAGAGCAGTTTCTTAGTAAGTCGCGTGTTAAGTCCACTTATATGTTTCTTAGCACACTTTATTTCAGGAGCCTCGCTTAAGAATTTAACAAATTTCTTTTCCAGTAACAGTTTTCATTCCCTCTTACCAATGATAGAACAGATAGAATTGTTTAAGGTCAGTTTTGTTCAGCCGCGGATCTCATCTTCGACAAACGACCTGCTTGTGCGTTTGCGTGTATACTCGAGTAATCCAAGACCCACACGATTCTGATGTGCAACCATTTTTTGTCAGAAAATCGACTTAAACCTAGACGCCAGTCGTGAAAGTACGATCTTAGACTTGTGCCAGTATTGCAGCCCTACAGTCGGAATATATGTTTATTGTCTCCTTCATGTTGATATCCTTTTCAAACAGATGACCATAAACTACCGTTTGGAAACCCATTGTGTGTTATCCGATATAGTAATATTTTCTGATCTCGTACTCCTTCCGAAGACTCCAACTTTGGCTTTTTCAATCTGTCTAGATCTTTCTGTAAACCACCGAAATCCAATTCTCGGAAAAGTTTGTTCCTTCTCCCGATACTCTCTGCTGGACGTCTTTAAACTTATTCTTGTTATGTTAATGCCAGTATCAAAAGCGTACTCTCCCGCAGTAATAAGAAAATATCTATAAAGGGAGCGTATATTCTGTTTTTCGATTTAAAGCGTAAATAATGACATTTTTTGCTCACTTAGTCAACAATTGGCCTTAGATCCCAGGGTAGAAATTTAAAAATTGCAATTTTCTTTCCTCGCACGAATTTATTACTAAACATACTTTGTTACAGTTTATTTATTTTTGACAAAATGGTGAATGTGATTTAAAAGAGATCATTGAAAGAAAATAAAATATCTGAAATTTTCATACTTAATGTTGTTAGGGAAAACAGGGTAGGCATTTTCTGGTGTAGTACTTAACGACATTTAGAATACTTTCACCATATGCTCGAGTGTATTATAGAATTGTCCTATTAGTTTTCAAGATTTCGTAATTTTTGTAAATTTCTTTGCAAATGAATAGGTTATTGACTATGTACTGAAACTTTAGTCTTTTCATTGTTTCATACATTCAATTTACTTCAAAAATGACAAAACCACAGAGTGCTACCAAATTAAGGGATGCGTTTTTGAGAATAAGGTTTGTCCAATTTTTAGTTTTTTTTTTCAGTTTTATTCGAAAACTATGCATGGTAGATGTCTACAGAAAGTTGTACTTAATGGAATTTTCTTTCAGAATGGTACCTTATGAAATCCAAATAAGTCATTTTTCAAAAATATACACCTGAAAAACAAAATCAAAAAAAGCAATAAATGCAAAAAATTTTCATTAAAATTTGTTCCCATAACTTTTTTCCAAGTGAAGCACGTCCACCAAAATGGTTCCTAGTTGAAGTCTGTACGATGAATAGTAGCCAAGAAATGGCCTCTCAAAGTTTCCAACTCTCTACAATTTTTTTTAGCTTTTTACCCTCATATTATATAAATTTATGTTTTAGCCTGAAAATTTTTCTTAATTTAGTGAACAAAATATTTTAGAATGTTTAATTATAAAAATAATTATATTTTAAAAAAGCCATTGATATACGGAATGAAAAATAAAATTATTTATTACCTTATTTTATACCTTTCTAAATCAATTTATCTTTATTAAGGTATTTTTGAAGAAGTGGAAACTTCATTGTACCAGCTTTCCTAAATTTGATTTCAAAAAAATTTATTTTTGCACTCTTCTCATGATAAAAAGATCGACATCTTGGCCGACACATTATTTGACTGGGGTGTCACATCTCTTGCAGTATTTAAAATAAGAACGTCTTCAGTTTCTTCGGCTTGCTCAGTTTTAATATTAACAGCTTCTAATTTTTAAGTCTAATAATAAACATTCTCAAGTAATATGTTCATTGAATAAAGAAAAATTTTTACTCATAAAATAAAATTGCATAATGTGCGGGTAAACAGGTATAAAATCTTGAAAATTTTGAGTGGCCATTTCTTGGCTACTATTCATCGTACGGACTGCATCTGGGAATCATTTTAACAGGCGTAGTCAGCTTTCTTTTTAAGGGGTCCATGTACAGGGTGAGTCAACGATTGGATGAAGTAGGTTTGTGCCTTTTCGGTAAAATTTACAAAGAAACTATATTTATTGTTTGATACAGTTTATTTTTACGCAGATTTTAAAAATATTTAGGGCTCTACAGGGTGAGCCAAAAAACTAGGACAGTATAAAGTTGTTTTTTTTTAAATAGAACGTATTTTCGATTTAGCTTATAATTTTAAATCTTAGTTATTAAGGGTTTACTATAACAAAACTTTATAGTTTCTGAGATAATTAAGTTTAAAGAAGAAAAGTCACATTTTCAAGCATCAATTCAATCCTAAATAACGTTTTCAATTTTGTGACAAATATATTCAAATTTGGAATTTAGCAAGGCCAAGGACAAGTTAACATAATTTTTACCTAATATTTGCAATAAAAGCTACAGGGTGTTGAACACATCGGCTCAAATTTGAACAAGTTTAAATGAATAAATATCTTTTTTTTAAATGGTACACCCTGTATATTTTCATGTTATTTAATAGAGTAATAAAAACCCTAAAAGTTTTGTTCAATATATCCTATACCTATTTATAATAGTTTTTGAGATATTTCAGTTTTTCTTATTTTCCATACTTTTTTACAGAAATAGTCTTCATTATCATAGGAGCCATGTAAAATAATAAAAAGAAACTACAGAAACAAACAGAATTTGGTTAAATATGATGAAATATATTATTCGTTATATTACAACGGCAATAGTATAATTAAACATAATGTGAAAAAATTAACACAACAATAACGACAAGGCAAATACATATTTACTTTTATACTAAATTGAAACAAAAAAATTACCTATTAAATACTGAGATTAATTATTTCTTTTTAATAAGCATTCGAATAAACGACCCTCTTGTGCAATGCACAAATTTAATCTTTTTTGCAGATTTTCTCGGACCCTGGACAAAATTAGTGGCGTTATTGTTCTACAGGTATCCCTAATCCTGTTTCGCATATCTTCCACTGTTGTTGGTGGATTAACATACACCTTATTTTTAATATAACCCCATAGGAAGAAATCTAATGGGGTGATGTCGCAAGACCTTGGTGGCCACTCAATGAAACCCCCACGTCCAATCCATTTTTGCGGATATCGTTGGTCCAAAAACGCACGAACTTCACGATGGTAATGCGGAGGCGTACCATCGTGCTGGAACCTCATACTGTCGAGCTCATCCCTATCGAGACCTTGAAGCAGTTGGGGTAGTTCTTCTTGTAGAAAGTTCAGGTAACTATGTCCATTTAGTGGTTCATTAAAAAAGTGGGGTCCAATAATTCGATTATGATGAATACCACACCAAACATTTAATGACCAGTGGTTTTGATGTTGCACCTCTCTAATCCAAAATGCGTTTTCTGTGGCATAATAATGCATGTTGCGTCTATTTACGGCACCGTTACTTCTAAAAGTAGCTTCATCACTAAACATTACCTTGCATAATAAATTTGGATTTAATTGAATCTCCGCATTTATTGTACGACAAAAGTTTATACGACTTTCAATATCCTGTCCATGCAATTCTTGGTGTAATTCCATGTGATATGGATGATACCTATATTTCTTGGTAGTACGATTAGCGGTGGATTGTGATGTTTCACATAATGCTGCTAACTGACGGCCACCAATATAAGGATTTTCCTGAACATTTAACAATACTTGTAGTTCTTTTTCTTCATTAGTTACTGGTTTGTTGACCACTTTACGTTTTGGATAATCAACAGTACCAGAAGAATCAAATCTTTGCATTAAGTTTTGAAAAGTATGGGTATTAGGCTGTTGTCGATCAGTATACTTCATTTTGGAAATTCTTTGAGCAAGAAGGCTATTTTTTTGAGCCTCTCCTGTTGTATCAATCATATCTATTAACTCATTCTTTGGAAAATTCCTTTTACAATATAACATTAATGCAAAAAAAAACCAAACTACACTACATAAAAACCAAAAGAAGCGATTGCGGTTATAAATTTGACAAATGTTCTTTTACATTGTTTTTGCCATGACTACTATGATAATGAAGACTATTTCTGTAAAAAAGTATGGAAAATAAGAAAAACTGAAATATCTCAAAAACTATTATAAATAGGTATAGGATATATTGAACAAAACTTTTAGGGTTTTTATTACTCTATTAAATAACATGAAAATATACAGGATGTACCATTTAAAAAAAAGATATTTATTCATTTAAACTTGTTCAAATTTGAGCCGATGTGTTCAACACCCTGTAGCTTTTATTGCAAATATTAGGTAAAAATTATGTTAACTTGTCCTTGGCCTTGCTAAATTCCAAATTTGAATATATTTGTCACAAAATTAAAAACGTTATTTAGGATTGAATTGATGCTTGAAAATGTGACTTTTTTTTTAAACTTAATTATCTCAGAAACTATAAAGTTTTGTTATAGTAAACCCTTAATAAAAAAGATTTAAAATTATAAGCTAAATCGAAAATACGATTCGTATATAGGGTGTTCTATTTAAAAAAATACAACTTTATGCTGTCCTAGTTTTTTGGCTCACCCTGTAGAGTCCTAAATATTTTTAAAATCTGCGTAAAAATAAACTGTATCAAACAATAAATATAGTTTCTTTGTAAATTTCACCGAAAAGGCACAAACTTACTTCATCCAATCGTTGACTCACCCTGTATATACTTAAATTCACTTGCAAAGGAGTTGTGGGACAAAATTTTAAAAAAGCAGAATTTTGCTAACATCGGTAAAAGTTTAAAATACCATATCTCGGTTACTTTTCATCATATAGACTTTTTCGGCAACTCATTTTATAGGCTTAACGTCAGTTCTTTTTATAAAGCAATGTCTATATCTAACTTTACTTGGAAAAAATTATGGGAAAAAATTTTAAAAAATCTTTTTTTTTGCTTGCTTTTGTATTGTTTTTGGACTATATTTTTTTTTTGAAACATGACTCTCTGAACTTCGTGAGGTACCATTTACACAGAAAATTTCATTACCTACAAATTTTCTGTAAACATACCTTAATCTAAAAAACGCATTCCTTAATTTGATATCACTTTGTAATTTTTTCATATTTTGGGGTCAACTGAATGTATGAAACAATGGAAATACTTTAACGTTTAAGTTCCTTTTACTACACCTATTTTTTTCGACGTAGTCAAGAGCCTTAAAACAATAACAATAATTTCAAATATCTTGATTTCCCATTTTTTAACATAGGAACATTTTAGTTCAACAATAAAATACTTTACAGGAAAAAATTACTTAAAAGAGTATTGATATAACGGTAAAATTATGGTTGATTTTGATCATTTCCATTAACGAATGACACAAGTCGCTATCTATAATACTCCACAAAATAAATAATTTTTAACGACACCCTCATTAGTGCGAGTAATTTGGAGTTTCTTCAAAATGATCTCATTCCTGCATTAATGACTTTGTATCCAAACGCACAAGAACCCAATGTGTTTCAGAGAGACGTTTTTCCAAGAAAATTGAGCCGTGCCCGACTACGCTGCTCTAGTCGGTGCTGATTTGGGTGAGTCTTTTCCAAATCGTTGGGGGGACAATTGAGTGGCCAGCCGGATCACCAGAATTTACCGCCCTTGATTATTTCTTGTGGGAATACTTAAAAACCAAAGTATACTTGACCCCGCCGATAATTAAGAAGTCCTTAAAGTTAGAATTCGCCATGAAGTACGAAACATAACCACAGATGTCATCAACAATGTTCAAAAAGAATTTATTCATCGACTTGGCCATTGTCAAATTGTTAATGAGCCCAGTTTGAACTTTTAATTTAGATAGTATTAATTTTTTTTATTTTAAAATTTTTCAGTAATTCCTTAAGTAAACAATATTGATATTTACCCGGTCATATGTCAAAAATATGCCCTTTTTGAAACTGAAATAATTGGGTTCACAACTGAAAAAAAAATATCGATTACGTTTTAGCTCCTTCTTGAGTTACCCTGTATATTTCAGTATCACCCAAAAAAAAAAATTCGACCGGTTCGGGTGTTTTTCCAAACAAGTAACCATTTACTTTATAATGAATTTATTCTCTACTTTACGAAAGCACTGTTGTTTAGAGTGATGTTTTTGGTAGGATTTTGAGCTTTTATAAGTTACTTATTATTATAAATTCTTTAAGATGCCGGAAAGCGTGCTGTTACCCGCAAGCTACATTACCATGGCGGAGGCTGAGCCGGACCTGAGCACGTTCGAGAACAAGTCAGGGTTGGCGGAGGACATGAAGTTTTTGGCTTCCATGCCAGAGTTATGTGATGTCACCTTCCTAGTAGGCGATACTCGAGAACCTGTGTGCGCTGTTAAAGCAGTTCTGTCAGCAAGATCCAGGGTGTTTCACAAGATGCTGTATCAGGTATTTATATTAATTACATTAAGCGCGGATCCAGACAGGGACCATTGGGGCAATGCTCCTTTGCCCAAAAAAAAAAGATTATGTACCTTTACTGAAATACTGGAAATCTTTTACGCTAAGTATCCTATATACAGTGGCTCAATGGATGGCATACCGCACTCTAGTAAACTTCTATATTTTTGATTTTTCGAGAAAAAATTATTCTTGATAAAAAATTTTGCTTGTCTTCGGATTTCAAGCAAAACAATCAAGTCATGATAAATTGAAAATTATGGTTCTTTGGTTTAAACCATGTCAAATTGGAATTATCATCGGACGTTTCTCAGGTATCTTTACTACACGAGATTATAACACTAAATGATTATTGAAGAACAACCGCCCGATATTTATACCCAACTGGCGCTGAAATATACAGGGTAACTTAAGAAATAGATAAACTGATCAATGCTCTGAGAGGCAACGGATATTGCGCTGAAGCTATAAGACCTTCTATTAATAAATATAAAAACCCAACCCCACAACAAAATGTTATAAATGAACCTCCTATGGACAGTGTTGTCCTAGCTTACATACACGGAACCACCGACAATATTGCCAGGTTGCTCCGAAAATCAAACATTCAGACAATTGTCAACATATGTAAGAAAGTTGGACAATGTTTGAAGTCTCCAAAGGACGCAATTACATTTCAAACAGAAAACGTTTACAAGATAACTTGCTTTTGTGGTAAAGTGTATGTAGATGAAACCAGGGGCGGATCCAGCCTCTCTCTTTGAGGGGGGCGGTGATATCACAAAAGTACAGTATGGCAAGAAAAACAAGTTGTCAACGGAGGGAGGGGGTAGTGCAAGCAGCATACTCATTCCTAATATAAAAGGCAGAATGGGTTCTATTTTCCTGAACTCAAAGCCAGCATACAGACTCCTATACTCTATTCAAGAACTAGAGAGAGTAATAAAACTCTTACCGAAACCTCTAACGTACCTGCTCTAGTACCGCAGGTAACTGAGAACTGCCGTAAATCCAATTATATTTCATTATATTTAAATACATTCTATAAATTTACTGCAAGATAGAATTTCTGATAGTTTAATTTAATTTCTGTCAGTGAGCAAAGTACAACTTACAGTTTCTTCTTAGTGATTTATCTAGTTTGTGCTTGTTTTTATATATTATTTGAGATTAGTGAGATACCCAAAAGATATGGCTTTCACCTCTATATTTATTCCAAAATTGGTAAACCAGGGCATTTTTTCCTCAACGAAAAACTTATTACGATGAATGTTTATGATGCCTTAAGATATCAATATCTAGATAATAATGTTAAATGCTCTGTTGAGATATGTTCCAACATGACAGGAGTTGGAAAATCTACTATGTATCGAATACTGAAGGAGAAAAAACGACTGGAATTGTTAGTACTCCCAAGCCACATTCGATCACAAGCAAACGAAAAACCTCGTTGGAAGAAGAGATGAAAACTGCAATTAAAGGGGTTGTATATACATTTTATTATGAGAAGCAGATCCCAACCATCTACAAAATTCTAACTAAAATCATTGAAGATCGCGATTTACCTGAAATTAAAAGAACTGATCTCTGGAAATTGCTCAGAGAACTTAATTTTTGCTGGGAAAAACCAGATAGAAAATCTGTTCTTATAAATCGTCCGAAAACTGTCCGTTGGAGACGTAAATATCTCTCTCAAGTAAAAGGTAGAGTTGCTAGAAATAACACAATTAATAAAATTAGTAATTTAACTAAACTTTTGAAAGATTTTTTTGAATAAAGTTACTGCGGAAACTTGGGAAAAATCAATATAATAAAAAAATAAAAAAAAATGTGAGAACTCGATCTCATAATCGGTGAGATAGAGGAACCAATTATAATTAATTTTAGCGAAGACAGTTTCACTGACTTTGATTAGGAATTAGATACGTAATGTTTACTAGTGTAAACACAATTTATTATTTAAATTTTTGTTTTTGTTGTATTTTATTGTTTAATGTTGTTTATATGATTTTTTTATTTTTTTTATATATTTTTATTTTAGTGTGTCCCACTCTTTAATTTTATATATATTTAATTCTAATTAGCCGTAAGTTTTTTATTATTTTAATATTGTGTTTGTGTCTTTTTCTTAAGCGTGTAGAATTTACATGTTTATCTTATTTTTGTGGGGCTATCGTATTTCCATATATAAAAGTAAATTAAATTAAGATATCAGTACAATAGAAATAAAAATAAGAAGGTCTAATTTTAATTACAACATAAAAAAAGTAATTACATTTGAATCCCTTTTTAGTGTTTAATTTTAATTCTGCAAATGGTTTAAGAAATAAATAAACTGAAACGTCAAATACCCAAAAAATGTTTTTAATTAATAATAAAATGACCGATAGCCCCAAAAATATTTTATTATTGTATGAACGAATTTATTTTTTTATATATATTTAACTTTTTGTATTTTTGACAATGGATATTTTGTAAGTATATAAATTATATCTTATAATTTTTTGAGAGAATAATTCTACGTTTTAGTCTATTATTATAGACCGGTATTTTTGATTATAAAATTTGTAACCCATTCTTATGAAAAATATATGTGTCTAACAAATTTTGCTAAAAACACCGGACTAAAGAACACAGGTAGTTTGCGAAGAGAAAAAGGGTAAAAATGATTTATTACTCTCTCTAGTTCTTGAATAAACTATAGTATTATAGGAAAAATCGGGTCCATTTTCCTAAACTCAAACCTCTTGGGGGGGCGATCGCCCCCACCGCCCCCCCCCCTTGGATCCGCACCTGGGTGAAACAGGACGGCCTATATCCACTATGCTTAAGGGATATGAAAAATGTATAAAAAAGAAACAGATTGTAGAATTTGCAATAGCTGAACACCAGCATTGCTCAGATCACACTTTTAATGTAAAAGAAACTAAGGTGCTAGCATCAGTGTCTGGTTTCTTTAAACGTAAAATTACGGTTACAATCTACATGACACGCGGAAATCGGTTGCCACGCTTGATCACGTTCCGCTGCGCATTAGTCGGGTAAAAATACCGGGCTATCGCTCCTCGACAGCCATTCAATGTTCTAATCTCGTAGAGTAAAGATCCCTGAAGATGCCTCTTGCAATCGTAGACGAAATGTCGGGTAATAATTCCAATTTACCACGGTCGTTCTTTATAAGATATGGTTATTGAATGGTAGTGATGTAATTTTTAGATTTGTTCAAGTATCACATGACCAATGAGTGCTATAAAAAATGTACAGATAAAAAAACCCTAGATACTTTAAAAGTTAAGATCAAAACCTAAAAGGAATCAATATCAATGCAATTATCAACAAGGTGCTCTAATAGATATTAGGAATTGTATTATTTGTGAGAAAACATCGTACAAAGGAAACTCGTAACTACATCAGATGGAATCATGGACACGTGCAGAAGAATTATAAACAAATTCTTGATCATTTTCAACAAAACTGTGTTAAGTTGTTCACCAGAACGTTTATTAACCTTGAAAATCAAGTATCACGCTCAATGCTTTCTATCGTATGAAGGTGTAAATGGATTTCCACTTAACTTTATACACATCGGCGCGTAATTAATGAAACGTTATTTATTAATATCATTAAAAAGCCATAAAAATGCAACATTTTCTAACAGCAACTAATCCCATCTTGTAGTGCTTGACTTGAACTATGAACGAAGAAATTGAAAATGTTCATTTAACCAAATGTTTAACGCCTTTCAAGTCAAAAACAGCACGTCTGATGAAAAAATCACAAGAAACACATTAGCTTAGAATCAGCAGACGAACACAAAAAAAATATTAACAAAAAACATTTTTTAAAATTATTCACATTCTGAATCAGGGTGTTAGAATGCTTTTAGAAAACTTTGATGGAGCAATGTCGCTTCCTCGGCTACGAAAACCTACCGCGCTCACCGACTAGGAGGAAAAACACTTTTATTTTGGACCAAAAATGAATTCTTTACAAAAATTTTCCTTGTAAAAGAAATGAGATTGGCGTGAAGTATTTTTTCCTCAGATGTACAGGGTAACCATCTCTCTCTAAATTTTAGAGAAATAAAAACAAATTTAACTAAATCAAGATATTGTATCCGATTTTTTTCTACAGATTATATTTAAGTAACTTTCTTACCTATGACTTCCTTAAGTTTATGACAAAAATAGTTGTCATATTGATTCTTTTATCACCATAGGCTTATTATGGAAGGCAACAGTTACTTGATACAGGATTTGGTACAGGAGAATCCTCGCACTTTAAGTCAAGAGCCCATCTGTCAGACAAAAACAAGTTGCGCCAAATACGCGTCACAGAAATAAGAAACACATTTCTGATCATGTCTTATCTCACTAGCATGTACGACTTAATTTAAAAGGCTTGCAAGTCACTAAATAGAATTGCTTTAAGTCTCTGTCGCGTCTGTGTCTTGTCTTGGTCTGATAAGTGGGTGCTCGGTTTTAGAGTTACAAGCTTTTTTAATGGAAATTTTCCAAATATGTACTACACAGAACTCCTATGAGAGCAACAATCTAAAAATTGCTTCATGAAAACTTTAGTTTTGGAGCAGAACTATTTAAAAAATCACTTCAGCATTTCTGATTAAACGCACAATAAAGCAATTATACAAAATGTCCGGAAAAATGTTGGAAATCTCCTGGATATGAAAAAAAATACGTAAAAGGAATACCACAAGTTCATATATTTTTTTTTGTGTAGGCCTCCGCTTCAAAGAACTGCAAGAGAATCAAGTTTTTTACACATAATTAATGAACCATTAGGTATATTTCATTTCTTTAAAATGGTGTATACCAGATAAGATCATTCAAATTAAGATCCAAAAAAGTGTGAATTACTCACAGCTGCAGAGATGGACTAGCTATGACAATAGTAGTGAACATAACCCGATTCGCTCGATCCCCCCACTCCTCGACCTTGACCTTGACCTTGCTTCACCCCTCTTTGGCCCCGCCCACATGTCCTTGTCATTGACCTTGAAAGTGCACGTGTGCTTTGGCCTTGGCCTTGTGTTCAAGGTTGTGTGTGTGACCTTGACCTTGACCTTGGTCGAGACGACCTTGACTTTGTTGAAGGTCATCTTGGGTGTGTGACCTTGAAGTAGTTATTTGTGCATTGTAATAGTGTGGGATGATCTTGAAATGATTTTGACCTTGCAAATTGTTCTATAAATTGTGTGAGTCTACTTGCATTCATTCAGTGTGAAATGTCAGATACGGAACTATCTAAAGAAAAAATTATAGAGCAAGTCGGCAGAGTAATTTGTTTATATCAGAGTAATTTAAAAAGTTTGTGTGATTTTGAAGAGAAGGATCTAGCATTTTTTCCTCTCGAATATTTAAAAACTTGCGTTGATACGCTGAGTTTACGGCAAATTTGGGATAAGCTGCCAGCGCCATATCGGTGTAACAAGGAACTACAGTTAAGCTTACCCTGTTACATTCACTATGAACAAATATATCGTCATCATATAGATGGGCCACCACCAGCAATAAAAAAGTGTCGTGAATGTAAAAATGAGTGAATAATATGAATAGTGCTTTGCAAGAGACAGTAAAAAAATTGGGCGATGAGTTCACTGAAACGGCTAATAATTATTTCAATGATGCAATGAAAAGTCGAGCAGAATGGGCGTCGCGCTATTGTGATTTGGCTTATGAATATGAAAAGGCTGCGAATGCATGTCGTAAATATTGCAGCAAAACAATAAATATACAAGACTTTGTTCGTGAGATAAAAAAGTTGGGGTTTAGTGACTGTTTGGAAAAACTGATTAGGTTCATTGCAGATCCGGTTGTGTTAGATGAAATTAGAGTGTAGGACTTAAGTTTAACGTAGTAGTAGTTAATATGGAAAGTTTAGTGCGAGAAATGTACGAGGAATTTCTAATTTCTGCAGCCTGTTCGGAATTTTACGCATATGAAATGCAAGATTCGGAGGCTCAGGACTTTAGTGTATTTTTTAAGTATATGGACCATGCCGAAGTGTGTCTTTTAGCTAGTATAGTTTGTAAGAATTTTCTTAGATATAAAAACAAACAATTATTATTGAACAAATTAAGGAAATTAGGTTTAGGTGATAATGTTAAACGCATAGAAGAATGGCAGAAAAAAATCAATGAATAAAGTACATAAAATGTAGTTATTTGTTTCATTATATTTTGTCCTTGAAGTTATCCTTATACCAATTTAAATGTGTGACGTCATTTGACCTTCAATACTCCTCCCACTATTTCTATCGTTAAGCTACCCCCACCATTGTTACAATTCGACCTTGAAACCCCGCTATAAAGGTTCGTGGGAGAAGAAGTGACTTCAAACAGTCGCAGATATCAGTGGCATAAACATCAAATATTGTGTTCGTGTAGTGTTCTGAAAGTGCTTTTATATTCACGGTAATTTTTGGATTTATATACCATTTTTTTCAATAATGAGTATTGCAAAAGAAACTCTAGATGAAATTAATGAAATGTTTAGCAAAGATTTCGAGGTTTTAGAGAAAAAAAAGGTTACCGAAATGATTGTAGGCAAAGTGTACAAAATTGTAAAGATGGTTTCAATGACTACACGATTTGGTAAAACTCTTTTAGTGGCTTTACACGATGACGGTGATAATAGCACATTTGAGACTTTTTTACCAAAACGTGTGGCCGAAACACTATCTGACGATATTGTAGATATTATGAGTAAAACTAAAGATAAATACACTCTAACTTATTTGGGGCAGGGCACTAGAGTTTTTGGAAACAATACTCGAACATTATTACGTTTTGGCTCATTGGAGTAAATTGTATGTAAATTGTTTGAAAAAAAGGATGTAATTAAATTTAAAATATAGTTGCACATGTCAGAATACTTACGCGTGTTCATTATTTCTGTTAAAGATGTCTGCTGATGCGACGACGACGACGACGACCGCCAACGAATGTGTAGATAGATACATATTTTGGTTGGGGAGAGAATTAAGAAATAGGGCTCACGATATGTTAGATAGCGTAAATGATTGGTCGCATATTGATGTAACCAAAGATCAATATAAGAACGAGATCAGGGATACAATCAATTTTATGGCTGGGGCACACTTGTGCGACAAATTTTTATATGGTTCCATAGACATGGATACATTTTGTGCTGAAATGGTTGAAGAAGAATTAAAAGAATACCTCGTCAATATTCCACATTTACCAGGTGAGCTTGCTGCAAAATATGAATTGGTTTCTGCAACAGCAACAGCCCAAGACGTTGACGATCGAAATAGTGTCGGATGGGATAGAATTTTGAGCAACGAAAACGAAGACATGGAAAACTAATTTTTTATAATTTTTGTATTTGTGCAATTAAATAACTGTAAATAAATATCTGTTACAATCACAGTTTTATTTTATTTCTTTTATAAACATACCAACCCAATAGATCATGGGCAGTGTTTCTTTTTCTCAGCTGAAATATTTAATATAAGTAGGGCAAATAAAAATAAAATAGTTTAGTAAAGATTGAAAATGAGTCGAGGAAACAACACAATTGATAAATTTGGTCGTCAGAAATATAATGAAAAATATCATATATTATCTGGGCCACAAGGGATTGGTTTTAAACTTACAGCGGATGGGCAGTATGATATGGGTGGAAAAATCATAACCAACTTAGGCGAACCTAAAGATGATGACGATGCTGTGACAAAACACTTTGTTAATAGAAAGTTTTACAATTTTGCAGTTGTAATATGTGACATATTTAACAAGGATGTCCTCCCCATGATATACAAAAATAATAGTGAGCTTAAAACAAAAATTGAAGTTATGCAGAAAATACTCTATCATCAGCCTTTAAATGACTCATTAAGCGCACTGTCGTACGACTCGACTGACTTCAAAAAAAATCTAAAAAAAGCAAGTTAAAGAATAGGAGAACGCACTCCGAGTGGCATAGCCTTGAAGATAACGTCGTAGTCGTCGGTGAATTGGACCTTCCCTCCAAGAATATTGAAATGTTATTTATGTGTATGATGTTTTATTGTCATTGTTTTTAATAATGAAGATTGAAATAAAAAACTTTATTTTACAATATATTGTTTATTTATTTTACATTTTAAATAAAAAATATAGTCATACAATATGTTATTTAAACAATATTAGCTTTATCTATCCAAGAGTTGAAGTGGTTGGGAAATCCTAGCCATTTGACAAATAATTGTTCGATGTGATTTTTCTTGCGTTGTCTAAGGACCTTTTCTACTAGATAAACGTCAGGACTGCTTGTTTTTTGTAGTTCTGATTCGTAAAAACACCCTCTTATAGGCTGACCTTCTAACGATTCCAACAAGTAAGTAGGTGGATTTGTAACGTTAACTTTTACAACTTTAAACAATTCGGTTGACCAAGAGGGCGTATATCCTTTCTCGAATAAGCTTTTGTACTTGCTAATACGCACAATGTCACCCATGGAAAACTTAAATTTTTTAGGTACAATTTTTAAATAATCATATGCTTTAATATGTGTTTTTTCTTGCACGTCTGCAGGCTTCATTCCAATGGTGCGATGTTTCGAAAGGTTATAGGTTTTTGTTACTGCCGATAATATATGTATCCATTTGTAAGATCCTCTTGTCGAGAATTGTTTATATAAATTATTTTTTAAAGTCCTTATGACTCGCTCAACAATTGCAGCTTTCTTTGTGCTGTAAGTGGAATAATGATTTATATTATATTTTTTCATCAGGGCTTGAAAGTTTGTATTATAGAACTCCTTTCCTTGATCACTTTGCAGATTTGTTGGTGTATATGATGCCTCTTCAATGATGCTTTTCATCGCATTAGTAACTTCTATACCAGTCTTGTTTTTTATGGCTTTGGTATAGACAAATTTCGAGTAACAATTTATACAGACCAAAATATAACGATAACCATCGTTTTCATCAGCATACTGTTGCATTTCAGCCAAATCAATTTGCCACAAATCTCTGTATCCTTTTATTATCGTGCGCCGTCTTACAAAATTTTTTCTAGCCGTTCTATGTAGTTCATTAACAATCTTGATTTTTTCTAGACTGGGCTCCATATTATTAGTAACACTAAAGGTTTCAGATCGAAGGAAGAACTGAATAATATCATTAAATATTGAGCTTAATATATTATATCTTCTTCTCGTAATTCCTCTATGA
The DNA here is from genome assembly GCA_034092305.1 of Diaprepes abbreviatus. Lineage (NCBI taxonomy): Eukaryota > Metazoa > Arthropoda > Insecta > Coleoptera > Curculionidae > Diaprepes > Diaprepes abbreviatus. Next base: position 14,439,984 of record JASJET010000050.1, on the reverse strand, counting down.
TTGACATAATTTCATTTTCGTGTCCAGTGTGACCGGCCATTTTGGAGCTCCACAACAAACGTAAACGATCCACCAACTCTTTAGCTTTGTTCCAGTAGACATATTGAAATTTTTTCGAAGATAATTTCTTTTTTGTGGGTAACTGTAGTTTTTCCGAGAGATTTTTTCTTGTAATAGTACCACCTAATTTTGTGCCCATTATCAGAGGTTTAATAATTCGTAAATATTTGTTCCATCTGGTCTCCCGTAAACCATCACTTTTTTTAAAATTGTTGTAGACAGCATTCGTTGATTCCAAAATTTCCTTGTACGTTGAAAGTACATTATCACTTAATTGTTGTTGTTCCTTGCCTACACTTGGGGGTGTTTTAAGAAATAACAAATCATAAAGTGCCGGTGATCCACCATATTCTGCAATATTTTTCCCTTTTTTGTATAAGACAATATTTCCATTTCGAAAACGCACCTCTAAATTACCAATAAAATTTTTGTTATGATCTGTTTTTGAACCAAAACGTACACCATATACAGTATCGTATAGAGATGGTTTCGAACGTAATCCTTTCAGGTGTGCGTTTAAAGTATCGGAAGTTGTGGTGTCAGCGGATGCGAGAGATGTATTAGTTGATGTCGAGGGTGTATCAAACACCGATTGGCTAATATCTTCTTTTGAAATGCGATGCTGCTGCTGCTGCTGAATAGGTGTGGAGGTTTGAAAGGAATGTGTAGGTTGGGGAAAACCTGATATTTGAGTCGACTGCACTGATGTACTGAGACTATGTGACTTTGTAGCTGGATAATGTTGTTGCTGCTGCTGCTGCTGCTGACGTTGCTTAACCACATCAGATATAGTTGTCAACGGCTTAGAAATGGGTTCGTAAAACTTTTCCAATTCCACAACATTAAACTCTTTAGCCGCTTTAATTTGTTTAAATTTTTTTCTGACGGCATTGGTAGCTTCCACTAGTTTACGTTTTAAGTCGATCGCGTTATTCATGATGTTAACAAAGGACGTTTCAACAATCAAATGAGCATTTTCTCTTATTATTACAGTAATATATAGCTATCAAATCCTTTGCGGTATCTTCCCGATTTCACATCACTGTCTTTATCAATTACTAAAAATCCATACTTATTATCCCAACATTTTGAGCACATTTCTTGAAATTGAGTAAAAGTTAGATCCGGTGAAACGTGGTCGGAAAATATGTGTTTCATATTCAACTCATCTTGTTTAAACATAATAATAAAATTGGCGTTGTCTCGCACAAGCTGTTTAGGCACTCGCGAATATGTTTGCGCTAGGTAAAAGGAGTCGATATTTTTATGACGTCCCATGCTAAAGTACGATCTTATAACATCTTGTTTTTCACATATAACATCATCAAAGATAAATATAGAGTTTGGTTTTGCATCGGACGGTACCACAATATTACTGGAATCACTAAAGGCATAGTAGCCTAAACCTTTGATGGGCGCTAAAATTTTCCTTAAATACTCATATTTCGGTTGATACAGAGATTTCGAGTAAATATAGACATTTTCGAAACGTAGCCCAAGGGGGTGTGTAAGCAGCGAAATCATGACATTAGTTTTTCCACAATTGGATGGACCAATTAACAGGCCGCGAATAGAGGAAGGAAGTAGAGGACCGTGTCTCTTCATTATCTTCTTTTCAAATCCAAGTCCGACTTTTTCATCGAGATTGTCAATAGGAAGTTTTTGTTTAAGATCGATAACGCGCATCTTAGGAAAATTTGATATTTTATAGGCAATTTTTCACAAAAACTGTCATTCAGATGCCGAGCGTCAAACGAAGTGGACGGTCTCACGTTTCCAACAAAACTGGATACGGTATTGTGAATTCGTTAATAAATAAATTACCATTCGAGGTACACATTCCTGGTTATCAATATTGCGGACCCGGAACAAAAGTAATAAAACGTGTAACAAGAGGTGATCCAGGCATTAATCCTTTGGATGCCGCATGCAAAAAACACGATTTAGCCTATTTACATAATAAAGACAACATAAGTGCGAGACATCGAGCGGATTACGAGCTCGAACAAAGTGCTTGGAATAGAGTAAAATCGAAAGATTCCAGTTTAGGTGAAAAAACAGCAGCTTGGTTAGTTACAAACATTATGAAAGGAAAACAACGTTTTGGTATGGGTGTACCATCATCATTATCAACAAAAAAAAACATCTAGTAAAGGCACGCGTCATACAAAAAGGAAAGGTGTTAATAAAAATCGACATGTTCGGAAAGCCAGTTTCGGAACAGCTATTCGACAAGCAGTTCGAAGGGAATTATTAAAAGCCGGAAGTAAAAATGTGTTGGAAAAAAATGTCATGAATGCATCTAAAATAGCTCTGTCGGCAGCACGTAGATCGGTAAAAGCGGCAGGTGGCAAAAGGAAGGTTCGTACACCGAGAATAATACCGATTCCTAAAACTGGTGGAATATTACCATTAATACCAATTTTTGCCGGGTTATCAGCTTTGGGTTCATTAGCCGGTGGGGCAGCGGGAATTGTGCGCGCCATAAAAGCAGTAAAAAAAAGCAGCGAAGATAAAACCGGTGCCGGCCTGTATTTAAAATCGAAAGGAAATGGTTTGTTTCTAAAGCCATATCGTAAAGGTATGGGATTATTTTTAAATCGTAGATCAAAAAACTAATTGAATCCCTACCTCGAAGACCACTATCTAACATCGATATAGAAAAATATGCCAAAAAGAAAAGAATAGGACACTTTCGAGGCGTTTATATGAGGGATTTATTACCTAGACAAGGTCCTCGACGTTACGAAGCAGCAATAGTGAATTTGGATAGTACGCGTGGTGCAGGGACTCATTGGGTAGCTTATAGAAAAAATAATTCTAAAGTAACATATTATGACAGCTTCGGCGATTTACCCCCACCGATCGAATTGGTACGATATCTACAAACGGGATCGGAACCATCAAAAATTATTTACTATACATACGATCGTCAGCAGGATTTTGGAACAGTCTGGTGTGGACATTTGTGCTTAAAGTTTCTTGTCGAATCATCAGCGTAAAAGATGTCATCATCATCATCGTCACCATTAACACCGCAAATGGATCGCAATAACTATACTAAAATGTTGCAATCACTGAAAGCATTTCATCTAGCCGGTGGATTAAGGAAAATGACCGTGAAACAGTTAGAAAACATGCCCAAGGAAGTAATGATTGCATTAGCCCCAAATGAAATTCCATTCGTTTGGGAAAAGTTGCCGGAGCACCTTAAAAGCGATATCGATATATTAAAATATCAGTGCGGTTGCAAACATTATTTCAGCAGCAGCAGCAGCAATTTAAACGAGGTTATGACTGATGAGGATCTTACGGCTAGAAAAATATTTTGTTGTTATTGCAAAATCAGCGATGTGCGCATAAAAGCAGAAAATAGCATAAAAACATCACTATCTAATGCAGTGAGAAAAGGTGTGACGATGAATCTTTTTAAATGTTGCCGCTAAGAATAAAACCGAGATGTGTGATGTTTTAATGGTTAGTCATGTCTTATACGTTCACACTAACAGGACACTCGAGCGTCTTAAGCGCCGATTTTTATCCACCAGTCGAATTAAATAGAGAAAACAAATATGGTCTGGCATTGCTGGGATTTTACACATACAATTCAATTTTTAATGTGGACGAAAGCAACAATAAGTTTGCCTACATGAAGAAGGGTTACACCACCGAGCCGATACAATTGCAGATTCCACCTGGGGCCTATGAATTAGATGAGATAGGTAAAGCTATGTTGGAGGCTTTGAGGATTTCAACTGAAGAAAAGAACGATGGAATCTTTTACTTGGTTGCTAATAATAATACGCTGAAATGTGAACTGAAATCCCAATATACTATAGATTTCCGGGGAGAGGCGAGTATCGGTAAAATGTTAGGATTTAATCATACAGCGTTAAAAAGAGACAAAAAGCACGAATCAACCGAGATGGTGGAAATAATGAAAGTACGCATCATACGCGTAGATTGTAATATAATTTCCGGAGCATATATGAATTCGGTGGAAGGTCATACCTTGTTCGAATTCGATATCGACGTGGAGCCCGGTTACAAAATCAGTAAAGAACCACAAAATAATATTTATATGCCGTTAATGCCGGCAGGACGTCAGTTTATCGACAACATTACTCTTCGCATCTTGGACGATAGCGGTGATCTAATCAATTTTCAAGGCGAGAAAATAATCGTGAAATTGGAACTGAAGAAACTTTCATAGAAATGGGTTTTTGCTTCAATCGTCAATTGTGTGTGCTGTCGACTAAGATGGGGGAACCGCCGAAACATAATAAAAGTAAAAGAAGAGTTAACGTCAAGGTTAGTCGTCGTCCAGACGTTAGATCACAAACATCTCAACAGTTATCTGCCGAAGACTATAAATTTTTAAAATCAATCGGTCTTAAAGTGCGAAAATGATTTCCACCACCAGCGATAAAATAGAGGTTTTCTCCGAGCCCATCTTGGACAATTCCATTATTAGTCTAGAAGAGCATACGTATAAACCATACGGATCTCCATCATTCAACAATTCGGATGAAGTCCGTATCCCCATTAATTTTCAAGATATTATACTGGATATCGCCGAAAGTTACATATATATCGAAGGAAAATTTAAACCCATAGACGCAACGAAAAGATGTTTTTTATCAAATAATGCCCTCGCATTTTTGTTCGATGAAATTCGCTACGAGATGGGAGGTGAGCAGGTCGCCGTGGTTCGTAAACCTGGAGTTACGACGACATTAAAAACCATGGTTTCATTCGGAAGTTTGCAACAAAGATCTCTCATGACGTGCGGATGGAGTCTCGACGAAGCAAACCAAGATATCGTAGACACGGCAAGTAACGTATTCTCCGGGAAATTACCCTTAAAATATCTTATGGGATTCGCCGAAGATTACGCAAAAGGTGTTTTCAACGTAAAACAAGAGCTTATTATGATTATAGCTCGCACTTTTACCAATTGTTACGTCGGCGAAGTAGAGGCAGAAATTAGTATCGACAAAATCGAATGGAAAATTCGTCACATCATTCCAGACGACAAGCAAAAATTGAAAATACTGTCTCGCATTAATAAAGGAGGAAACAACGCCAGTATTCAAATGGCATATCGTAAATGGGATCTGTACGAATTACCAGCTTTAAGGCAAACATCTTCCGACGTGTGGGCCTTGAGAACGAGTACAAGTCTGGAAAGACCGCGCTATATAATCATCGGGTTTCAAGACAGCAATAATTGCGACAAGAAAGAAAAAAACGCAACCCAGTTTACCCACGCCGACGTATGCGACATTAGACTGTATCTGAATTCAACCGTTTATCCATACGAAAGATGGAATTTAGATTTCGCCAAGAAACTGTACGCAGCAGCCTATTACAATTACGAAAACTTCCAAAGCAGCTACTACGGGCGCGAGATAAACGATCCGATGATAACGTTCGCGGAATATATGAAAAACCCCGTTTTTATTATCAATTGCAGTCATCAACCAGAGGCGATTAACTAATCGACAGTGGATGTAAAATTGGAGTTCCAAACGAGAAAGAATAAATTCCCCAAAGACACTAAAGTGTACGCATTAGTTATTCACGACTTTTAGTTATAATGTATTAAACGGTTCGGTGACCAATAAATCTATATTTTAATGTATCTATTATATGTAACACAAAATAATGTTCTTGAATCAATAAATTTGTAATGAGTGAAGTAGTAGTTTTATATTTATTTGAAACCCAACCAAAAAAAAAAAGCTGGCGGAAAAGCCCGCTCTTTAAGAAAAGAGTACGGGAATTTAGAAAATGGTGGTTTATTAAGTGGAAAAAAGAGCTTAAATAACACAAGAAAAAATTTTTAAGGCAAAATATGAAAACAACGATTTAGAAAATTTGTAGGAAAGTAACGGTTAGGAATAGGGAAAAAAGTTATAAGAAAAAATTATAGAGGAAATCGAGTACTATAAGCAAGCATTTTTCTCGATAGTAAAAACGTAAAAAAAATTTTTTTCAAAAAAAAATTGAAAAATGGTGAATGCGCGCCAAAGTTGAAGTTTTGGAGCAAAATGATATTAGGAAATTAGAAAGAGAATTTTTTCTACATATGGTAGTACTTTTCAAAATTCGGAAAGATGAAATTTTAAGAAAAGGGTTATAGTAAGTTAGTAATTTGGATTTTTTAAAGCGCTGTAGCTCGGGAACCGTTCAAGATAGAAAAAAAATAAAAGCACTTTAATTACCTAGAATTTTGAGTAGAATACAATGGTGAAAAATTTGGAAAATCTTAAAAATGACAAAAAATTTAGACGAAAAAATTGAAATTCTCGAGTTAGGAGGCTAGGCCCGAACGGGAGTATGTGGAAGTTGTAGAGGGAGGTTTTTTTTTTTTTTTTTTTTTTTCTAAGTCCAAAAGCGAATCGGGAAAAATAGTGTGATATACTTCAACTCTTCCTTATTACGATTCCGTCAAAACATTTTCAAAATTTTCCTTACCTTGCCTGAAAATAATTAAAATATATGCATAATTTGCATTTTTTGTAAATATGTAGCAAAGTAATGGTTAGAAATATCAAAAAAATTTATTTGAAAAAAATGTAGAGAAAGTCTAGTACTATATGCTAGAAAAGTGGAGGGGGGTAGTTTGTGTCCATACCAGAGATACGGTGAGTTATAAAATCATATTATTCTCAAACTTATATAATGCATATATGCACTCCACCTTACCCCCTCCAACTTTTTGAATGTATATAGAGGCCGGTATTAGAATTATTTCATCATTACACATTCGATCGGCAAGATGGAAGATATACCAAAAAGGATCATTGGCATTGTCAGGCCATTCGTGCCCGGCAAGATATGCAAGTGTGAGGAGTGCGGGGGTACCGCACCAGGAGCGGCACCTTCGGCACCGCCTGCAACGCCGACACCACCAGCGACGACGACGGTGCCGCCAATGAGAAGACCAAGGGCTGCACCTAGGTCGGTGTTAATATCGTTGGGTATTACTCCACGGTAGGCACCCCCCCCCAGGCCCTTTTAGGGCCACAAAAACGGTCCTTTTCAGGACCACATTATATTTTGATCGTAGTTTAGTAATCGTCACTTATGGGGCGAGATATTCGTTTAACGACGATTTGTCTCGTAGCTTAAGTGCCAAGTTATATGCTTGAGAACCTATGAAAATGTTAACAATTCAAACAAGGTTTCTATTATTTTTTTTTTTTGTAATGTATTCTTCACAAAATATTAAGAATAAGTCTTATTGTCTAAACAAATCTAATTCCTTATTTAAAGTTTTTGAAAAAATCAATAATTCTATAAGCTCTCACCAATACATAACATTTAGAATCCGTTGGTGGGGTGGGGGTAGTTCTATATATATGAGACTGGGTCAGTTACACAGTCATATATTCATCAACCCTCATACGATAAACATGGAGGAAGAAAGACCCGCCAGCCGAGGCTCATCCATCTTTAGTGATGACACCGTAGCCGACAACGTTGGAGACCTGCAAGTCTTCGACGACGACGACGAGGTGGATTTTGAAATTGACGTCCTACGTTGGGACGACTTGGATGAGCCGATTCCGCTAGTATATGACCATGATCCGGGTCTAGTGGAATTAGACGACGCGGGTGATTGGGTCTTACAAAGACTCGAAACTCCGTCGCCGCAGCCAGAGCCGGACTCGACGGAGGATGCGGTGCTGGAAATTCCAGCATCACCAACACCCGACGACCCACAAGGCCCCTGCGATTCGTCAAGCTGGTGGTCGACCAGCGAGGATGGGGCACCATAAGCCCCACACTCTCCCTGGCCCTTTTTAAGGGCACACAACAACGGTCCTTTTCAGGACCACAAAATACTTTGATCGTAGTTTTAGTACATATTAGTACTTTGTTACTAATATTGTATGTATAGAATATACAATATTAGATACAAAGTATTAAAACTTTAAGTGCTGGTGGAACCCAGCTAAATCGTTCGTTCGTATTTGAGACCACAAACAACTTTTGGTCTCAATACGTAATACGACATTTGTTTTCACCCCCACCATTAATTTGTCTCTATATATACGACCATCAATACTTATTACAATCATTTTAGTTCAACATGTCTGCGACTCAACAACAACAACAACCCATCCAATGCCCTGTGGTAGATTCTACCACAGAGAATTGTTTGGAGTGGGAGCCGAACGATCCTAGATGGGATGAACTTTGGCGGTTCATCATCGAATACACAGAGGACAGCACCGCCACCCCCGCTGATGATGATGACGGGCCGTGCGACTCCACAACTCAATAAAAGAGTCGCATGTTTTACAACCAAACGGTCCTTTTCAGGACCACAAAATAATTTGATCGTAGTTTTAGTTGGTTATAATACTTTGTAACCAATATTTTATGTTTTTTTCATAAAAACATACAATATTGAGATACAAAGTATTAGAAGTTCTGGCGACAGAACCTTAACTTCATAAACCGAACCATGTTTTAGCATACTTGTAAATATTATCAGAAAATATTTACAACTATTGCTATTGCGTAGTTTTAGTGGATTATTCACTTTTTTTTTTTATTACCTAATATTATGTGGGACAGGGCCTATATGAAATAACACACAAAAATAAATTTTCAAGTCATTTTTATTCTCATTATAAAATATAAAAAATTTGATCAAACACTTTTTATTAACTACAATATATATATATATATATATATATATATATATATATATATATATATATATATATATATATATATATATATATATATATATATTTACAAACTTAATACTATAAATTAAAAGCTAATCTCTACAACTACCTAACACCTACTACATAATTTATTAAAGTCCTCTAATTGTCTTTTTAACCGCGCAGATTTCACCTTTTTTATCTCTAATTGTCTTTCAAGTTCTATAATGTCACTGGCACACTCGTTCACTTCATTCACTAAGCGTTTTTTCATGGCATAAATGTCGGTCAATTTGGTCTTCTGAGAGTTGGTGAAGTCTTCGACCCACTCCGGTTGTGATGGCTCGGAAGAAGACGCGGTTTTATTTGGTGAAGACGATGACGATGACGACGACGACGACGACGAAGCAGCGGAAACTTCATCGCCTTCAAAACAACGCTTAAACCGCTTCTTCATGGGTTTCCGGCACCCCAATATCGGCGACAGTGGCGCTGGCGCTGGGGAAGACTTCACCTCCGACACTATTTCATTCTCTACTCTGGCCGGTGTTGGTGGCGTTGGTGGTGTTGGTCCATCGGGGCCTTCTATGACTTCCACTTCTACTGACAATGGCTCTTTTGGTGCTGTTTTTAGGAAGTCGGGTAATGGAACAGGGGTGGAGGGACGCTTAAAGTTAAACTTTTTCTTCTTCCCTTGTCCCACACCTTTAATCGCCGAATAAAATGTTTTTTTATCGGCGATTTCCGACTTCCGCATAGTCAAAAGCTTTTTCAGTTTCGAAGCTTTCGGAGAAGATTCCCTAGGCCGCGATGCTTTTCGCACAACCACATCACTAATCACATTTATCTTTGGCTCCTTCTCCTCCGTCCAGCATTCCAGGAATTGCGCTGCCGACTGAACTAACTCCTCGTCGCGACCATCGTTGAGGGCTCGGTCTTCGGCATCTTCATGCTCCACGCCATTCCAGTTCTCGAACACCCCCGGACTTAACACTTCTAAACCACTCATGTTATCCAGCATGCCTTGCTGTGAACCGCAGCTCACGTCAAGAGCATCTAAAAGAGACCGTACACTAGACATTTTCGATATTCAAACTCACACAATTAACTTTTTCTTAGCACTGTACTATTTGCTGTTCTGACGAACTGTGAAGAGCTCGAGCCAGCAAGTCTGCTTTTATGCCCATTTCCCCCACTACACCACCTTTATTCCTTTTGTTCGATGCATTAAGTATAATATTTAAACTTGTCAGATGCAAGGCTAAGGCCAAGGCCGACGTAACCGGCAATACCAGGGTCGTTTTCAAGGTTGTAATTTTCATGGATTTTTTTTTGTCCCTGTCAAGGTTATTTTAAAGAAGCATATAAATATAGTACTAAACTTGTTAGATGCGAGGCCAAGGCCAAGGTCAAAGTACCCGTCAATGTCAGGGTCGTTTTCGAGGTTGTAATTTTCAAGGATTTTTTTGGTCCTGTCAAGGTTATTTTAAAAAGTAATACATAATTAGAGTACCGCGATTGAAAAGTACAACATATTCAAACATCATGTTGCCAACCGATGAACAACCTAGTGAAGCAGCCAAAACATACAGTCATATACCAAAAGCTTTTTATTTAACTTGTCATCATTGTAAAAGACTAGGTATCTGCTGGCGAAATGATCTTACGTACGACTTCAACTACATTGACCTTTTCAGGGTTAAATTTGTACAATGCGGCTTTTGTGGACTAGTTTACTACCAGTTCAAGGACATTAATGAACGTGCCATCCAGAGAAGAAATTGGGTCATAGAAGAAGCTTACCTGTACAGAAGAAATTAACATGTATTTTATTTCTTAATTTTTAATTTTTTTGTTTGTTATTTTTTTTATTTTTTTTAATAATAAAAAGTAAACTCAATCTTTTGTTATATTTTAATTTTTTTTTCAATAAAACAATAGTAAAATGAATCTGTATGTGTATTTATTAAACATCACCTAAAATACGTTTTGCAATCCATATTTTTCTGCAGAGTCCGTTTATTAATGAAATAGAACCATATATTAGGGTGAAATCTAATGGTTTCAAATCAGTCTCACATAACAATGTCAGAAGTAAACACTATTGATAAGTTCGGTCGCAAAAGAAAATTTAAGGATTTTAACTTTATGCGAGGTCCTTCAGGAATAGGTTTTAAACTTACACCTAATGGAGATTACGACATGGGAAGCAAAAGATTGTGCTATTTAGCAGAACCTCTTGAAGGACACGATGCGACCACACGAAATTATGTTGATAATAACCTTGCTCAGTGTGTGCAAGATACGCAGAAAGCTTTACATGACTCAACAATTGTTATTAAAGATATATTCAGAAACCAACTTGAAGGTTACGTACGCAAGAAATTAATTGAAACCGGTCAAGAACTTAGAGGATACATTGATGATACTGTTATTGCAATATATGAACTTAGGCAAGACGAACTGCGTGATGAACTTAACTCTAGAATGTTGAAAATTGAAAAGACTATGGAGGATCTTGTCAGCAAACCTGTTTCACATTAAACATTTACTCGTAGACCTGTGCGTTTAATTTACTATTAGACAAATTTTTCAACAATAACTTTTACAGTTTGTTATTTGTCGACACTTCATTATATTTATAATTTTAAAATAAAGGTTCAATAAAAAAGCAATCAAGTAATGAATACATGTTTTTTATTTAAAAAAAAAAAAAAAAAAAATTACAATACTATCGTTACATATTAATGTTGTATGTTTAATAGAAATAATAAAAACAATACAAATAATGAAATATGGATTTTCCAGATTACGTGCTGTCCTGACTTAGAAATGATTCCAACACGGTGACTAAATTTGCTAAGTTTTCTTCCGGGTCTGTTTTGTAAAAATCTATGTCTGCATGCCCCCAAGGTAGAGTTTTGGTTAAACTGGGAATTACATAACGTTTATCATCGCTATGTGACAATGCTACTTTATTTATTATGTTGGTATAAATGTTATGTAATTCACTTCTAAATGTCTTCATCTTTCTTAATATCAAACCACCCCGTTCAACAATTCTTTGGTAGTCTTCCTGATGAAGGTCTTTCTCGATAACACATTTTTTGATACCTTTGGCTTTTTTTAATTCATTATTAATGGACTTTACATAATAAGCCTTCGCGCCGGTACCATAAAAACTTATTATCGGATCACCAGGAAACTCATCTTTCATTCTACCAACTACAGAATTACTTTTAATTATGTTGAAATTATTAATTTCGGGGTAATTTGATGTATCGAATTTTTCGGGGTTTTCTGATATCGTTTGATAAAAGTTTTCCGTATACACTTTTAATATAAGCGAGTCAGTATCGGTGTAAAGTAACGAAGCATCATCGCCAAACTTGGATTTAATAAAATTATAATAAAAATCGTATATTACAGTCTTTGATATATCTAATATGGAAAAACCGATATAAATTGGTTTATTGTACAATATTTTAACTTTATTCATATGTATAGCAACAAAGTTCTCGGTAAATATCGAGCTACTATTGAAATTGGGGCGGGATATTAGTGCTCTAGCTCCATTTCTGCCTACACTGTTCTCCCAATGTGTTACTAATTTTATATCCTTTCGATTTTCCACATTTTCCATAGTTTTACCAAATATCGCGTTATTTTTTAATTTAAAAGTGTCCTTCGCAAATTTTGTGATGGCCTTGTTACGTAAATTGGTATTAAAATCAATATACGATTTTAGCCATTTTGATTGCTCAAACTGTAATACTCGATGGGTTTGCATTACCACTAAGCCGTTGGCGATGGCTTGTTTTAAAGTTCTATAGTGTACAATGTATTTTTTTTTATCTTGTAAATTAGGAATTAATTTCGGTAATTTAGCGTTTTCTGTTGGCGGTATGATATTTTCTACTAGAAATGGAAGATCAGAATGTGCATCATGCAACTCAGTCGGATAATGCACATCCACTTCCAAAACGTAGCCATGTAAACTATCATCACCAACAGCCATAATATTTAAATCCAGAATTTCGCGCTCGCTTAACCATCGAAAACCACCATATGGTAATGCTTGTGACATACTATGACCATATAGATTTGTAGCATCAAGGTATGTTATAAATGAAGAAGGTTTTGTTGGGTCATAGTCTGGTAAAAAAATATTATTAGCGATGGGCTTCCTTTCTGTACACTGGCTTATGCCGCCGCGTATACCTTTCTTAAAAAAATGTATCATGTCTATATCAGTTAAGAGCTCTAACTCTACCTTAGTCATACGTAGCATACAATCAAATGATAAACTTGGAAGGGTATAGTAATGTGCTGGATCAAGTTTATCGAATTTTAAACAATTATTCCGAAATTGCTCAAAAACATCACACAATAGCAACACATCTGATTTTAAATACACGTCCGAATAGTCCCCCAAAGTTTTACACCCAAACAAGCGCCATACTTCTTTTGCTCTTCTATAGCTTTCATCGCTAATATGTTCTTCCCGTAAATTATCATAAAATTCATCTTTACTTGGAAGACATGTATTTTCCATTTTTTCTATAGAGTCAATAAAGCTATAGGGAAAAACACCCTTTTGACGCATCAAATTAAATTGGTTGATATTTGAAAAATGTTTCCGCGTTTCAATAAAATCGTCGTCGTTTAAACCGCTGCCTAAATTTTCCAAAGACGTTGACAGAAATTTAAAACTATCAATAAATCGCAACTTTAAATATTTCCTCTTGACTTTTCCACATTTACTATCAAAATAATCGTGCACATAAATGCTTTTGGTAAATGATATGTACTTTTCCTTACTTTGAGCCAAAACACCAATTTTATCCCCATATTTACATAACTCTTTTATAAATAAATGGCTGTCGTAGCCGCTTAAGTTATGAAATATGATGGGGATAAAAGAGGGTAATTTATAATTTAAATTACAAACGGAATGTGCAGCACCAAATCTTTTTGCACCAGTTATGTGACAGTGGTCTCGTACTTTAATCTCACCCTCTTCAAAAGGGCCTTCACATATACCACATATTTTAGCATCATTAAACTCCCTTTTTTCTTCAGGCGTTAACGGTTTCATAGGCTTAATGTCTTTTAAATATGTGTTGTATAGAGCCCTTAAATCACACTCGATACGATCCACAAAGACTTGAGCTGCATTATTCCCCCGAAATAGCTCAAATTTCGAAAGTGAGTCGTCAAAAGAGCATTTAATTAAATAAGCAAAAGAATATGGTTCATGTTTAAAACTTTTTACAGTGTAAGAATTTTGTGGGTTTGGTTGTACCGTTTCAACGGGTTTTAAAACAGATTCGAAATCTGCATAAACCACGAATGGAACGCGCATTTGCTTTTCTATACCCTCGAATTTTAAAATATTTTCCGGCACACTCTTTCCAAATTTATCGATTTTTAAATCCACTGAGGGTGTTTGCGTGAAAATGTGGTTACAATCGTAGCTTTGATGTAAAGTTAAAGCTGACGGTGTACTAAAATAAATGAGGCAACCATCACAGAAATATATTTTATGTTGTTGACAACTAATTTGACTTGAAACTAAACGTGATAAATCCCGAATCCAACAATAATGACTCTTTGAACAAGTCGTATCACAAAAATGTTCACCGCCATCTTTACTACTACAGTCTTTTGTAATTAACAATAAATTTACATGCCTATCCAACTTTTTTGACGCATACCTCAGTGGACCAATAACTTCATGTATTACTTCATTATTTTCATATTTAGATTCCAGACCGTATACGTTAATTGATATGTTGTTCATTTCCTCAAATTTTTTAATGTCACGTAATTTTACTGGAAAATCCATACCTGTTACATTTAGCACTCTAGAAAAATGGGGGTAGGATGTCTTCTGTGAAGTCTCTGCTGTTGGAGGAAACAATGCTGATGTTACAGCCCACGCAAAGCAAAATTCGTCCTGGTTAATCACATTGACGACAGCTCCTTTCTTTTCAATAGAACACGGCAACTTGATGTATGATGAGCCACCCATAGGCATATACTTGTTGATACCAACTTCCAAGTATAAAATTCGCACAAGAGCCCATCCTATAACAAGAAAAATAATATATAAAAATCAGTTTAATATATCGGGTTTTGATTTTTCCATACCTGAATCTTTCTCCTGGAACTCTGTCGCCTGCGTTTTTATTAATTCGGTGAAAGAATGGTAAACGGCATCCAAATCACTTTCTACACTAATTATTTGATTAGCAGTGTTGAAGGATTTTTCACTGAATATTTCTTGTGATGGAAGCATGTACTCGCCAACAGCTGTCATGTTAACTTTTAAAGCATGATGCACACGCAATAAATTATTAACAAGTTCCACCACCTTGGATTTAATGTCTGCAAAGAACATTACGTAATCGGAATGCTCCATATCACTGCTAACCCGATAGGTTGCAATTCTCCTTTTGAAGGCACATTGAACGAGTTGCACACCATGACATACCGGCAAACATGAATTATTTTTATGTTGTTGTGTTCGTTTATGCACCGACATATGATTTATTGGAACATCTACATTACATGTAGCGCAATTAATTAGCGGAATCGTCGATGTATACTCTTCAATTCGGAGCCGTTTTCCTCCAGGCACTTCATTAAATCTCGCCGCACACGATTCTCTTTGATGACGTCTCATATTATAAATATTAGTAAACTTAGAACCGCAATTTTCACAAACATATGCCATGATTTGTCAAATATTAACACATGTACTACCTATACAAGTCAGAGCCAACTGATGAATGAAACTGCCCCATACCTTATATAAAACCATTCAAGGTCACCCCCAACCACGTAACATATCTTCAAGGTCACACACCCAAGATGACCTTCAATAAAGTCAAGGTCGTCTCGACCAAGGTCAAGGTCACACACACAACCTTGAACACAAGGCCAAGGCCAAAGCACACGCGCACTTTCAAGGTCAATGACAAGGACATGTGGGCGGGGCCAAAGAGGGGTGAAGCAAGGTCAAGGTCAAGGTCGAGGAGTGGGGGGATCGAGCGAATCGGGTTATGTTCACTACTGACAATCATGTTCCCATTTTTTTAACCCCTGTATG
This sequence comes from Diaprepes abbreviatus, assembly GCA_034092305.1. Taxonomy (NCBI): domain Eukaryota; kingdom Metazoa; phylum Arthropoda; class Insecta; order Coleoptera; family Curculionidae; genus Diaprepes; species Diaprepes abbreviatus. The sequence goes on along the minus strand of JASJET010000050.1, from coordinate 14,424,123 downwards.
ATTCATGTCGCTAATCCTAACCATATTCGACAAAAAGTCGTTTTATTTAAATTGTTATTCCCCTAACTTCTGTCGGGTTGAATGTAAAAAAGAGGAATTTTACCCTGTCATTATAGTTTCAATAAAAAGTTAAACTAACTGCTTAGGAAGAGGGTTCAATATGCGTTCCGTGAAGTCTGATACACTCGCGAGCATGACGAATTGAGGACTGCTGTACCCGCAACATTAACTCAACATTGTCCCTTATTTGATCACAATGAAACGTGATTCTCCGTAGAAGTTCCTCCCTAATATCGACCGGAGTGGAATATATCAAGGTTTTGAGATGTACCCACAAGTAATAATCCAACGGCGTTAGGTCGGGAGATCGATTCGGCCAGGCAATAGGTGCTTCACTATCTATCCCACGGTTAGGATAGACGTTATTCAGGTGCTATCGCATTAATTAATTGGAACTGATGTCGATAATGCGAAGCGATAGTTACGTGAGGATTTTCATCAGCCCATACATGTGAGTTGTGTAAATTTATGATACCGTTTTTGGTAAACCCTACTTGAGGATTTTTATCAGCCCATACATGTGAGTTATGTAAATTAATGATACCATATGAATGTCTACATTTATGCATTTTTTAAAATGATATGATTATTACAGCTATTCTTGAAGAACTTCATGGACAGGTAATAATCTTATTAGATAGAATCGCCTACCATTCTCCCTTCGACGTTGGTCAACTCGTTGAAATGTTTTCTGACCTGGAAGAGTACGATTAGGATATATGTCGTGATATAACCTCCTGGCTTTCAAAGCATTGGAAGACTATACATCAGATGCATATCTGCATACTCAGTAAACGTGTATTCCATATTTTGAATTAGTTCACGATTAATTTCACCACGAAATCCAAAAATCAGTAAATTAACATCTAAGTAAAGAATCAATGTGTCAGCGATGTGAAAGTTGACAAGTTCTAACATGGATGGTATTTATTTCTTTCGTACCTAGTAGCACTTGCTACAACAACACTTTGTTTTTGGTGTCGATTAAATAAAACGCACATTTTTTGCATATCTAGGTCGAACTGCAATTCTAATTTTGGATCGAATTCTTTTTTATTATAAGGTTGAAAGTTGAACATTTGATAGGAATTAAGATGTGTCTTTTATCGAAATACGCCAAATACATGCTGTAAATAAAATGATGTTTTTTCGAAAACGATTAGGATTAGCGACATGAATGAAGAGTATTTAATTAATTAAATAGTTAAAGATATGTAAAAAATTTTGTCCAAAGTTTTTATCATACAGGGCGTAAAAAATTGGGATCATGAGTCTCACAGCTAATCCGTTCCTGCAGCTGTGAGTAGTTCACAACACTTTCTTGGATAGTAATTTGAAAAGCCTTACCTGGTCCACATAATAACAAATAAATAAATAAATATATATATATATATATATATATATATATATATATATATATATATATATATATATATATATATATATATATATATATATATATATATATATATATATATATGCAAAAAAACTTGATTTCATTGCAGCTCGTTGGGAACCCATATCGCCGAAGAGGAGGCCTATATGAAAAAAAAATTATATAAACTTGTAGTATTCTTTTTACATATTTTTTTCATATCCGAGAGATTTACCACATTTTTCCAGACATCCTGTATAGGTTTTAAAACCATATAACAGAGATCCTGATTATTAATGATCGATTGGAGAGCATTTGAATCTACGTCATAGTCCATCTTCACCAGTAGAAAGATATAGTTTGCCCTAGAATTAACTTCCGAAGTATTTTAGTAGACAATGTAACTTCTATAATTACAAAATAAGAAAAGTCCTAATTTAAAAGAACGAAATTCACAAGTATTACATAGCTGTCCAGTAAGTCTAGCAATAACTTGTACTGATTCGGCACAAATCAAGTTTTTTTGTTCCCTAGTTCAACAAATATTTAATTTATTATATTATCCAATATTTGTGTTATTTGCTGAATTTTTAAATAAATTACGTTAAACTATTCAAATGGCCTTCCCTAAAACTTTGATGTATAATACAAGTTTCAATCTGTTGTCATTTCTTATTTGGTAGTTGTAAATTTTCAAGAACAGTATTGACAGGGTTGACTAAATCTTTTAAGCCTACACCTAAAAATGTATTTAAAAAAAAAAACATAATTTTTATAGTGGGTGATTCAGAAAAGGTGGGCAATCTCTCTCTGGTATGTAGTTCACACGAGAATATTATCATATGTTTATATATTTTTGTTGTCGAGATATTCGCCTTCAGACGTCAGGTGCGTGGTAAAATAATTTTTGTTTCTCCCGGCGTGCGGAGATTGCCCTCCTTTCCTGTACGACCTTGTTTATCTTAATGAACTACTTGTATAAATATATTTCTCTTGTAATCTTTAGGCACCAAGTCCTCAACGTAAGAAAGATCCTCCACCAAGAGAAAACAAATTGAGACTTTTCCTGAAGCGGTCCTCTGAACCCCTATTAAATCTACAAAATGCTTCTCAGCAGGTAACTAAAATTAATTAACAAAGAAAATTATTTGTAATAAAAAGCAAGACCTAAATATGATGTTATATATATTTGGAATTATTAACAGTAATTATTGAAAAAGATAAGGCAAAAGTAATTTTAAGTGTATATAAATAAATATTTTTTACCATCCAAATTAAACTCCAAATTTAAGTTTTAATATAATTAACTCTTTATTGCCAAAGAATTGATACATTACATATTAATGAAAGTACTTTTATTTGTTATTCATAATTTTTGAGCCAAAACTTTGGATTAGTTGATATCACTGACAGCCCGTTTTATATTTTGTTTTTATTTTTTTTTACAGTAATACATAAAATGATAGCTTAGTTTGGAAACACGAAAACTGAAATTTTACTTTTTGCCTTACATAATTGTGTTTCTTTATTCTTAAAACCTGACATAGTGTGATTTTCACTTCATATAGAAGATAAAGATTTACGTTTCGATGTATAGCCTGGTTTCCGTCAAGTCGGCAATATTATAAGGAACTGATCTGTTTTTACATCTACGTTATTGAGCAAATTATCATTCCATTTTAAATCTAGACAGGTGATAATTTTTGTTACTTACTCTTGAGGGTAACTTTATAGATTATTTCAAGAGCAAATGATTTTTTCTCAATGGTATCTCCTTTTTTATTGCAGAAAGGGAAATTAGGAAAAATTGCGTATCCAACCATAAAAATCATTTGTAGATTTTCATTAGAGTCATCTGAAAGATAAATGTGTTAAATCGGAATCTGTATTCTAGTAAACTGACTTAAACACCAAAATTATCCAGATAAAGTTTGATGATTATCAAGTGTCCAGATTTTCTTTTTTAAATATAATCTTTGAATTTTATATTAAAAATAACAAGAGGTTGGTGTCAAAGTAGGTTTAAAAACTTTGACCTTCACATTCAAAGTAATTTGAAGGTCACATTGTGCGAATCAAATGAAAACCCCTCTTTTTAAATCCATAGATTTCCATGTTGTAAGTAAAAATTACCTCTACAGGTAATCAGTAAGTCAATTCATTTGCATGGAATACAATCTTGATCAAAAAGTTTGCGGAATTAACACCAGGTGGCGCCTTCAGTCACCTGATTTGAGTTATGTTTTTTAAGTCAAGTTGTCACATCTATTATTGACTTTTTTACCAAATTTTATCGTCGTAGCTTGACATTTGTAAAAGTTACTCCGTCTTGAGTACATCTACCTCTGCACGTCGTTTCGATTTTTTACAATAACAAAAATAGAGTTGAATTTGCAAGAACGAGTTTGTATTAAATTTTGCGTTAAAAATTGATTTAATGTTGCGAAAATGTTGGAAAATTGTTTCGGCAATGATACTCTAAAGAAAGCAGTCATTTATCAGTGGCACGAACGCTTCAGAAGTTGTTGTGAGGCCGTCGAAGATGACAAACGCAGTGACAGGCCGTCGATATTGAAAACTGACAAAAATATCAATAAAGTTAGAGAAATGTTAGTCAATAACGACAAATATACCATGAAAGAGCTGACAGCAGACTTGAATATTGCTTAAAAATCCGTTCAGAATATTGTAGTTAATGATTTGGGTTTCCGCTGTGTTGCTGCAAAATTGGTCCCGAAAGACCTGAATTAAAAAATTGAAAATAACTTTGTGATGGTAAAAATTCTTAATCTTCGACACTTTCACTTCAACTTTGAGAAGTGTTTGCCTGGGATAATTTTTTTTGAGATCCAAGTACTGGGAATCCTAGGCTGTGTAACATTGGAGCAGAAGAGGAAGCAAGGTCAAGATATTTCATTAAATTTGCACTCTTCTGCTTCGTCGTTTACCTGGATATACTAAGCATTAACCTGGTCTCTAGGTTCTTGCCAAATTCTCGGTACTGCGAATTTCATATTCCATTTCTTGCATCGATACCATCCTAAAATAAATAAAAATATAAAGAAAGATGTTGATAATATTTTTCTCACTGAAAATTTTATACCTTCTAAATTCTTTTGAAATTATTACGAACAACGTGTGTAGCCTATGCATCATCTTAATTCCGAATAGGGCAGTCAAAGTAGGCTTCGTGGGCCTCACAAAACTTCTCAATTTTGTACATTTCAAATTTTATATTTCGTACTTTAATAAATATGGCACCTTTTATAGTATGTATCAGCACCATCCTTATACTTTCTTGGTGACATTTTAACCTTTTTAAAACTCTACTTTTGTTTGCGACTTGAGTGGGATCTAGAGGTGTATTTGAATATACCAATATTATTTATTATTTCTATAAAAACTCAAAAATCTCTATAATTATTACCACTACAAAAACACACTTTAAAGAAGATGTGGATGATGAATAGGAAAATCATGAAATGAACCCAAGGACAAGGAATTTCTTTTGTAGACATGTATAATCATCAATCTTTAACTGAATAATTATTATGTTAAAGATCATTTTTTACGAAAAGGTTTCTATAGTTCTCTCATCTTTCTTTTTCACAAATAATAGGCACATGATCCGTTTCAAAAAAGTATTCTTATCTAGTATCTTCAATGTCTATTTGTTAGAAGTACTAACGGTAATCTATGTAATTTGAATTATGGGGTATAGAGACAAACAGAAAAATTATAAAAATCTGAAATATAATACTTATAGTACTACTATTTAAGAAAATACATATTTTTTCCATGCCAAATATTATTTTGCAAGAAATACATCTTCATTTTTGTAATTCTAAGACTAAAACTATGTCAGGTTTTAAAAAATAGCACTGTATTTAGGAAATGAATTGCTTTTGGTAGAATTACTTTGCAAAAATTACTTATTTTACATAGATATTGCATATTAAAAGAAACATGCATACAAATTAGGGCTTGACATTTAAATTAAATAATCCTTGTTATATATACATTTAGAGAGGCTTCACCCAGCAGCTGGCTCCCATCCAAGAGGTAAAAATCCATCCTCCAACCAAAACGTGCCCGCCTGTTTGCTTACAATGCCTTGCCCTTTAATAAAATTTAGATTTACAAATATAGTTCATAAGAGAATTAAGACGGTATAATCAAATACACATACTTTTATTGATGCTGGATATTTGGTTTTATCGCTATCTTGTTGCGTGTTACGTTTTAAAAAATTCCAGCATAGAAAATACATTTCTACCATGAAAAAAATTCTTAAACGAAAAGCTAATAAAACAGCACTATTTTTATGGGTATTAAAGTACTACTGTTTAAAGTAAAAGTCACTTGCTTAATTCTGAAGACTTTTTACCGTTAGGTAAAAGATTAATGGAGTTATGTTTGTATTACTTATCTCCATTGTTTTCAGTCGTGTTAATCTTCTTATTACTCCAAGTTAGACCCTTTCTGTTTATTTCTTCCCTGACTTTATCTGTCCATCTTGTTCTTGATCTGTCATCCCCCATATCTTTCCGGCACTCGTGTTTCAAATACTATTTTAGTAAATCCATCATCGGGCACGATGTACACGAACAAACGATCTAAACTCCATAATTTTTTCGTTAATGCTATATACATCATTTCTTACTTTAATTCTTTTACTTTTGTTGTATAGTCTTTTCAAGAAACTCATTTTCGTCGTATAATTCTTGTCTTTCTGATAGATTCCATAAACCACTATTGTACATAACTGTTGGTCTTATTATTCTTTCCACTATTTCCGTTTATATCTTTTTCAGTACTTCCATTTCTATTTAGAAATATTGTCTTAATTTTATTGAAAATGCTTGTTATTCTTCTTATTCTTTCATTTATTCCTTTTTTCATTTTCTCATTCTCTTCTATACTTGAGGTTTACTTGTTCAACTTGCTTTCAATCCAGCTTAATTTCGTGAGTTTTCTTCGCCTTCGAAATTATCACAATTTTTGTACATTGAATTGTTTATCTTCGCTAGTTTTTCATTTATTACCTCAGGATTCTTTTGTAGGTTTTCTTCTGTATTTACTATCAACGCCATGTCATCTGCCAATATCAGCTCATTCAGTTGTGATTTTCTCATTGGCTAGTATCCCAACGTCAATAGATTCATCTTGTTTTTTTTTTTGCTCTTTTCATTACTTTATTCATAGAAACAGAAGTAGACTTAACACTCATCCTTGTTTAACACCTTTCAGTGTTTCAAATTCTTTTGATTCTTTATTGTCTGTTCTAATTATGCTCATATTTTCATTTAATAGTTTATGGTGTTTTTATCAACGCCTTTCTTTTTTAACAATTTCCATACGTATTTTCTCTAAAACTTTTCCCATATTTATAAAGCATACATGTAATTATCCATTCTTATTCGTTATCTTTTCGATCATTTATCTGGTAATAAATATGAGTTTATCTCATGTTTCTCTTCTTCCTAAGTCCATATTAGGTATCATCCAGTGTGAGTTCAATTTCTCGATCTTTTTCTATTATTCATGCGAATATATTTCCTAAGACAATTGAGAGTGTTATTAGCGCAATATGTTTGTGTAACATCGGTTTTCCAGTCTTTGGGTATTTTTTAAGCAGTTCACTTATGAGCAAAAAACTGCAAAATTCTTAATTTTTTCACCTTTAATTGTTAATCAATACTTTAATTTGACTAAATCTCTGCACAAAACATATATGTTTTATTACTATAGTCTTATACTATCTGAAGTTACTTTAGCAAAAAAGTCTTAACAATAAACTAATTACCTTGGACCAAAAATTTCAAAAGAAAGTTGAGGCAAAATAGTATGTCTTATCTATCGGTCTCTTAATAATTCTAGTGAAAAACTGTACATTTTAGACAACTGGCTATAGTTAACTGATGAAGCTACCTTAACGTTCGTATGCAACGAAATAATCTTATTGTTTAAGTTAGATATTTAGTCTTGATTTTGTTCAAAAGCCTTCAATAGTGGCGCAAAAGTTATTGGAATTTTAGTTTTAACTACTATTTTAAAATTATTTCGATTACTATTATTTACAGATAGAAAGCTAAAAATAGCAGATATTTATGTTACCTATTATCGCAAAACTTTTGTTTTATTAAACAGCTTATATAAAAGCAAACTAGGAATAAATACATTTTTTTTTTTGATAATTTAACTATGAAATGTCCCGATTTTCAAAACTTACCATATTTTCACACCTGTAAATTTAAACCATTTTTGTCAATTAAACCGTTTTTAAAACTAGATTATGTTAGTGAACTAGGGGTTGAATATTAATTTAAACCAGTTTTATACTTAAACCCTGCTAGTAAATTGGGACGATAATTTCTATCTCCGATATTCTACTAAAAACTTACCATCTTGATTAAGATGAAAAATATTTTTAAGAACATCTCTATTAACATTAAAATATGAAAAACGTATTTGATTATACCATGCTCAATAGAAATAATTACAGATTGACTTCATATATTTATTCTTTGGTAATTTCTGGATAAATAATGACTCCACATTTTAGTTTTTGTTCGCAAATAAATAATTATCTTTGATGGTATGAGTCTGAAAATTAGGAGAGATACTATGAAACGGGTCTACCTAACCATGATAGAAATAATTAACTAATAACTTTCAATGATGACAATCCTTTTCCACTTGTACCGCCAATTTTAAACAAAGTCGATAAGCCAATAAAGTTCACCAAATTAGTGTTCTTGCACGCAGTCAATCCTGATGTTTGCTGCAAAATGATCCTTACAGATCATCATGTCCACTTTCGCTAATGCATTTAATATAGCTAAATCTAGCATTTTAATGATCAAAAATTAGACATGCATAAAGTTTCAGCAAAACGGGTTTCAAGATAATTGATTCCCAAGCACAAAATACTTAAGCAGAAAATTGCGCGAGATCATTTCAAATCTTTAAAAGTTCAAACTTTTTCTGTGAGAAGGTGACCTGCAATGAGATTTGGGTACACCTCTGAGACCCAGAAACATTCGTATCTTTGCAATTGGCTTCTAAAGGTTCACCGCTCCTAGAAGAGGCCAAAGTCTACTTCAAAAACAGTCTTTTTTTACTGTAATCGATCTAGTTTGTGTCACAATGTGATAACTTGCGAGTTCACAAAACAGTCAAACTTTCTCCGCAGGTTTCGCTTCTTTGAGCTGAACTACCAACCGTACTTCTTTTTTATTTGGAAATTTGAAAAATCGCCTCACAGAACGCCATTTTGTACATGATGATCAGTTAAAAAAGGATATTGATAACTATTTTGAAATCTATTTGAGTAATTTTTTTCTGATGGAATAAGATCATTGCAGGACAGATGTCGCAAGTGCGTTGACTTTCACAGAAATTGTACTAAAAAAATATTTAAAAAATCTTTTGTGTGACTGTTAGGGAAAAAAACTTTTCCAGTCTCCCTCAGATGTTTGCTATAATATACAAGATGTTCAGATACTGGAAAGGTGATTCTACATGGTAAAATAAAGATGATCAGTCGTATAACAAAAATTCAAAAATTCAGTACTTCATGAACTTACAAACCCGTCAAATTTTTTTTTCTTATGTTTAACATATTGCAGTTAATTTTTTCTTATCAAGTTCACATTTGGCACAGGGACTACGCTTAGTGACTTATATATATACATAAATATATATATATATATATATATATATATATATATATATATATATATATATATATAATCATTCTGTTATAAAAATGTTTCTCGACACTGCCACCCGAGATCACTTGACTTGAAATTCACATTATATATTTCACATTTATTTTTTGTTTAGACAATTCTTGGAAAAATAGATATGCCATTTGAAAGATGAAAAATACCTAATAAAAAGGTACTCCGTATTCGGGTCGATAAACTACACCGTTTAGGTGCAAATTGGAATAAATGTTTTTATTACCAGTAAAATCATTTTTTCAAATGGAAGCAAAAAATTATGTTACCATGCTTCAAATTTAGTTAACTCTGATAAATATTTAAGAAAAAGTTTTATTTTATAAATAATAGTTAATAAATAGAATCCTGTTTGTATTTTACTAGACGTGAAATTAGTAAAAACCTTAAAATTAATATGGTGTTTAATTATTAACAAAATTGCCCATGAATAATTAAATTTTTAGTATCGCAGCATGCATTTTTGCTATAGGAAAGCAAATGAAAATGCTGAAAAAAAAGGGGGTTATATTTGGAAACATATTTTGAAAGAAATATCTCATGTGCTCAAACTTTCACCAGCGTCCATTGGACGGTGAGCGAAATCGGAGTATTCAAAAATAATTTTGGTGCCAAGGAAAAACCAACATTGGCTAGAAGTCTTGAAATGGCAGATAGGATTCCTGAAAGGATTTAAGCCGATCCAGATACTAGTACTAGGAAGACAAATTTAGGAAAGGGAGTTGCCAATACTAAGGTTTGCGAAATCCGTCATGAGGACAAAAAGAGCAAGCCCCCTATGAGGGCGCTGAACAGTTGCAATTAAATATGTGCAATCAAATTTTAGAAAAAAGCTACATTTACACGTGATGGTACTACCAATTTTCATAACACTGACGAGGCTCCTTTGCATTTTGTCGACTTCGATTGATATCGAACTCACAACGCGAATATCTTACGAAATCCTTCGACCGCCGGAGCCAAAGGAGATAATAAAAGCATGTGAGATACAATAAGCTAATTTCGTCATAATTCTCGTATCGTCGATCTCGCTGCCAAGTAATTTTTTTCGAACTAGTATGCTATAAAACCGTGCAACTAAATAAAATAATATTTCTTTGATTTCTCACCAAAAACCGACAAAAGATGAATTATTGAAAGCGCTGATCGCACTTAGAACAATAGAAGTATGATGACGCTTCTATTATGTCCTTTGACGCCTGCCGTCGAAGATGGCAAAATTCAAAGGAGGCTCGTCACGGGAGTGACTTGACATATTTAAGGACACCTTAAAACGTCCATAAATTATCAAGTTCAACAACAATTTTTAATAAACGTGATGAAATGTAATAATTCTTTTATGTTTTAAATATTAATTTACTTAAATAAAATAAATAAATAACTATTTAACTGTTTTCCTCGCTTTAATTGTCAGGTCACCTTTTGGATACCTGATTACCAGATTTAACTATCCGTAAATTTGAAGCATGGTAACTCCATTTTTTGCTTCCATTTGAAAAACTGATTTTATTGGTAATAAAAACTTTAATTCCAATTTGCGATAAACGGTGTGATTTATCGACTCGACTAAGAAGTATCGTTTTTATTAGGTTTCCTTTTTGTATTTAAAATGGCACGTCTCTTTTTTCGATAACTGGAAAACTAAAAAATATATTTAAATTTCAGGTAAAGTGACCTCTGATGACACAGTAGAGAAACATTGATATAACAGAATGATAAAATTCCTAAAGAGTAATCTTTGTGCCAAATATAAATTTGATAAGTTATAAACTAAACGTAGGATATAAAAAATAAGAAAAAAATTGAACCTTAACAGGTTGTAACTGGAGAAATGAGTATTCGATATTTTGATATATGACTTAATAGCTTTATTGTACTACTCTAAATATTCTGATGCATTTCCCGAACATCCCGTTATTTAAACATGATTTGTAGAAAAGAAACCAACCACGTTCCTAAAAACTATAAGAAAGAGTTTTTACAGCAGACAAGAGAAATGTAAGAAGTGATTCTCGTACTGGATGGGAATTGTGATTTGAAGATTTTAAAAGAAACTTTTTATTGGTCACGACTATCAATGTTAATGAGGGAGTTTGTTATTTATTCAGATGTTACCAAATTATATATATTAGTGAAGTTTAAATCTCTCAATTTTTTTATATTATTTTATAGTGATTAAGCTTTTATTATTCATTGAATAGTTTTACCATAGTTAAGTTTTTGCACGTAAATAAATCAGTCTAGCCGAAAACCGAATACTCCATAAGACTCTCAGACAAAAATACACCGCTTTTTTATCTCTTTTGAGTTCATAAAATTATAACTATTTTTACAAAATGGCGTTCACTTTTCTAAATATTTTTAAATTTTTATTAAAGTTTCTTCTATGATAATAAATTGCAACGTTCGATGTAGATGGTATATCTTAATATTAGAAAACGACACATTTAAATTTCCATCCAATTCGACCATCGATAGCTATTCACAACTGGCGCAGTTAAGGAAATTTCAGCAATATAAACAAAATTTACGTGGTATATCACAAGAATACAGTACTAGACAAAGATCCGGTGAGGTTAGATACATTTAAACTTATTAAACCAACTGGAAGCTAAAACCACATCGAAGTAAAGAAAAAAAATCCCCACCAATATAAGTATTCCTTTACATGAGTCTAGCTCTCTTTATCTATTATTTCTTTATAATTATTTCTGTCTTGAAATAATCGATACTGCATAGAAATTGGCGCAAGATTCGTAATATGGAAATGCGAAAGTAGGTATTTCCATGCATAGGTTGTGTAACCCAGTTGTACAACGGCTAATCTAGTAATAAGTTCAGATGCAACAGTATAAATTTCCGATTCCCATTCTGTAAATAGATTCTTTAATATCATCAAATCTTAGTTTTTTGACAAAGAGTCAATCCAGTTTTGAATAAAATATTATTTAATTTAATAATAAAGTTACAAAATCCCCAGAATGTACTAATTAAATTCATTTCACGTAAGAGCGATCGATTCGTATAAATATCTTGACTCCAAGGGACCTCAGTGCATTTGGTGGCAAAAAAACAATGCATATCGGATGCTCGTATAATGTCAAGGGTACACAAATTTCCTTTCTAGGATTTACGAGATTCCAAGCAGAAAAGTAAATATATTTATGAATAGTTTAAATCTTGTTCAAATAAAACTAAAATAAAAATCACTTCAACTTCTGTTTATTTTACAAAAACAAAGTAACATTTTAAATTCCATATCCCACTCCTAGCCTTCTTCTTCCTTCACTTGGATAAGATTTTTTTTGTTTTGGTATAATGCTATATCTCTTCGGAAATGGATGATCAGCATTATCTCCCGCTATGATGGTCGTCTGGAAGTCATTTTCTAAGTGATTTGTTTTCTTTAGCTTTCTTAGATGATCTGTTATTGTCCATTTTTCTATGTGTCCACTCCAAATTTCTCTCCTTTTTCTTACTAATGATGACATGTTTTGAATGTTACATTGTTTCTTCAGATGTTTGTTTTTTATCCTGTTTGTTAAAATTTTTCCAGCTGTTGTTATTATTGTGTCCATTTTCGTTGTTTTAATAATTTTCATGGTTTATTTTTTGTCTACTCTAATTTCCGCACCACAGACCATGGATGGTTTACCGATAGTTTTGTATAATCTTGTCTTACCATCTGTACTCAGATATTTATTAGCTCATATTATATCCCAAATTCTTGCCACTTTTGTTGTTTATCTACGGTAAATAATTACTTATTCTATAATGGTGTTCTTTATCTTCAGTTTACATTGTAGTGGCTCTTTTGATATTATGTGCACTCCTTTTTTCATGCATTGGTGATGATGTTCAGTTATTCTCTGGCCTGATTGAAGATGTGTATGTCTTTGCAGATTATCTTCCAAGTCCGCGATGAATACGATGTCATCTTCATAATTTGTGATGATAAGCAATATATTTTCTATTGTAGAAGTACGGTCTTATGTATCCAGAGAACCCTTATCTAATGCCTGTAAGAACAGGTACTGCTTTTCTGAGTTTGTTGTTAAGTTTAATATTTGTGGTGTATTGAACATACATATTTTTTATAATTTCTTCCCACTGTTGATCGATACCTCTTTTTTTAGTATTTTCATAATATCTGCTATTTTCATTCTGTGAAATATTTGGTGATATTAACAAAACATAAATATATGCCTACGGTGAATACAATAAACTGGCAGTTGGGTGTATAAACATATTGTTGCAATTAACAATAAACCTTAACAGATTGCAAACTTTCAACCACTAAAATCCTGGATGTTTCGTCCTAACACCGGCAGTGAATTCATCAGTGGGTGGTCCGCCGATGCGTTCGCCAGACACCCTTTGACATACTTTCTATAACGTACTTTCTGATATTTGAATCTTTTTGGCGTCAAAAACTATCGGTGAGGTGTTTCTCAGGTGGCTGTTTTTATATCACCCTTACATTGCCCCCCTCCAAGCTTTGATCGTCCCGATTAACCGTTTGTAATTTCGAATTATGTAGAAACTGCCCGTTTTAGTGGCAAACTTTCGACCACTAAAATTTCGGCTGTTTTGTTCTGATATCGGCGACAAATTCATCAGTGGGTTCACCGGTGCCCTCCCCAGACACCTTTTGACATACTTTCTATAACGTCATTTCTGATATTTCAATTTTGTTAGAGTCGGAAACTCTCGGTGAGATATTATCCAGGTGGCTGTTTCTACAGCACCGTTACAATATTTATATTAGAGAGACTATTTGAGTTCTTATCCGATTAAAAAAACTCTAAACCATAAGGGCAGACGTACTCTGTTGTAATAGAGTACGTATGCCCTTACAATATATAGTTTTTTTTTCAATTAGTTGAGAACTGACGTATTTTCTCGGACATAAATACGAGAACATAAATATGCTGATAAATTATTTTCAAGTGATTTTTCTGAGATTTTCCTAATATAATAAATAGGTAAGACCTATTTTGTCCAAACACGTGCAGCTCTTCTTCGATCGCTGTATTATTACTAATGCAGTTTAATGTATATTTAGTAGATATTTTTAGAGCATTGTTCAGGAAATTTATTTCTCTACAATTTCTAGGTGTTGTTTTCTACCATATTTTAATAATTAGCGATTTGGTCAGGATCTGGGGCTTTTCAATTTTTTGATCTAATATGAATTTTCTAATGGCTTCCTCTGTTATTACCATATGATGGTGTACTGCATTTCCTTCTTCCTTCCTGTCGGTATTGAAAAATTCTGTGTCTGTGTGTATAGCTTTTCGAAGTAAGTTTCCCCTTGATTTGTAGCAATTTTTTTTGTTTGGAGTGCATTTTTTATATCTAATTTACTTTTTCTAAGCATTTTCTGGCCTGTCTCGGAGATCGCTTCTTATACTTCTAGAAAATTGTTTCCAATAAGGTTCCTTGATGTTTCTGAAAATTAAGTTATTTTTATTTCTATGCTAATTTGCACACAGTTGATCTAGTTCTCCTTATTTCATACTCTAATATACGTTACAAGAGCTTCCTTCTTTTAATAAAGAGCATCAACATTCTTTTGCTTCTGAAGTAAACACGAGGGGTTTAATCTTTAGTAGTATTTATATTCCTTATGCCTATAGCTGCTATTGCCACAGAAGTGACATTATTTTTTAAGTTATTCTAGTGGTTAACGTTGATCATTTGTTTTATTGGTTGTGTACTTATCTTTTTGTCAGATTCGGGTGCATATTGCCTCTGACACAAATTTATTCTCCAGTGAGTCGATGATAGATTTTGTAACATATGCAGGTTTTATTTTTACTAATGATGGTATTGTATTTCCTAACTCGCACACGACAACTTTATAATCCCTTCTTTTATTAGCTAGTAGAGATCGATGCCGTCTGTCATGTTACCATGTATATTGGTATCTCACGTGCTGTTCAAAAAAAGTGTTATCTTTTACATTAGATTTTTGATTTATACCTAGTAATAAGTAGTTTCTAGTATTATGTCGATTACTGGTTATAAGTCTTTATAGAACTGCTCCCTTTCTTGTTTTCATTTTGATATATCTGGTACATAGGTGAAGATTAAGTTTATGGCGCCTGTTCTAGTTTAATTTTTATATGTGCAATCACCTCCTGGTAAAATTGGATTTATATTTTGATTCGGCGAAAAAAATACACAATGGTATCAAATAAAGTTCTAGGGAGAAATAAAATAGCTTAAAATGCACAACAGTATTATTAAAGAAATATTGTATACCATCCATACCTTACGTTGCAGTACCGTCCTAGGTTAAATATTAATAATAATCTAATAACAATTTTTTTGAATCCTATTTTATTTCATGCAAGTAGCAATTTTTTTAAAAACACTTTTAGATCTTTTGTTGGCTAATTTAGCTCTTATCCTTGCATAAAAACTTGCTTATATAAATAATCCAAAAATATTAAATAAATTAAATTGCATGGTAGCTTTTATTTTCACACACTGAGCCTGTTTTATATTCAGGTCATATCTACAAAACACAAGCCTATAGAAATTATTTTTAGAGTGCAATTTTACGACCTATATAAATACAATGAAAGAAACCTATTTCTACCTTTTTTCTATTATGCATGATGTTTACTTAATTTAATAATATTTACCAAAATTACTAATACTTATAAAAATAAAATTGTTTTAATCAAAACTTTTTTAGCCCCAGTCCCAGCAACATCAAACCTTGATCATTGAAGAATTTGAGCCAGATGTATTTCGTCAACTCATTGAATATATTCACACTGGATGCGTTACTCTGCAACCTCGAACTTTATTAGGTAAATATTTAGTATTAAATATTTTCACATTTAGTTTCATGTACCTAGACGTAACAAGAGGTATCATTCATTACAACATTATTTTTATCATCAATACCTTCAGCTTAGTTTAGATTTTCAACATGTATACACGTATTTTGATGTTTACTTTGTACTTTTTTGTTGCTGTATAATGTGAGACTTCTAACGATAAAAGTGTGAGCAGGAGCCTTCAAAATATTGAATGCTACAGTGTTTGCTCGATCGTCTAACAGGTTGACTGTTTGAAGTTATCAGTTGATGCTGAGACTTCTAAATTGCCGAAATTTATCTACACGTGTCCTTCCTGCATGGTTCCTATGGCTATCCGTGATACTCAAAATCCGATTTTAGCCAGAGTCCTTAAATCTTTGGGAAGAAAAATTGATGCTTCGCGAGAAAACATAAAAATGATTAGGCAATCAATCATTGAGGCAAGAATCTATGAAATTTTATGGAAATCAAATTGATGACCTTTCCAAGAAAATCGAAGAATTTGATAAGACGCTAATAGTAGTTCCTACGCTTGAATCTCTAATACATCCACTAACGTGTAAGATCAACCATCATATACAGGGTGATTCAAAAATCGATCACGAAACTTAAGTGGGTGATTCTACTTGACAAAATAAGGGTAGAGCTTCATATAATTTTTTTTCAAAATGTCATTCGTTTTAGAGTTACAAGCCGTCCAAGTTCAAGTTTTTATTTTTTGTTTTTTGAATTACTCGCTTACAGGAAAACCGATTTGACTAATATTTGAAAGATAGGCTAAGTCTTCTGCGCTTCATCATTTTAGTAACAATTCACATTGATTGTTTGCCGCTAGAGGGCACTTTACCTACATTGAAAATTGTTTTTTTGTCATAATTTTTTAGTGTTGACAGCTACAGTAGTTTTTGGCATAATTTCTGAAAGACTGATGCCAGGCCTTTAAAAAAGGTACTCTTTATTTACATCGCTAAACCCAACGGTTTAGACGTAAATCACCCTTAAAAATTAAGTGGTAAATTTACTTTTCTCATTTCATTACCACCAGCTACCAGGTAAATAGCTATCAAAGTATACTAGAGCTGTCAGTTTAACATCAAATAAATTCGCTTTTTAAACTATTTAATTTATAATCTTAAAATAACTAATAATGGCTAATCATCAATATTCAAATATCGAATATTGTGATATCCATTTTTGTTATGGAAAAGCAAATGGTAATGCAGAGTTGGCAAGAAGATATTATATGGAGAGTTATCCGGAAAGAAATATCCCTCATGCTCAAACATTTTCCAGTGTGCACAGGAGGCTTGCGGAATGTGGTTCCTTTAAAAGTTATAATGGAAATAGGGGAAGACCTAGAACTGCTAGAAACGTGCAACAAGAAGAAAGAGTGCTTGAAATTATTGAAGATAATCCAGGTATTAGTACTAGAAAAATTGGGAATGAAGTGCGGCTCTGTCAGGCTAGTTCATGGAGGATACTAAGAGAAGAACAACTCTACCCGTTTCATTCAAAAAAGGTGCAGGCTCTTTATGACGATGATCGGCCGAGACGGTTGGAAATGTGCAATCAGATCCTAGCTAAGTATGAACACGATAATCGATTAATTGGCGTCATATTATTCACTGACGAAGCTGGTTTCACTCGTGATGGCATAACAAATCTACACAACATCCACACATATGCTTACGAGAACCCAAATAATGTGGTAGAAACGAAACATCAGCGTAGATTTTCACTAAATGTGTGGGCAGGGATAATAGGAGATTACCCTATTGGTCCTCATTTCTTTGATGGCCCATTAACTGGTGACGTATACTTAGATTTTATCCAAAATCGTCTCCCATTGTATCTGGAAGATGTGCCATTGGAAGTAAGGGCCAACATGTGGATCCTCCAAGACGGAGCTCCGCCCCACTTTAGTATACGTGTCCGACAGTATTTGAATGCAACGTATCCTGAGCGATGGATAGGACGAAGTGGACCATTGGCATGGGCAACGAGGTCACCAGACCTTAATCCTATGGATTTTTTCTTTTGGGGTCATTTGAAACAATTGGTGTACGATATTCCAGTAATCAACGTCGAGGATCTTCGCTTCAGGATAATCGAAAAGTGCCAAATTATTAAAGAAACACCAGAAATTTTTCATCGAGTTAGGCGACATTTTTTGAAGAGTGTTAGGAAATGTATGGAAGAAAATGGGGGACATTTTGAGAATCTTTTTTAGTTTGTTTAGTACTGTTTCATTAATTTTTATCAATTAAATGTATATCGCAATAATCCATAATATGAATATTTACTGATTAGCCATTATTAGTTGTTTTAAGATTATAAATTAAATAGTTTAAAAAGCGAATTTATTTGATGTTAAACTGACAGCTCTAGTATACTTATATAGCTATTTACCTGGTAGCTGGTGGTAATGAAATGAGAAAAGTAAATTTACCACTTAATTTTTAAGGGTGATTTACGTCTAAACCGTTGGGTTTAGCGATGTAAATAAAGAGCACCTTTTTTAAAGGCCTGGCATCAGTCTTTCAGAAATTATGCCAAAAACTACTGTAGCTGTCAACACTAAAAAATTATGACAAAAAAACAATTTTTAATGTAGGTAAAGTGCCCTCTAGCGGCAAACAATCAATGTGAATTGTTACTAAAATGATGAAGCGCAGAAGACTTAGCCTATCTTTCAAATATTAGTCAAATCGGTTTTCCTGTAAGCGAGTGATTCAAAAAACAAAAAATAAAAACTTGAACTTGGACGGCTTGTAACTCGAAAACGAATGACATTTTGAAAAAAAATTATATGAAGCTCTACCCTTATTTTGTCAAGTAGAATCACCCCCTTAAGTTTCGTGATGGATTTTTGAATCACCCTGTATAACAATAGGCTCGAGTAAACAATTTAGAGATAAATATCAGCTGTCGTTAGCCCTGATAATCGGGAGAAGGGCTTAAGACTTTGTGACGTAGGATCGCATGGTGAGATACACATGTATGATAATGATCACTTGATTCCAAGTAACAAATTAATTTTTAAGGAAGATGGAGATTTAACTAAAGCCATGGGATACAGTTACTATACTAAATATGACAAAATTTTTATACGGAATCTTACCAGCGGCAAAATATTCTTATTGACAGCTATTGGATAGGAAATCTGGGAGTTCGATCTTTGTAAATCTCTGAGCGACAGTGGAGTTTTGCGTTTTTAATAGATTTTCATTTTTATTACCAAAAGGCTCGTAGATTAAAATCTAAGACTCAAGATTTTACTACCTTGTGTTTGCGTTGTTCGACTGATGTTATTTATTTATCTGAGAGGTGGCTTAATAGCGATATTTCTGATGGAGAGTTGTTTTACTTGAGTTCGTTCCCTGTATACAGGGAGGATCAAAATTTTGAACTTTCAGGTAAAAAAGATTGAGAAGCAATTCTTACTGTTCTTAGCACCAAATTTATAAGCGTAATTCCTAGATGGACGTTTAGTGGTTTGTGTGAGGATATTTGGATCTCCATTTACTTAGGAGGATTTTATACGTATGCTTTGTTTATGTTTTGCGTCTCGTCAGTGGTAATAATCGTATTTTTCATATTCTTAACATTGTTAAAAAAATTTGCTACCATCCCGATGATAACGTGATGTAAGAAGACTAAAATTTGTCCAATTTAAATTGGACATATGAACCATTAGAGAATAATTTTAATATCGATATTGCAATTTTGAGCAACCCTGAGGAAAATCTTGCTTTTATCTTCAATTGCTTTTAGTGTAGTCAGTATAATGGCATGAAAAATACTCATGGTAAAACTTTATATCTAGTTTTTTCTCGTTTGATGATGTCAAGGTTTCCTCTTACTCTGATCCGCTAGTTCCGAAGGATTTGCACCACGAATCTGTTGATATCATCTTTCAAACTGATTTAACTCTAGACCTTTAATATAAAAGTAGATTTATCAGTATTGCCTTTGTTATATAAAATACAAACTAGTCAACGCTAAAATTTGTTATGTTAATTGGGGGGTTTGTTGATTGGATCCGCTAAACAAAATGTTAGGATGTAAAATGTGAAAATATATTTCCTTCCTGATTTTCAGCTGATACTGCTGAATTTATTAGAGGAAGGTGTCGTAGTTATAAACGTTAAAAAAAATCTAGAATACAGAGGGATTATTTAAGAAAATACGTCAGATGTACAATTACAACAAACAATAACAAATATATTGAATATATTGAAAATTAGCAAAAATGATAGCAAAAGTTTTGGTCTTTTACAGCCCGTAAACGTAATAGCAAGATTATTTCAATCTCTATTACCTGAGATAATAATATTTTTTAACAGACCAGGATTTTACGGATGCCTTTTCTAAATATTTTACTTCCACTTTTTATCCTTAAATACCTCCTCCCTAATATCATTAAAGTCGTGGTATTTTCGAACCTGTGGGCACTCCTGCCATAGATATGGCTAAAGTCCGAAAATTTATAGATAAACTTTATATTAACAAGAGACGAAGCCCTGATAGTCAGTCTGTGTTGTTTATCAAAAAATGTAGAAACAACATTTGGCTGCTTTTGTGTCTTATTTTTTGTCAGTTTTGACTCTCGATATCTCTCCTGACATTTGAAAGTGTGCCCGGATTATCTCAGTGCATAATGGCTGTGGAAGCTCCGTACGCTGATTTTTCTGGAGCTTTTGATAATATAAAGTCCACCATGATATTATTTTCATTAAATTGTTAGATATTGGTATTCATGGTAACATATTGGCTTGGACTAAAACTTATCTTAATAGTCGTAGCCAGTATGGTAATTTTAAGAACAGTTCTTCCAAATAATTTATTATTAACATCTAGTGTTCCTCAAAGGTCACCCTCCCTGGTTTTTAATTTTTATTGATGATGTTAGTTTCTCGTTTCTGAATTTTAAATATTTGTGGTATGCTTATGATATAAACATTTATATTTACCTCGCCATTACAAGATTGTCCCATATTGCAGGATTATTGTAATAGATTTGAACAATATTCCAATCAAAATAGACTTGTTCTTAACATTAGTGAATGCCAGTGAATTGGATTTTGAAAGTTAAAAACGAATTTTCAATTTAGTTATAGTATAAATAATGTTAATTTAACCCGAGTTGATTATGTCAAAGATCTCGTCATCTTTCTTGATAATAAACTGCATTTTGAGTGACATATTGAATATATTGTTAGTACAGTTTATTATAATTTGGGTTTCATTCTCAAAATTTCCAGAAATTTACGGAAGCACAGATCTTTGATACCCATCTACAATGCTCAGGTGTGTTATTATTTAGAATATGATAGTTTTATTTGGAACTCTTAATATTTCAAGTATATTCATTGGAATCCATGTAAAGAAAGTGTTTTTTTTTTATTTTATTTATCTTTTTAACCGTGATGTGTATCTTGTGGGATATGAATATGGTCTAAGACATTATAATTTGCTAAAGCAATATTCTCGAAGAAATGTTACGTATGTTATATTTTTATTTAAAATTTTAGCAAGCGAAATTAATTGTAGACTAATTGTGTTCAATAATTTAATTTACGTCTTTCTTCTTTGTTTTATGTATCAAGATTTAACACAAATTCTGCAAAAAATTCTTCATTGTGTTTACTGTAAAATGTTTATAATAATTTTTGTAGTCATATAGACATATTCAAGAAATCTTTATTACCAGAGAGGGGTAAGGGAATGAGAGTTTTCTCTCTTTAATCTTTTTTTACTCGGCTTTTTTTACCTCATATACACACCGTCTATTATATCTTATATGTTCATTATAATCCTCCATTTTCTAATTTTTTTTCTTAGGTGTCATGAATGCTGCTGATTACTATGGATTAGATGAACTCCGCAAAGCTTGTGCAGGTTTCGTGCAGTGCTGCATCAACGTCGATACTGTTTGTGCTCTTTTGGCTTCAGCTGAGAGATATATACAGTACAAGTGTACAAAATCTTTGGTTCAGAAGGTATGTAGTAGTGTCGTTACTCCAGCTTAACAAGTACTCAAAAAACGATAGATAAAATTTTGAATTTGAAGATAAATTTATTTCATCTCAAGGAAAATAATCATCATTTGAAGCTATATAAATATATTAGTACATTATCCTGTTTTATAACACTTTTTAATGTCTCCTGAAGGAATGGGCTTCATCGGGTTTTGTTTTGTGGCATATTAATTGAATATAGTGCGTGAAAACTAACATTTGCTTAGTCCAAAAATCGCCTACAAAAATTTATCATAAATACCAGGGTTAAAACAAACACCTATTAATTATCGGATGAGTTTTAAGCATTAGTTCACATTATCAACATAATCGTTCTTATTGGATATTAATGAATATACAAAATGCTGCAAAAATTATTTTTCTGTCAGTTTTCGCTCATACGATGAAAACAGTTTGTTTTTTTCATGGTAAAATCCCATAAAAGCCATTGAGTAGTTTAAAAAGCTGCTACAAATAAAATAAACGACAAATCGTATCAAAAGTCAGCTTAAATGTCAAGAGAGTTGTGAGATACATACGTTCGTCAGTTAAGTCAAAAATTCCTGACACCTTTTGAGCAGAGGTTTTATAATACAATAAATTAATGCAATCGTTTTGAGTAATTAAAGGCTTAGTTGATTTTTCTCTAAGTATAAAAAATCAATAAAAATTGCGAAGTAGTGGATATACAATATATCAATAGTAAAACACTTTTTTCATAAATTTTCACACTATTGTACAAAATTACATGATATGTTTCTCTATACTATAGCTTTATCAAATGTAATGTGCCTACAAAAATTGGCTAATTTATATAAACTTTGGAAAACTTTGTATAAAAGGAAGAGGAGTTAAAAATTATATTGTAAAAGTAAGGTCTTAAAATATATTTAACAAAGGTGATATATTCAAATCTACTTCATCGTTGAGTAACAAGTTGGAATATTTAAGTTTGTTTATTTCTAAAGATTCAAGAAGTTTCAGTTTATAACCCTTATTTTTGATATGTAATATTTCGAAATTATCATTAAAATGGTGTTTGTATTGTAAAAAGTGTGCCGAAACTTCTTCCTGTCTGGACTATGTATGTTTTTTGATGGTCCGTACCCGCTAATTTTTAAACACCTGATTTATTATTTTCTAGTGTTCTACTTTTATTGATTTTTTTAAATTTACCTACGATATTGGTAGTTTTATATGTTATTTTTATGTTTGTTTTGTTTAAAAGGTTTTCTACTTTATGTCTTGGATGACTTATGTATGTCTTAAGTTTGTATTTTTTAGGTTTATGTAAAACGTTGGGATAGACCATATTTATGAAGTTTTTTAAAAGTTTTTTTTTAATATTCTTTCCAGTATTTGTATAAAAGCCAACAGAATAAGATGGGCAGGCCATGTGGTAAGATCAGGGGACCACAGATTATTGAAAACAGTATTCTTTGAAAGACCAGATGGTAGAAGATCAATAGGCCGTCCCAGGAAAAGATGGAAGGATGCCGTTGAAGTTGATTTGTATAGGATTGGAATCCAGCAATGGGAAATGGAAGCACAAGACCGTAGGAGATAGAGGGCGATAATGGATGCGGCTAAGACTCACCCAGAGTTGTAAGACCAGGAAAGAAGAAGAAGTATTTTTGATTTGTAACCATTCTTAATTGCTGTTTGTTTAATAAAATTCTTTGTTTTCAACAAAAGTAGAACACTAAAAATAATAAATTAGGTGTTTATAAATTAACGTGTATGAACTTGCCAAAAACATACCTATGCCAAACAGGTAGAAGTTTTGTGCACAACAACATTACAACAGTTTTATTAAGGAAAATCCAAACTTTAACTACGCCGATCACCTTTTACAATATAAACAGCATTTTAATGATAATACTTATCGAAAATAAGGTTTATAAACTGAATCTTCTCGAATCTTTACGAATAAACAAACTTAAAGATTCCGACTTGTTACTCAACAACCAAGTAGATTTGAATAGATCGCCTTCATTAAATATATTTTAAGACCTTAAATTTAGATTCTTTTAGAACCAACAAATAAATATATTTTTTAACTCCTCCTCCTTTTATACAAAGCTTTCCGAACTTTAAATAAATTAATCAAGTTTTGTACTAGCGCAATAGGACATGTAATTTTGCTCAATATAGAGGAAATTTAGTGAAAAAAATGATTTACTATTATTATATTGTTTATCTGCTACGTCGCAATTTTTATTGATTATTGATATTTAAAGAAAAATAAACTAAAAATTTAATTACTCAAAACAATTGCATTAATTTATTGTATTACATAACCTCTGCTCCAAAGGTATCAGGAATTTTTTATTTAACTGATAAACGTATGTATCTCAGAACCGTTTTTCAGGTTAAATGTCAAGTAATTGTGTTCAATATAGTGAATATTTAGTAAATAGTGCTATACTATTAATTTATTAATATATTAGTTATGAATTTCCACCAAGTATCAGCCCAAACAATCCATGTAGTAGATATACGTTGGACTTTCACTCTTTTTTTTCGGCTAGTAGTTATCTCTAGCCATTTTCAAGAGAAAATGATCAAATTCTTAAGCTATGTAACTATTTATATTAAAAGGAAAAGCTGTGGAGTGTGACCGAGATGAGTGTCATTATGTACTTCGGGTTGTGATGTATAAACACGGATTCTTTGAATTTACGTTTTTTACAGTGTTGTTCTCGGTATAAGATTCTAGCTTCAAATCATTTTATGTGATGTCTCTGAGTCCAGGCGTGATTGGTGGCACCAGATTTCTTTGTTTATTCATTGGATGTGTTCTTCCGGGAAATCTCCCTAACATTAGAGATGTATGTATGTTGTAGGTGCGAAGAGTTGGAGTCTGTTGACAGCTGGTAGATCTATTGTGCCTTCCTACTGCTGCCCAGTCGTGAGATTGGCTTTATCGGCTAGAGCAGGCCCTCCAGTCCTTTTTCTCTCAAAAACTTTAGGATGTTGGACGGCTTCAAGGTGGGTAGCTCCCCCTCTTCGATTTGGTGTGTTCCAAAGAATCGCATCCTAGGGTTTTCTAGAGCGCTGTACTCTGAAAAGATATGAATAGAGGTTTCGTCCTCCTCCTCACAGAATCTGTACTCTTCTCTTTTTACCAATCCGAATTTGAGATGTCCCTTCAGGTAGCAATGCCCCGTCAGGATCTCTATCAGAACTCTGAGTTGGTTTTTACTTAAGCTTATGAATTCTTTGAATCCCTTCTGGTCGTAGTTCCTCAAAAGTATCTTCGCTTGTCCTAATCCTTGCAGCTCCGTCCAATAACTAGATCTCCTGCTTTCTTCTTCTGTCTTTAATTCTTCCAGCATTATGCTGCTACTGATTCCACAGAAAGGCTTTGGCCTCAGAAATGGTATCTCAGCCCCTTTCCTCGCGAGCCTGCTTACTATTTCATTCCTCTCTATCCCGGTATGTCCCCGTACTGACATGAAAGTGACTTTATTAATTTTACTCAAATCATTTAGTTCCTCTAGGCATTTCCAGACTATCTTGGAACTGATAACTTGAGAGCTCAGCGCAGTGATGGATGCTTGATTATCCGACAAGATGATAATCTCCTGGCCATGATAGTTTTTCTCCTTGTTAAATTGAATACATATCCTAATGGCATGTATCTCTGCCGGGAAAATGCTTGGTGACTTACCTAAACTTTCATAGTGTCTGGCGCAGGGTCCATACACTCCTACTCCATTTCCCTCCGTTGATTTTGAGCTATCTGCATATCATATAATGGGTTTGTTGCTGAGTTTTTCAATGGTGTTTCTGTCTCATTCGCTCTTGCGACTCAACTTTGTGCTGAAGTCTTTCACAAAGTTGAATTTCTTTTTCATTTCATCTTGGGGCATCTTCCAGATGTGTTGATTTCTGGATAGGAAATTGGGCCTTCGTTTTATGACCTCATCTCCCATCATCATATAAATTACTTGATACGCATCTTGGTGAGGGTGCTGTGGCACCTGTTCAAGAATTTCTGTTCTGATATAATTATCTTTTGCTTTCTACATCGATTTTAAAATAAACGATGTGAGACTGATGGGTCGCAGCGATTTAGAATGTGTGGTGTTCTTTTTCCCCGCTTTCGGAATGAAGGTGGAATATATCCCAGTTTGATGCGTACTATGTATAGTTCCTATCGTCGTTGGAGCAGGGCCGAGATTATCCATCAACTCTTGGGGTTTTATATGGTTGAAAAGTGTTCATGGCCGCTTCTGCATATGTGTCTGACCATTGCTGCAGCTTCTCGCGATGTTTTATTACATCATTCGCGATACTAGGCTTGCTCTCCGGAAAGTGAGTGTTGAGTAAGAGTAATTCTCTTTCCTCCTCGCTCTCTGTGAAGCTGCCTTCTGGCTTTCTGAGTGCCACTGAGGTCTCGACTCTACCCGTCGCCATGATTTTGTCAAGTTGGAGATGTTCTATACTCGTTTTCATTCCTCGTTTATTATCGATCTTGCGAGAATGTTATTTGACTAATTTCAATTTCCAAAAAAAGGAAAAATTCTTCATTCAAAGGTCTTCATCCATAGATGCAAATACTTTCATGAATTAGTTCGAGACCCTTGAAGTTGAATACGCCAATAAGAAATCAAAATTTTAGCTTAGATACGTAGACGAAATCTTCATTACCTGGAATGGAAAGGACGATGAACTTTAAAACTTCCTTTCTCGTCTCAACAATATTAGTTCAATTATTAAACTCTCTATGGAGAAAAAAGTACAAAATAAATTACCAATCTTAGACGTTTCGGTTAAAAGAAATAGCAGACAAATGCAAACCTCACAAAGTACACATACAGGACAATATTCGAACTATTCTTTCTACTACTCCAACAACACCCAACATGGAATTGGAACAAGTCTTGTAAATAGAGCATTAATAATTTGCAACTGCAACAACAACTTGACAGAGGAGATAAATCACATTAAAAGTAACGTTACAGCTAACGAATCTCGTAGATACGATTTAGGGATATTGCAGAAATAAAATAAGACAAGCATTTTGGAAAACGTTAGAAGCATTAGAAAACGATATAGCATCAAGGTTGTTTTTAATTTAAACAATTCAATGAAAAGCCAGCTTACTAGGGTAAAACCAAAAACTAGAAGGGATATAAAGAACTCTTTGTATCTCATACCATGTGAAAGTAGCAACTCCTACGATGGCGAGACGAAGAGACTCCCTGAAGTAAGGATCAAAAAACACCAAATTTGATGCTGCCAACTTCACAAAGAAGTGTGGAAACCACTACTACTTCTCAAGAAATATCGTCGTCTATGACATTCAACCAATTAATAAAGATGTTTCAAGAAAAGACTTCTAAAAAACAAAATTAGCAGTATCTTCCGTACTTGAGCGACTTAACCAGTGAATTTAGGGCATAATTCTGAATTGATTACTTGACAAATTTATTCACTCTGAGCATCAGTTATGCTATATAAATATATGTGAATTAGGGTTACTGCTTATACGTTTAGAAATTTCTACAAGCAGCACTTGCAAATTTTACGAGATATTCAAAGGAAAAGCCATGACATGTTTTATTTTTTTTATTTGATGTTTGCGTCAACCTCTCTAAATATGTGGCTATTTGTTGTGTCTTACTTGAATGATACAAATCAGACAATATGATCTGCCTATATTTTTTAGGTACTTATAAACCACTTTCACTCATCAAAAAGTCTACTTTAACCACACCATTTTAGAAAACGGTCTGCGAGTCAACAAAGGTTCAATACAAAAATAAATAAAACTACAATTAAAATTAGAATAATAACATAAATAAAACTACAAAGACAAATATAGTATATCAAATACTGTAATAGGCCAGCGCAACTAATTTATAGGTAAAGTGGCGAAAAAACAAACCTTTTTTAGCACGCATCTTATAAAAAAATACTTTAAGATTTAGCATTATATCCTTGCATTTTTAATATATGAGGTCGAATGTCTTATAATAATTCCTAATTATTTCATCAATTTCAGGTTTTGGAATTTGTGGATGAACATGGTAACGAGGTTTTAAACTTGGGATCATTTACCTTGCTTCCCCAACATGTGGTTCGATTAATTTTGGCTAGAGACGAGTTGCAAGCTGACGAATTTACCAAATTTCAAGCAGCATTAATGTGGGGTAGGTTCTTATTTATTACCTTTAAAAAATCAATAACACAACTGAACATCATTTAGCTATAGCAGTACTAGCTCTATTGTATAATTAAAAGCTGGACTTGTTTTTGAAATTGATCTTTTCAGACGCCCTATTTATTACTTCAAAATAACTATAATGTATTAAATTTTAAAATAATTATGCTTCTAAATTAAATTTACTGAACAAATTTTTAGGACTTGCCCAGGAACAAAATGAAATGATGTACTCAGGTTAGATTTTTGGGCTATCCTGTAATATATATTGTGTACATACCCGTAGCTAGTAGTGCGTAAATTATAATATATTGTTTCAATTGGCTCAATAAATCAACTATCCTGAACTTAAGTTAAACTAAATAACCTAAAGAGGTTATATTTACCAAGGGATCAAGTAATAATATATCATATATTTAACAATAAATTATAGATTGATTATAGAACTGGCATAAACGAGTTGACAGAATAATGGAAGAAGTGCATTTAAGAAGGAAAAAACTTCAGTTATTTGTAGCACATCACATAGGAGACATTTAGAAAAGGTTAATAAATTAATCAGCAAACATATTTTAGTATTCTCTAATGAAAAAGTTTTTTCTTCCTCTTGTTCATCTATATAGGCAACATCCTGCCTGTTTTTTTTTTCAGATTGTCTCGGATAACTCATCATTTGAGAGCTTTCTGGGGCGTCCGATAGAACGTCAACGTATCAAGGAGTGATTTCTGGTTATCCTTACCAGACAGTGCAAAATATTTTTAGGCCTCAAACAGGTCAAGTTTTTTAAAATAAGAATTCACCGGGATCTAAAACTCGGTGTAGTTTAAAATTTGTTTTATTTTTACCTATAAAAATTACAATCCAATTTTCTTGATCTGTTATCATAATATATTATACATTTTTATAAAAATTAAATCACCAATTGTGGAAAATAAATTATTTTATGATTCGTTCATTAGTCTGTATTTTATGAAGCATTCTTCCACAAAAAGTTAATTTTGTGAAATTCGAATAATGCTAAGTACCAAAAGAATATTTTCAAATTATTCCAAAAATATTCACAAAAGAATAATTCTAATGGGGACGAACCTCAATTGTCTCTCTCTATTCAGCATTTCCGATTCATGGAATATATGTCTCTTCCAATGCTCTCCTTTTTCTCTCAATCTCTTCCCGTTGCCACTCACTTTTTCCCTGCCGTTCTAAGTATGTCGTCGTACCATCTCATTTGGGGATGTCCAAGGCTTCTCTTTTCTCCTCATGGCTTCAACTTCGTTGTTTCGAATATCCATCTTGTTCGTTACATCCTTGCCACAAGCCCTGCCCATCTCCATTTTGCTCTTAATATTTGTGTTATTATATATTCCATTTTTGTGCGTTATCTTATCCATCATATCGATTTTTTTTTCTTTTAATTTTAGGTTTAATATTGCTCTTCCAATGTGACGTTGTGTTGTTTGAAATTTTCTCAGAGTTTTCCTTGTATTTGCCCAGATCTCTGTACCGTATATTAAGACCGGGATATATTGAGCAATATATATATATATATATATATATATATATATATATATATATATATTGCTCAACTTCTTCTATCATTTCTTCGTCTATCATCAAAGGTTAATTATCATTTTATGTGGTTCTTTTCATTTTTGTTTTATCCATATTCACTGTCAGTCCAATTTTTTATGATTCTTACTTTCGTTCCTTTATCATTTGTTCTCTTTCCACCAGGTCCGCGTATCTTAAATTGTTTATTTTTTGACTATCTACAATAAGTTTGCGATTTTTCCATTAAATTTTTTTAAATACATCTTCCATTGTCAGTGTGAATAACTGGGGTAAAGTAGAATTGCTCTGTTTTATGCCTCTTCTTGATTTCATCTTTTCGCCTTCTACGTGTAATTTGATTGTACTTGTTGCTTCCTTATATATATTTACTACTAACTCGATATATCTTGTGTATACTCTGCTGTTCTGTAGCGGCTCTGCTATTGCTCAAATCTCAACTAAATCAAATGCCTTATTGTAGTCTATGAATGGCAAATACAGGTCTTTGTTATATTATTGTGTTTTCTCTATAATGTTTTGAAGAGATTGGATGTAATTCATTGTACTATATTGTTTTCTAAAACTTGCTTGTTCAGAATTTGGATACCTGATCAAATTTATTTCTTAGTCGTGTTACTATTATTTTTGTTAGTATTTTATACAGGGTGGGCAAGTTTCAATATTTTTATAGGCAAATTTCTATATTTTTACAGATCAATTTAAAAATTGCAACCTGTACAAAAAATCCTCCCATTCTCGAGCTCTTTTTTGGAGAAATACATGAAGACGAAAACAGATCATGGGTATCTTGACTCGTTTACGATCTATGGGGCGATTTGCAAATTTTACTAATATGGGGTATAGTTTAGTTATAACTCAAGATACCAAAAAATCAAAAAAAAACATTTTCAGAACCCTTTTTTGTGTAAAATACATTGACGCTCTTATTTTTTATTTCTGATTACCAGAAATAAGACTTAAAGTTGTATTTTTTTAAATGGAACAACCCATATATTTAAGAAATTATTTTATCTTGGTAGGCGTATATCCTCTAAATCAAAGTTTTTCGTTTTCGGTTTAAAAGCTTTTTATTAGTTTTAGTCGTCATAATTATACTACATTATATCTTAAGAAGACAACCTCATAAGTCTATTTTTTGAGAAGAAAAGAAAATCTGATCAATTATCGGAAATTTACCAGACCAAGACCAAAGAATTATAATATTTAAGATGCTGAAAAATCGGTTATAAATGTAATTGGATTGGCGGTTGCAAACTTCAAACCGTAAATTGAAGCTGATTCTGGAGTTTCAAGATGCCGTGCCCAAAATATTTTAAACAAACATAAATTTTGACCTTATGCAATAAGGAAAATACAACATTCGCAACCAACTGATTATCGACGCTAACTACAGTTTTGTTTATGGTATCATCAAAAAGATCTGCAAGATCCAATATTCTGAAGGAAGGTAATTTGGACAGATGAAACATACATTAGCAGTTCTGGAATTCTAAACGGGCATAACGAACATTACTGGTCTGATATCAATCCTCACCGTACCGTAGACGTCCGATCCCAATTACGGTTTGGTTTTAGCGTTTGGTGTGCTTTACATGGAAATGGTATTTTAACTTATAACATTTTTCAAGAAAATCTTAATGGTCGACGGTACTACGAAATGTTAAATCGACAACTAATTGAAGAATTTTTGGACAATCTTCCTTTACATGAAGCAAAGACTGTCTTCTTTCAGCAAGATGGGGCTCCTTCTCATACCATCAGGACCGTTTTAGAATGATTAAATATTAATTTTGAAAATAATTGAATAAGAAGCAATGGACCAGTGGGGTGGCCACCACGATCACCAGATCTGACGCCATTGGATTTCTTCCTTTGAGGATATATTAAAGAAAAAATATATAAAAAAAAACAATAACAATATCAATAAACTTGGAGAAATTTTGTAGGCTGTATGAATTAAATATCAACTAGTCATATTCATAATGCAGTTTGGAATGTTATGAAAAGGTGCAATTTATGTATTCAAAATAACGCACATCAGTTTGAGTATTTGCTTTAATTAGAATTTTATTGATATTACTATTGTACTAGTTTTTTAATTCATTGAACTTAAAATACATGTAAATATTATAATTTTTATTTGTTTCTGACTTGCTGAATGTTTCATAATTAAAAAATTTAAAATTACTCAATATTGAGTAATTATAAAGATACAAATTAATGAAAAATCCTTAAACGTCAAACGAAAAAATTTTGATTTAGATGACATACACCTATCAAGATAAACTAATTCTCTATTCAATTTATTAAATTCAAAGCAAAATATAAAGGTCGCGGAGTTACAACTTTAAGTGATATCTCATTTTTAGTAATCGGAAATAAAAAAAAATAAGAGCGCCAATGTATTCTACGTAAAAAAGTGCACATAGAGAATTTTTTTCCGTTTGTTTAATATTTTAAGTAATAACCAAACTATACACCATATTAAAATTTGGTCAAATTTAAATATCGCCCTATAGATCGTAAACGAATCAAGATAACCATGATCTATTTTCGTATTCAAATGTTGCTCCAAAAAAGAGCTCGAGAATGGGGGGGTCGGATTTTTTGTACAGGCTGCGGTTTTTAACTTAACCTATAAAAACATCGAAATTTGCCTACTCGGTACACTTGGCATAGTAAACTTCTTGGTCTGTAGTTTTTTTAAATTGTATGTATCTCCCTTCTTGTATAGGAGTATTAGTATCGCATTGTTTCATTCTTCGGGTATTTGTCTTTGTTCTAAGCATTTATTTAGTAAAACTTTGATGTTGTTCTTTAGAATTTCTTCTTCGTACCTTATTAATTCTGGAATGATTCCATTTTCTCCTGATGTTCCGGTTAGTTTCTTGTATTTTATTGCCTGGTAAATTTCATCTATTTCTATGGGTGAAATTTCTTCTGATTCAATATTCATTATGCACCTCCTCCTTATCTCTGGAAATCTTTGTAGTTTTGTGTTGTATAGATCCTCATAATAATTTCTCACCTCCTGTAGTATCTCTTCTCTATTATTTATCATGTCACCACTCTGCTTCTTCAATTGATGGATAATATTCTTGTTTGTGTTTCTTTTCCTTTCAAACCTTTTAGGCTTTTATTTTCATCTATTTTTCTCTCTATAATTGAATTTATGTTCTTCAGACTACCTGACCTGATTTTCTTTCTTTTTAGTTTGTTTGTCTCTGAATATTCATTTGACCCTCTTCTGTCTTGACCTGTTAGCATCTGCCGTTTATCCAACAGTTCTTGAGTTTTTGAACTGATTCTCTTCGTTCCATATTTGTTATAATATGTTTGTGCGAGGTTATTCCGAAATCTATTTCATTTTTTGTTCTTCCATGTCCATTTTCTATGTACCTTCTTCTTGAAGAATGTATAAGTTCTACATATCTGCGAATCTGACTAATATTTCTTCCCTTTCATTTCTTCTATCTATCCCATGTAATCCTTTTGATCTTTCATTCTCTTCTCTTTTTCGTACTTTTGCGTTGAAGTATCCCACTGTGATATCGTAATATATTCTGTCTTGTTCTATTTCTGTTTTTATATCCTCATAAAATTCTTAAACGGCTTCTTCGTAGTGGTCTATTGTCAGGGCGTAAACCTGGACAATTTTCAACCTATATCTATTTGTTATGCGTATTATATAACTTATGCAACTCTTAGTGAAATTTGTTTTAATTCTCCTATTCTTCGTTCAAGTCTTTTGTGTATTATAAATCCTACTCCTGCTGGGTTGTTTTCTATTATACTTTGAGTGTGGTAAAATGTGCCCAGATGGTAATTTTTGTACACAATTCTTGTTTTCTCCTTACTTCATTTCATATTATGTCCCAGATCTTATCTTTAGTTTCCTCTTCAAGCTGAACTAAATGCTCGTTTGGACATTGTATGTAGTAATATTCATTCCGTTGACAACCTGATTCACTCCGAGGATTCTTAACACCCTCTGATTTTTCGCTTGCTCCTCCGTTACCTTGGTGGTAATATTTCAATCCGCCGAAGATTGAGGATCATTGCGTAATTCGTTTCATTTCATTGGAGGGTTTTGGCCGTTTCTCGCCACGCTGGCTAGACGGGTTGGCGAGGGAAATGATATAGGGCAGGATAAAAAACTTCATCATATCTTAAGGTAATTTGCTTATACGATTATTTAAATGATACAGCAAGCTAGAGTTTAAAAATTCTTACACTGCAGCTGGAGAGATAAAAGTGTTGCTTATTCTACCTATCCTATGTGAAAAGGCTGATTAGGTTTAGAAGCCTGTTCACTAGTTTTTCCTCTAGCCCGAGCGAAGATTGACCAATACTATAAGGTGCCTGCAGTAGGTTAAGGCTTTGCACGTGAAGATAATGTGTAACACTGCTTTGACCTCTCCATCACATAGTCCGATGGATCTTCATTATATGTATATACTCATTGTGTCTCGGTATTTCCATAAGCTGCAATAACAAATTATCAGTTTTGTCACAAGCCTCCTTAGGGGTAGGATATCACAGCTTCGTTTTTCGCTGGCAATAGTTTTACCTAAATTCCGTAATGTGACTCCAGTGTTCTTAGTATTGATGATTTATCCATCAGGAAATTCACACAAAAACAGCGAGGTTATTGATTTCAAATACTAGTTTCGTTCTAATCAATGTGGTAGCAGACTCTTGACTTACAAGTTTATCTAATTTTTCATTGTCTAGAATATCCTTGTGTTCAGTTATCTACCTTGTTCCTGTATTGACTTTATCGGTTGACATGCAAGTAATTTTATTGCTGCTTTACTGTTAAAGAAAATGAGAATGATCTAGTTCTTTTATCGTCTCCTCAGATTCACTCGGTGTCAGTCCTAATTGCATAAATTTCTACTCGGGATACAATGATGTGATGCCTCGGTAAATCACATATATTTAGTCTGAGGGTAATGCCGTATATTTAGACATGTCATAGTCAGTTTTGGACTCATCTGTAAACTAGAATAGGTTTCATAGCTGATCTCGTGTTAGATCAGATTCTGCCTTCCAGTCAGTTCCAAGGGTGTAGCGGTCTTTGAGTTTAGGACTTATGCTTTTGATGTTGGTGTATGCCTGATAGTTTCAGCTTAAATATTTCCATCCTCGTCTCAGTTTTCATAGCTACTATCAAGGTGCTTCTCACAGCATTGGTAATGTACATACAGATTATGTTTCTTAAAATTTATTCCGTTTCATCTCAACTTGACTTTTTCCTTCAAAATTGTGGTGAGTTATTAAGACATTTCTACAACACAAAAAGTTATTTTTAGAACTGTAGCATATATATTTTCGTTACCCAAAAGAATTTATCACCATAAATACAATTTATTCGAAAAATTAAACAAGGTTCGAAGTCAATTTTTCAAAATATGCTTGTGTTTGCAGTGATTATTTTTATTCTAATATATGGCATACAGTTTTTAATATTTTAAAATGGTTATATACAGTGTGTTTCTAATTGGTCTGTACAAAATACTAGCATCAATTCCTTGAACCAAAATATAATAATCTAGCCCAATTTATTTTAATGCAAAAGTTGATAACTTTCGAAAAACAGGGTGTCAAAGTTATAAATATTTGAAGCTTTTTTGTAAATACTTGTTTTAATAATAGCTTTATTTCCACTAAATTCGATACATTGGGGTTTTTTAGAATGAGAAATCAAGATATCGATGTACACTGCAGAGGACGCCACCAGCAGCTCTTTGTCTTTATTTAAAACTTCGTAACTTCTTTGTGCCTCAGTGTATTAAATTTCTGATTAAACAATTTTATTCCTTGACTTCTTCTGTCTGTGTAAAAAAGGTATACCTAATAGGTGTCTCTTTGAGCAGTCGTTTCCGAATTTAAATGTTTTCGCTTCACACTTTATCCAGGCTTGAGACTGGTCCGAAAAACTTGGACTATGTTTAAGGCCCTACAGATCAACACTAATAAAGATTTACATATCAGCTAGCTAACAATGATAATAATGTACGAATGAACTGATAATAAGTAATAAAAATTATACTTAGAGTCAATAAAAGCCCAAAACAGAAAAACTTTTTTTTTCATTTTCAAAGTGACCTCCGCTTTCATGTACACAAAGAATAATTCTATGGAAAAAATTGAACTACACCCCTTTCGTCATCTCTGAATCTAAATATAAAATTTTTGCTGAATTTTGTATCCGAGCCCACAATTCTTCTTTGGAATTTATAGGTCTATAATCCACTGACATTAAATCCAGTGGATGAATGGCTAATTTGCAAGTGCATTATTTCCTCTGCCAATCCATCGATTAAGAAAAATTTTCATTTATTGTGAAGTATGGGGCTGTACCATCGTGTACTAGGCATTATAGATAATTCTAACCACTGATATGAGATACTAAGATGATAGGATCAATAATAAATCTCAGTAATCAAATGAGATGCCAAGAAATAAGAATTGTAAATTAGAAATTTAATATACCGAGCCATAAAAAAGTTATCAAGCTTTAAATGTAGATGAAATGCTGCTAGTGGCGCTCTCTGAAAGGTACATCTAAACTGTAATAGGATATTGATTTCTTATTTTAAAAAACTCAGAAAAAATTTATTGTAAATCTAGCCTTATTAAGATAAACATGCACAAAAAGTTTTAAAAAATTATTATTTTGACACTCTGTATTTCGGTAACTATCAACTTTTTGACTCATATTTTAGTGTAGGAAATTTTGAACAGACCTTTTAGAAATATGCTGGAACCTTCAGTAAAAAGAACAAATAAAAATATAAAAGGCTTAAATGAATAAAAATTAGAATTAAAAGAATATTAAAGGTTGGAGTAATCCTTTAAGATATAAAAAGTGTACCCTTTTCCCATAATATATTTTTCCTTATAAATGTCAATCAAAGTTAACCTATAACAGTAACTTTAACCGAAAGTAGAGATGCAGTACATAATCTAAATGAAAATATGTACTCTAGTAATAAGTTTTGTCCCAATAAGTTAACAGATAATAAATCAAAACCAAAAAAATATATGTATTTTTGTATTTTTTACGTACATATGCGTACAATATAAAAACTAATTAAAATGTATTTAATTATTCAACTACAAGCCTGCAGCGTCTCTCAACTTGTCTAATAACATAAATTTTTACTGTAGATTAAAAATTTGATTCCAAAAATGGCAAGGTATACACGTCTCGAGAACTTCTTTTAAAGTGACGTCATGCTACTTTTGTTGTAGGATTATTGGGGACTGAAATATAAAAATACCACATAGTCGCATTTCTGCCAAAAAGATTCAATCTCGGAAAGAAAATTCAAAAAGTGACCTATTTAGTAATGAAACAAAGACTTAAAATGATCTCTCTTCTCAAATGTCATATCGTTTGTTTATTTGGGGATGACCGGTCATATATCCCTCATTGAGTTGCCCTAGAACTAGTCAAAAATATCTTATATCTTCTTGTAACAAAAGTTTTGGAAATTATTTGAGATAGTAAACATAATTGGAAGGAATACTTTAGATACTTGAGAGCAAAATATTTGAAAGATAGATCATTCTGAAAATGTTGTCGGATGTATCACTGGATTCCGACGTCTTCTTCCTTTTGACAATTAACAAGTTTTTAGCTAGATCCAATCAGCATACACATATCCACTAGAATCTTTCATATTAGCTCTTTTATAATTTTTTTTAGTTCATTCTTAATATTGGTACTTGATCTCTTCTCTTCTATGCCACATGTTCACTATTTAATTTTTCAATATGCTTTGGTGCCATCTTAATTCTCATTTAATCGACCAATTTTATCTTGGGAAATTTACTGGCAATAGGCGAAGTATAATCCCTCTGTTTATTCTCTTAATTTCAGTGATAAAAAATTCGATCAATGCTACTGTTATAATGAATCACCTCGAAGACTTATAGATCATTTTTTTTTTCAGTTAAATACTATGTGTGAGTCTTTCAAAATCAACCTCCTGTCTAGTTTTTTGTCTGAGAAATTATTTGCAATAAAAAAAAACAATCGGTTTCATTAACCTGCCAGAAAACTGGCTTAAAGCTTCTATCTCTCTAAATTCTTTATAAATATTGAACTATTTTTTCCTTATTTAAATGTGGCTAAAATTCAATATCTTTTTTATACAAGTATTAGATTTTTGGTATTCAATTTTCAGCTAATTCACAGAAGTACTACAAATATTGTCACTAAATAATCATGCACTAATATTTTATTCATATCAGTATCTCATCGACCAAAGCAACTAAATATCGAAAAAGAAAAGAACCTAGTCAATATCCATATAGGGGCAGAAACAAACATTTCATGGGTCTTTCTGGAAGATTTGACAATAAACAAACTTGAAATTGAACCATGCTTGATTTTGGAAAGTACAGTTTTTACGAGTACAACTTCACACATGAAATAACGCCTTTTTTTTATTTACTTTTGATTCATTACAGTTCTACTAATATGACCAATAGGTGATCGAGAAGCGCGAAGAGCTACATTAGATTTACAGGAAATAAACTTTTTTTCCTCGTTTGGCCTGAAAGTGAAAAGAGTTAATTTTTAAAAGATCAAAATTTCAGTAAGAAATAAATCTATCTGCTACATTTAAATAGTTGTTATGTATGTATTCTCCTCCAGGCAGAGAAAAGGAAAGAATATATATGAACAGTTTATTTCCTTCAAATACCAGTCTGATCCTTTCTCCATACGCGTTTTCACCATCTTATGTTCTCGTCATTAGAGCTGTATCAGACCGAGAGCAACATTCGCAGGAAATAACTGATATATGAAATATAAATAACAAGATATGTCAGTAGGATATTGCAAACTTGCCACCTGCCGACCAGGATCTTAGACTGACAAATTTTGCCAGTCGAACGACATCTATGAATAACCAGAGTAGTGAGAAATTACAGCTCCACTGATGCAACCATAAAGTGATCGAAACGCGTATGAAGAGAAGACCAGAGTGGTACTTGCAGGAAATAAACTATTTATATATATTCTTTCCTGTTATCTGACTGAAAGGAGAATACATATATAACAACTATGAAAAAAGGTAAGTTATTAAACTAATTCTGTGGTCGTAAAGATTTCTTTATATCTTACTGAAATTATTTTTAAACATCCTTCTAAATGTTATTAGTAGTCCTAGAACCATCATAAACTACTGTCACCTGACTATTTTTTTATTCTGGTTAACCCTGACTAGTTCGTGATTTCTTTACGGAAAACCCTAATGTCAGATACGATTTGAGATTACTCGACAGGTCATTAACATTCATAGATGAAATGCTAAATTTTGTAAGGTTCTAGAGGAGGTACTTTGTAGTTAGATTGGAATATTCTGGAAAGGTTACCAAGATAAGGACGTTCATAAATTATAGTCATAATAATTTTAACTTGAGTTTGACATGCAAAATTTTCACGTTTTCACTTATTTTGGCAGAAAACTCCCCTACGTACAAATTTTGTGAAAGATCTTTAAGGGTTTACCATATCTTTGTTGAGTTTTTAATGTTTATGTAAAGATGCTGGGTCGAAAAGGCGTTTCTCTCAACAATTTTACCTTATTCTTGGTCACTAATGCAAAGCGTGCCTCAAAAATAAATTTTTGAGAAAAATGGGATGGTATATGAGAGTATGAAATTCAGGGATGAGATTGAACGCTTAATAGCTTAAGTGACTGTTGTCATGCGTGCCATAATAATCATACGTTTCTACAGGAATGTATTCAACTCGGGGATGTAGACAACCTAGGATCCATGTCCTGGAGCGCTGCGTCGTAACCTTGTGAAAAGGAGAAGATGA
Source organism: Diaprepes abbreviatus (assembly GCA_034092305.1). Lineage (NCBI taxonomy): Eukaryota > Metazoa > Arthropoda > Insecta > Coleoptera > Curculionidae > Diaprepes > Diaprepes abbreviatus. The sequence continues at coordinate 14,384,498 of JASJET010000050.1, read as the reverse complement.
AAACGCATAGCCTACAGGATGTATAGAGGGGGTCTCAGAGCACGTAGGTACCTAGAAATCCTTGAGGAAATTCTTCCAGAGTTGTTTGAAAATGTTTCATTGGCCCAATTCATTTCCGTTTATGTTCAGCAAGATTGTACCCCGAGCCACAACTTTGGGCTGTTAAAACCATTTCACCTCAAAGATGGATAGTTACCAATGCGCCAGTGAGATTACCCCCACGATCTACCAATCTTTCCGTTTTGGATTTTTTTTGTTGAGTTTTATATAAAATCAAGTGCCTAAGATACGACGTGAATCTATATCCGAACTTTGTGGGGTGACCTATGTCAATATTACATTCGAGAAGAGGCCGTCATTTTGAAAACCATCATTAAAAAACTCTTGGTTTTTGTTAGTTTCAGTGTTTTTTTCTTGTTTTTGTTACTTTAGTTTTATGAAATATTGTTCTTGTTTCTTTGCAATCTGCATCTGGTTTGATAGTTACAGTGTTGTTTAAAGTAAAAAATATAACAATAATTAAGTATTTACAATTGAAAATGTGGAAAAACATTAAAATTAACTTTTAAAGTGTTTAACCTTTGTTATAATTATTATTGTCAAAATTTTGCACTTGTTTCTTATAAATTGGGCATGGTCTACAGTTACAAATAAAGTAAATTATTAAAAATATCGAATTCTGACCCTGTTTTCTAAATAAAATTAACACATTTTAATTTTTGAAAAATCTAAATTATACTTAATTAATTTCTAACATAATATTCAGGGTGCCCTATTTAAAAAAAGTTTGGTTAATATCTCAAAAACTAAAATTTTTAGAAAAAAAACTGACTATGTCACTGAACTCTATGTAAAAAACTCTATAGAAATCGTTTTTATCTCCTTGGTAAATTAGCATATAATAGAAATACGAGATGTCCCTAGAAAAACAAAAATTTTTTAAATCACTTTAGGTTAAAAACTAAAAGAGTAATGATAAATTTGACATCGGAATCTTTCGTTTCGTTGAAAAGTGAAAATTGCAACAACATATCTTTTATAATAACTCCAAAACCCCCTAAAAGTTTCGAAAATGGGATACTCCGTACATCATAGTAGTTTGCCACTGACTCGTTCAGAAAACTAAAGTTACCTATTTTTTGTTAGAAAAGGAAGGTGAGGAGAGGGTCTACGTCATGTCTTCACACTTTAGCGCTGAATATGATTAAGATGAGTCTGTATAATGAAAGAAGGTGTATAGATGATATAAATGCGTTTTGATGTTATATTTCGTATATTCTGCAGAAAAGAAAATAATAATAGAAATATACTTTTTTGGTTTTCAATCTCTTATTGCGGATAAAACTTATGGCAATATAATGTATTTTATATATATTATTATTTTAAATAATCTAATTACATGCATTTAAACCTGAGAGATTTACAATTTTCTTAATGATAAACTATAAAAATTTTATCATTATCACTGCAAAAATTCTCAATATTATAGGTTAATACTAATTCAAAACTTTGCCAGGAACTCAAACATGATAAAAGATAGAAATGTGATAAAGTTTGAATCATGTGAGTTGACAACACAAGAAAATTCTTTCAAGTTGTTATAGTGTAAAATTTTTATTATTACAATTTCACTCGTCTTGTTGCCAGTAAAAGTAAACTTTTTAACTTATTCCAGAAATTGTAAAATAAGAAATTTAACAAAATAGTGTTATTATTTTTATTATTACAAAGTAAGATACAACAATGAGAAAACAAATTTTTGTGTACATTTCGACTAACATGTATGAATGTAACTTTTTCTTGTTGTTGAAAATTTAGTAAATTTTCTATCTTTTAACCCTGAGAGTTCCTAACATATTCGTTAGACCCCACATGAGATCAATGGCAACCACAAGCACCTATTTTGCTTTAAACTAAAACTCTTTATTTTCAGGTAAAAAATATTGCGACAACAATCCCACCACAAGCCTCAAAGATGTGATTGGGAACTTCTTGGAATACATTCAATTTCACAAAATTCCGGCAAATGTTCTGATGAGGGAAATACATCCGTTAGGTTTGGTTCCCTACAGCATCATCATGAACGCCCTGGCGTATCAGGTGCAGTACTCAATTTAGTTGGTACGGAATTTCAAAACTGGTGGTAAATAAGTGCTACATAATTACCTTAGTTATTGCACTATCCCTAATTAATGATGATAGAATTTGCAGGAAGAAAAACAAATAGCCTAGAGAATTAATGACTGTAGACAGTAACTAGAATTACAATAGCTGATAGTAAAGATAAAAACTTAAGATATGTATGGCAATCTAGGAAATTTTTGTTTCTAAATCGATTCAAAATACTGCCATACAACTGCTAATTTTTCTCATTCAGGAGCTCAGTAAAAATTTGTAAATTTTCTATAATACCACAATTTTGAAAATAAAGCTGCTGTTTTTTTTTGAAAGACATTTTTAATGAGCTACACAGCCACACAAAAAAAAATTCCTCGACTGGTGTTCTAACTATGCCTACTATGTGATTTTGGGGAATTCGAATTCGGGGTCGATTAAACTCCATGATGTCAGGTTTGGCCATAACCTTACAAAATCTCAAAATTAAGACTATTAAGAATAATTGAAGGTTTTTGACTCAAAACTAATACTATTAAACCCCTTATAAGCTCATGACTCAAAAATCCCGTGATCCAACGACCCCATAATCCAGCAACCCCATAACTCCATGACTCCATAACCTCATAACTCTACAACACCATAATCATGATACAGAAATTATTACACTTATATCTAGTAGCGGAAGAACTTGTAGTCGTCGCAATTTCTTTAAGCTACCACTGTTGAGCGCCATGATCCCATAACCTGATAACCCTATACTCCATGGCTCCATAACTCTATAATCCCATAACCATGTTACTGAAATCATTTCACTCATTCTCCCATAACGGAAGAGCTTGTCATGGCCTTAATTCCTTTAAACTATGGCTGTTGAGCTCGAAGACCCTATAACCCCATGACTTTATAACTTTATAACATAAATAATTTCTTCACATCATGGCTGTTAAATCCCATAATTTCATAAACACAATGATTTCAATAACATGGTTATGGGGTGATAGGGTCATGGAGTTATGGAGTCGTGGAGTAATGGGGTTACCGGTTTATGTGATCTTTGAGTCAAGGGATTATTAGGGGTTTAACAGCAGCGAAAACATATAGTAGACATAGTCAGAACCTCAGGCCAGTGTTGTGCAAACCCACACAAAAATGGAGGTGTTTTCGGGGTTCACTGAATCCACATCCGTGGTCCATTAAACCCAATCAAGTCAAAATTTTACCATATCTTCAAAAAATCCCAAAATTCAGACTATTTAAGTATTATTTAATGCTATTAATCCAAAACCATTGCTGTTAAACCCCTAATAACCCCATGACCCAAAAATCTCATAACCTGATAACCTCAATATCTTCAAAACTCTATGACTCTATTATAATCCCATAACTATATTACTGAAATCATTGGGGTTATGAGGTAATGGAAGTCAATAGCCATAATTTGAAGAAATTAAGACGACGACAAGTTCTTCCACTATGGGAGATTGAATGTAATGACTTCAATAACATGGTTATAGGATTATAGGGTCATGGGGCTCTGGGATTACTGGATCATGGGGTTCAAAAGCCACAGTTTAAAGGAATTGAGGCCAGAATAAGTTCTTCTACTATGGAGGAATGAGTGTAGTGATTTCAGTAGCATGGTTATGGGGTTATAGAATCATGGGTTCATGGGGTTATAGAGTTATTGAATCATGGAAACTACTACAAGTTCTTCTTCTGTAAGAAATTGAGTGTAATGACTTTAATATCATGATTATAGCGTTATAGAGTCATGGGGTTATGGAGTCATGGGTTTATTAGGTTGTGGAGACTTTGAGTCATGGGATCTTTGAATCATGGTGTTATTAGGACTTTAACAGTATTGTTTTTGAGTTAAAAGCATTTGATAATGCTTAATGATCTTAACTTTGAGGTTTTTTGCGGATATGGCAAATCTCTGACGTGATGGAGTTTAATGGATCCCGGATTCGGATTACGCGACCTCGAAGACATATAGTAGACATGCTCAGAACCCTAGGCCATATATTTTTTTATGAGAGTGTCCTATTAGTAGGCATTCTTTCGCATGACTAAATTCCTACCACAATTACATTGATATATTTTCTGTCAGCAAACAAACAGGACTTTTAGGTTTGGTACCATAACAATAAACGAATTAGTACATAAATTACAGTATTTTTTATTGGACTTTGCTTGTGCCTCTTGGCAATTTTTTCCGTGAAGCCAAGAATTTACATCAAATTTTATACTTTCAACAAAAGAAAGTATACATGAACATTATAAATATTAAATAAGATCTATCTAGAAGATGACATGTTGCATACAAGAGTTTTTGAGGAGCATAAGTCATTCACTAGGACGGTAAAGAAATCGAAGACGATCAACATCCTAAACAGCCATCACTTTTATCTGACAACTACGTCGCCGAAGCGAAGAATGTAGTGCTTGAAAATTATTCAGTATGAGTACGAGACTTAAGAATTTTAAAAACTCTTTACTGTATAATTTTAATCATGAAATGCGTGATTTCGCGCACGATGCCATAAACTCATAATTTTCCTAAAAAGCACCTCTGATTGTCATGCCCTTCTGAGGGAATTTCCGACAAAGGTACTGATCTAAACTTTTTTAAATACATCATTACTGGTTGATGTGAAAAAATTGCAATAAAAATTAAAATGGGGGCCAAAAGAAGAACATATAATAAAAAGAACACGTTGAAGTAGGTCAAAAATTACGTTCACTATTTCCTTCGATTAACAAGCTTGTTTCACTAAGAATTTTTCCAAGAAGGCTAAATGGTTAATAAGGAATATTCTTTTCGTTATTTGGGGATTGGGGGGTTCATACACAAATCACGGTCAGAAATGTAACACGACAGCAGTTGATTTTTGCACCATGATAAAGCATCAGCTCACTCTATTTTTCATCGATTTTTAGCTTAAAACTAAATCATCATCATTCCACACAGGCACTATGTAACTTTTTTTGATTCCCTTAAACAATTTTCAAATGCAAGGAAATCATTTGAAGACTATTGAACACACAAAAAGAAATTCGTTTTGTGACCTTAAGGTCAAATTATAATCCACCCCAAAGTACTAAGTATATTAAAAGATGTATCGTCATAGGAAAACTTGTTGGGTTGATCTTCGAAATGAATATGAGACTTGTCTGAAAATGATATCAAATGAAGCAGGAATGGCGAGTGAGTATCAAAGACATGTCCGACAACCTATTTAATTATTCACATTTCAGCCTGTATAAATGTTTTTAAAAAAATGCTGCCATATTACTCCTTTATGCGAGTTGGCAATTGGAAAGTGTTTAGAAATAATATGATCAGCTAATAATTTCCATGCAAAAAAACTCTGTTTAAGTTTTAATTTGCTGTACCTCGCAGTACCCAATAACTTCCAAGAAAACTACGTTATCTGATCTTCCTAACAGTTGATAGGTTAAAAATATTTTCCTTTCTCATCTATTTTTCTCTTAAACATGTTTAAAATGGTTTATATTATTTTAGGTATAGAAATTACATATTACCTATGTTTTAGCTTGATTTGCCACCAGTTTTGCTCTTCTTTAATAATTGTATGTTTGTTTATGTGGATTAAGATAATGCATGACAATATAAAAGATATGTAAATATAAAATTATGCTAGTTTTAGAGACATAAAAATAGTGAAGCGTGCTAGCTACTTCAGCTTCAGTACATAATTGGTTATATTTAATTTAAAGAATTCTGTTAGGCATATTTATCTATTTATTTATTCTATTTCTTGCTTGAAAGGCTTTGTAAAATTTGGATGACCCTTATAAAAATTTAGAGTGATATTTTTAAATTTCACGTATTTTGTTTCAAAAATGATCTAAATGATAATGAAAGTTTAATTAAATAACTTGTACGTTACATTACTTGCTGAAATATTACTCTTTACTCTATTTTTAATTGAGTGTGTCAAAAAATTTAACATTATTACAGTACTCTCACCAGACGTTCTTTTTTTTAAAGGTTTCTGTGGACTTTATTAAAAAATTAATAATTTTTATCAAAAAAATTAAACTTTCTGTAAAAGACATGCACATCTTTTGTTTAGTAAGACAAATAATTTTTTCAGATAAGATATACTTAATTTGTAGGTTTTGTTCAATTCAGTTTTGTCTCTCTCGAGAATAATAAAAATAAAAAACGCGAAAAACGTGACCGTCCAGGACGAAAAGGAAATAAGCAGAGCCATAGAAGAATTCTACACCAAGCTATACTCGCCACATGCACAACAAGAGCAACAACGAACAAAAAGAACCATACTCAACATAGGCTCGGAGGAAATTCCAGAAGTAACAAACTCGGAGATAAGGATGGCACTAAATAAATTAAAGAACAATAAATGTGCAGGAGAAGACAAAATTACAGTAGAGATGCTGAAAATTGGCAGCAGAAAAATAGAACAAATATTGAAGATTCTATTTAATAAAATAATTGAAGAGGGAAAAATTCCACAGGATTGGTATAACTCCGAAGTAATCTTAACATTCAAAAAGGGGGACAATACAAATATTGAAAACTATCGACCAATATCTCTACTATCACACACCTACAAGTTGTTAATCAAAATCATAACCCACCGAATAACAAACAAACTCGATTTTTACCAACCTGTCGAACAAGCTGGATTCAGAAAACACTTTAGCACCACAGATCACCTACACACCATAAGAATACTAATTGAGAAGTGCACCGAATATACAGTACCGCTCCATATGGCTTTTGTAGATTTCCAGAAGGCATTCGACTCCGTCGAAATATGGGCAGTATTACAATCCTTAGAAAACGCAAGAATCGATTCAAGATACATAAAAATCATAAAGAACATATAAGAAAATGCAACCATTCAAATAAAAATAGACGACAAGACGAAAACGAACCCCATAAAACTACAAAGGGGAGTGAGACAAGGGGACACTATCTCGCCAAAACTGTTCACCCTAGTCCTAGAGGACATTTTTAAGGAACTTAAATGGGACATCAAAGGTATAAACATCGACGGAATATACTTGAACCATCTCAGATTTGCTGATGACATAATCTTAATAGCAAGTAATCTCCAAGAATTGAACGAAATGCTACAACAGTTAAATGACGTATCCGCATCTGTAAGCCTTAAAATCAACTACAATAAAACAAAAATAATGAGCCACGAACAGGCAAACATAACAATACAGAATCAGAGGATAGAAAACGTCGAACACTATGTATACTTGGGTCATGACATCAGACTAGGGAAATCAAACCAGGATGCTGAAATAAAAAGAAGAACAAAGCATGGGTCGCTTTCGGTAAACTTGCATACATCCTGAAAAATACATCAGTTGCCATAAATCTAAAAAGAAAAGTATTAAACACATGCATATTACCGGTGTGTACGTATGAATTAGAGACCATGTCCTTCACCAAAAAGCCCGCTAAAAAATTAGAAACAGTCCAAAGAGCGATGGAAAGAAACATGCTTGGAATATCATTAAGAGACAGGATTAGAAACACCGAGGAAGGCAACAAGAAGCACGGGAAGACCTCAAAAAAGATGGGTAGATGACATAAGGACAGTGGCGGGCAAACAGTGAATGAGATTGACGAAGAATAGAGAAAGATGGAAACAATTGAGAGAGACCTACATCCAGGAGTGGATGGACAGAGGTTGACAAAGAGAGAGAGAGAGAGAGAGAGAGAGAGAGAGAGAGAAAGAGTTTAATTCAGTTAATTTACTATATTTTTTACTCGTCTAAGGGCTGTATAAAATTTCTTCCAAGTACCTTTGACACTTTAAAAGATATTTTTTGGGCGAATGTTCTTTGAAAATTATATTTAGAATATTCCATGCATATGGAAGTTTAACACATGATGAATATACGGACTGGTTTCATATCCTTTTTTAAGGGCATCTTTATCAAGTCATTTTAGTAACTAATTTATCACTTTCCCCAGTATGTATTTTATGCATATTTAAATTTCTCGATTATTTTGATACCTACATTTCATATAATGAGACAAGAAAATCATTTTTAACTCTTTTCCAATTTAATAGCGATATATTTTTGGATCGTCTCGATATAATTGATGTAGAACAAACGGATTTACAGAGGCTCTATTTAGTACTCTAAAAATAAATATATAAGAAAGCCTTGACGACTTAAGTCAGTGAGGAAGATAACATTAATTTAATTGCTAAACTTGTCAACATTGTTCACAATACTGAACAAATCCCAAACGACTAGCTACTGTCTCACTTTATAATAATTTCAAAGGAATTCGATGCCACTAGACGTATGTATCCACACCTAATCTTTTTAATATTGATCCAAATGATATATGGATAATTCAGAATCTGTACTAAAATTAAGACACTAAGATTCCTCCGAAATAAAGGTTAGCTTAGCAACTTGCTATGCTTATGCCAAAACATCACAGTTAACTGGGAATAAATTAAATAGTAGAGTATTACGAAAATAGATAAAAAAAAAAACAAAATCACCAAAGTCCAGTTGCATGCTAGTAGCTGCGTTAGTGAGCAAATATGCCAAGCTAATCCCGGACAATAGCGGTTGGTTATATAGGGTACCACTGCATCTGTACCTGGATTGAATGCTAGAACCTTCCACGATATCGATAGAAACTAGCTTTCAACTTCACACTTATAGATAGGCAAGGATAAAGAAAACGAAGAACAAAAACTCCTAAATTTTTATGTGAGGTTAAAATAACTTTTTAATTAAAACATGCAAAACTAGTAAAATTTCTGTCTTCGGACTTATTCCAGTAAAAATAACGCAACTAACAGCAAAACAGGTAAAAGTAAGGTAACTAAACAACGAAACTCAATTACTGGAAAAATTTATACTATTTTTCATCCCAAAATCTCAAATGATGGACTTGATAAATTGAGATGAAAAATCACAGCCTTTTCTTATTTTCAGAAAGAAAGAGATGACAGCTCAAAAACAAAACTACACAAGTTCCTGGATCTCAACAGTTGGCTGAAATGAATTTTTAAAATAAGCCAATTCATTAATCTGTAGGAATTTTTGCTCAAAATAAATAAATAACCCTACAGTTAGTTTTAAATTACTGACACAGACTAAGGAAAGAAAAGGATTTCTGAAAGTTCGTGGATCGTGAAGACTAGATATTCCCCAAATCAACGACTATATGCAAGTTACTAAACGAAAGGGCATTCATAGTCTAAGGAAAAGCATCCACAAGAGTGAAAATTTAAACAACATAGGGAAAATTAATTAAGATATGACATAATGAATTCGAGTAATAAGATCAGCTTAGAATAAAATAATGCAAAAGCAACAACACGTTCAAAAATAACTTGTCATGGCAAATCCGACAATGACAGGAAACCTAACTTAAAAGAAAATAGTAACACAAACGAAGCAAAGTCACGATATTTCAAGGAAACTGCCATACTAAAGAAAACTGTCATACGAAGGAATAAAATGAATATTTTTAGATTTAAATAGGATGCAAGAAAACCTCCTAAAATGATGCTAGAAATAAATACAACCACCCACAGTCCAGTGAAATCCAAGCAAAACCACAAAAATAGGGATCAAATAGTGTTAATCAAATATAATACAAACTGTAAGCTGTAGCCAAAATTCAGAAAGATAAAACAACTCAACTGGGAAAGAAATTGACAACGAAGTAGAATTACGGATATTTGCAGCACAATAAAACATTGAACTAACCGACAAATGAAGCATACCATTTATTTTTCAAAGAATTTATAAGAAATATTTAAAGGAAAGGATATTGTGTTTGGCCATAACGTGAGCATTTGCAAAAAAAGGTAAAATAATTGTATTCGCCACTGTAAACTTAAATAGAAATTTGAACCGTTGCAATAAGTCAAAGAGAAACAACCGAAAAACTTGAGGTGCGTTCTATTAAGAATTCCTTTTATTCGATACGGCCTCCTAACAGGAGAACTTATGAACGATAGTCCTGAAAAATCAGCTTAAAATATCTTTCTTCTGAAGTATAATTTTTCTCTAAAAAATCAAAATCTCAGTAAGAAATAAAGAAATCTTTCTGCCGTATTTAAATAGTTTGTTATATATGTAGTTCTTCTTTCAGGCAAAGAATATGAAAAATATATATACAAACAGTTTATTTCCTGCAAATATCGCTCTGGTCCTCTCTCCATACGCGTTTCGATCACCTCATGATCTCGAAGGAGAATTACATATATAACAAATTATTTAAATTCAGTAGAAGGATATCTTTATTTCTTACTGAAATTTTAATTTGTTTAAAACTTCACATTACTCCAATGATTCATAGATGTCGTTCGACTGGCGACATTTTTCAGTCTGACATCGAGGTCGATAGGTGGCAGGTGCAATATCCTGCCGACATACCTTGAAACTTATACTTCATATATCAGTTGTTTCCTGCTAATGTTGCTCTCGGTCCAATACAGCTCCACTGATGTAAACTTGGTAAACTTACTTCTGCCCAAAAGTTAGTAACTTCGTTACACAGGTGACGAGTCTTGGATCTATGCGCATGAGCTCGAAAGTAAGCAGCAGTTGACCGTATGGCTCTTCTTTGATAAGCCAAAACCAACAAAAGGTGTTTGTGTATGAAGCACTTCGAAGCAAATGGTCGCCTATTTTTTTGGAAGAGCTGGCCATCTCGCAACCGTGCCTTTACAGAATCATAAAATGATCAATTCTAAATGTTACACAACTATTTTGTTGGCTAGAAGTCTTCAGTGAATTGAGAAAAACGAACCGAAGCTGACTCATCATTCTCCACTATGACAATGTGAGCTGTCATAGTAACCTTTGGCGAACTAAAAATGTAGAATTTATGAGTCATCTACCGTACAGCCCTTATTTTACACCCAGTAAATTCTTTTTGTTCCCGTACATGAAAAACAAACTGCGTAGTCAACGCCCAAAGGGGCTGTTGATGCGTTTAAAAACTTAGTTTTAAGGATATCATCTGCGCAGTAGTAAACAATCTTTTCGGTTAAGTTAAAACACACAACAATATATTGATCATCGTAGAAAATATTTTTAAAAACAATAAGATCATCACCAATAATAAATGTTGGTTTTTGTTTATTATCCGAAATATTTACAGCCACTCTCGTATTAATTATATTTTTCTACTAATTCCAATTTAGTCATATAATCCAGTAAAGGAAGCGAATATATATATATATATATATATATATATATATATATATATATATATATATATATATATAAATATATATTCCCACAAGGTTATGTAAATTATAATTTATGCATTTTATAATAGCAGATGCTAAAATTAATTGCTACTTATTTTATTGTTTGCATGATATAAATATAATTTTTCTTCAATGCATGTTTTACTTCTTCTCTTTGTACTATTAATCGCTTTGACCGTCCAGTCTTTGAACCGATCCTCCATCACTATACTTTGCAGGCAGACCCGAACAGTGTTGACCCCGGGAAGCTCTCCCCCAATCGCGTAAGACGTCAGGACCAAGGCCGATCAATGAGTGTGCAGAGCAGCCTGGATCCCTACGGCTCTAACACAACCCTCAGCTCGTCTGGATCTTCTGAGCTAGCTTCTTCAGATGGGAAGCATAACTCCAATTAACATAAGGCCACTGGTATGCCTCCACCCTCAGTCCCACCTCCTGGAGGGGGAGCTTCAGCTAGCTCCATTCCAACCTCCAGTGCCCCTATTGCTACCTCTAGTGCTCCCTCAAGTGCCCCTTCAAATACTCCCTCGGTAAGTTCGAGTCCGTTGCACCAACCCCAACATCACCAAGCACCCACGGTCACCATTTCGGCTGCGTCCCCTAGTGGTGGTAGCAGCACGCAGCAATCTTCACCAGCACACACTTTTACTTTTACAATTATTTTGAAGAAAATCACGCCCAAAGAAGAGTATACCGATTTGTAGGATAGGGCCGAAAAGTCGATAAGTCGTATAATGGGGTCGACAGAAGTACTTATTTAAAAACAAAATAGTATTACTCGTATTTAATAAAACACTTATTTGGTGGATATCGATACTATAAATCATTTAGTTTTTATTATACAAAAACCGTCTTTATTCAAAATTCATTTGTAAAATTTTATTTCCGAATTTCGATCTCTTCATTAAATGGGTAACAGTAAATATCATTAAATTTGTCATTTTTATAGCAACTTACACGTCTTATATTTAAACAGGGTATAGAAAACTAGTGTAAAAAATTGTAAGGGATAATAATGCTCATCAAATTAAGAAATAAAATTTCTCTAGACATGGGCATCGGAATGTTTGGTATTCGTAATGTTTTTTAAGGATTTAATATTTTTATCTGGCTAACGAGTTTAAAAAGTAACAAACTCCTAAAAGTCTCTAAATATATCGAAGAATTACGGAAGTTAACAAGTGACGATCAAGTGGTGATTTCCCAAAATATGGAAAATCTTGGACTTATATTCAGGAGAAAACTATTTGAAAAATATAGAAACTGATGTAAGACAAAATATATGCGCATTGTAAGTCCCTCAGATGATCTCATTTTGAAAGAAGACGAGAAGACAGGTGCATGTAAACAGCAAGTGTATCCTAGAACAGTACTGGACTCCATTGGATACATGAAAAAGAAAGTGAAATAGCGAATTTTGAAAGGGAACGGAGTAATAGGATATTTTAATTCATTATTATGGTCAAAAAATATCTCAAGAGAGGGAAAACACCTGTTATTTAATTACATTTTCAAAAGCATATTGCTGTAGTGATGTAAAACCTGGTAATGGAACAAAAACTTAGAGCGACGTCTATTTGATCTGGAAATAGAGTTTTGGAGGAGATAGGCTTGCATCTCAAGGATGAGAAAAACCATAAATGACTGAATAAAGGAACGCCATAATACCACGATATATTGAAAGACCAGCGCTGACAATTGGGCTGGTACCGTCAAGGAATAGTACTTAGATGGAAATCAACAGATATGAGGAAAAAAAGGCCACCTAAATCCACACGAATAGGAGAAATACAGAGAGTAATGTCGAATTATTTATTTATTATAATTTTGGAGGATAGAAGATGCTGAAGACTGAAATAAATAAATATGTCTCATTTTCCTGTTCTTCGTGTTTAGTGATATGTAAGTTGTTAATTTGGGAAATTTTGCATATTACGAGACGTAAAATTTTCAAGACAGTGAAAAAACTATTTAGGTCGTTAATAACGAACTTACCGATGTGAGTGATTTCCACTAAAATTAATTATTTGACGTTGACTCTAGAAAATACACATAAGAATAATAAATTACCTAAATTTTTGTTGTTACAACATTTATAGAGTTAGACTGTTTAAACTGATTGATACAAATGTTTTTATATACATAAATAACAACAGATAATAATAATATAAGTTGTCAACTCTCTCTCCAGTATTATTAAAAGAACGAGTATAGAAATTCGAATTAAAAAATGAAGGGAAAAATAGGGACCAAACAAAATAATCGACCCTGTATGTTTCCTATATATACTCCATGTAAGTTTTTTGAACTAACCGAAATATTCTGGTATGATTTTTGAGTGAGTAGACAAGCGAAGAGTACGGATTCAATATTAACTCAAAATCTTTAGAAGTGAAACATGTGGGGTTTCAGCAATTACTGATAAATTTAGATGTTACGTTTTCATAACTAACATCTTTAGAAGTGAAAAATATGGGATTTCAGAAATTAGTAATAAATGTATAGACTAGATTTTCATAATTAAAATACTATTTTTAAGATAAAAATTGATGTTTTAGCAACTGAGCGTTATAGATCTTGTGTCTAAAGAAAATTTTTTCCCTGTTTGATGAAATCTATTACTTCCTGATATATTTTATATTTTTTATAAGATACTTTACTTATTAATCTTGTTAACAGTGCATAAACAAGATTAAAGAAACGGTAAATTTGGCATTTTTATTGATTTCTCTCGTGTTTCTACTATAACAATTTCTGAAAACTATTTAAACAGAAGAAATTATTACAACTTCAAACATACAACTCCATATTACACTAAATTTTATTAAAAATAGAAGGAAATCCACATGAATAAACAGAAAATTCGAATTCGTCATGAAATACTAATATTTTTTGCCAAAAATAACTAAATATGATTCAAATTTAGGACTATACTCCAATTGATCCCAACTTGTAGAGTCAATATTTAATTAGAAGGTAAAAAGTAACTTGCTAGATACATTAACGTATAATATTTTTTTACAAAAATAAATATCGAAAAACTGGGCTGGGGGGCTGGTTCTTTCCCTCATCCTTTGAAAGAGGTTATAGAAACAATTATTTAACAAGATTACGTTATCACGTCCTGTAGATTTCTAGGTAGTTATTATGTTTACATGTTACGTTTTACCTCGAAGTTGCATTTTTGATGCTTTGAAACTTTATATAATAATTTAATATTCAAAATTTTTGGATTATTTTGCCAATACTGCTAAACCAGAAGGAAAATCGAAACAGTAACCTATGTTGAATGCTGCGCTTGAACATAAGTTGATTCTTTAAGAATGAAATGTAAAGAAAATTAGCTTTCATAGTGTTGTTAATATTTAAGTATTTATTACGTTAATATTCGAAATTTGAAAAACAATAATAAATTTCATGCCAAATTTTAGGACAAAATTAGATTCGATAATGAAGTGAAATATAAGAAATTCACATTAATTACATCTAAAATTGCATATACAGAAATCACTATTTTTTTACACAGGGTGTCTGGATATGATAAAATAAAAGTGTTTTCAAGAAAGTCACATGGTTACAAGTATTTATATTATATTTAATTTATTTCTGCATTTATTAAGTTGATATTTCGCATTCAAGCGGTAAACTGTTTTCCAAATTTGCGAACTATGAACACTACCTTAAAATCAAATTTTAGCTCTTTCATAATTTCTTTATTTTCACCGATATAGTCAAAATAGGAATGCTCTTTAGAAGATAATGGAAAAATAAACTCTTACCTCCTACATAATAAAAATGATAAAGTATCGAGGTAGATCAATGATTTTTTAAATACTCTTTAACAGAAAAAAAATTTTTGCTGACTCGATAAACGCTATCAAAGCCCTCATCTTTAAAAAAAAAGTAATAAATTCAAATTGAGGGATTACAAACCCATCAGTTTATTATCTGTACTGTATCCATTGTTTACATGAATTATTACACCAAGCTTGACAAATAAATAAGATAGTTACTAACATTAAGAAGCATAAATCGCTTATAAAAGAAGAAAGCATTGTTAGAAATCACTAATAAATATAACATAATACTTTGAATATACTACGAAAAAGCCTTGGGACTTGGTAGAAATATGGACAATTCTAAACCTTTCCAATAACTATAGAATGGCTAACAGATACACCAACCTTAACAAGTATATATATATATATATATATATATATATATATATATATATATATATATATATATGAAGTAAAATACGAACAGTAAATGCAAACTTCTCTTCATCTTTTCCTTTCTGTGTTAGAGGTTGCACAGTTAGAACAAATTGTTATAAAACGCAATTTATCCTATTCCACCACCATCGAAATGATGGCCTACCTGTACCACCATACCGAGAAGAAAGTCAAAACTTACCCTCCCCGCCACAGTGATACGGCAGAGGTACATGTTTCGTCTCTACTAGACTCATCAGGGTACCGACATGCACCATTACCAGATAAACCTACAATTAGTACAACGAAAATGACCCACAAAAAATATTATATATTAGTGTTTAAAAAAAAAACATTTTAATAATAAAATCTAAAATTTTGAAAAAAATCAATAATGCCTGCATGGATTTTCCGTTTTATTGTCTCAAAGCTATTAATGTACATATTTTGCACGTAAGTTGTTGAATTTATGATCATTTTTATTAAACATCTTACATTGAAAATTAAAGTAATAGTTAACATAACTGTTCTGTCTTGAAGCCCTGAAGAAGCAAATAATAAACTTCCGAAAGCTCGGCGTTTGTAAAAAACAGAGTTTCATTCAGCCCTAGAACCGCTATATATATATATATATATATATATATATATATATATATATATATATATATATATATATATATATATATATGTAATCGAAGATTTTCGGACATCCCGTGTATGTGCTGAGTCCCTCTCAGGACTATAAGGCAGCTGACGTTTCGGTGAAATCTCATTCACCATTTTCAAAGCTCACTGTATGGTGTCTACGAGCGAACTGACGCCATACAGTGAGCTTTGAAAATGGTGAATGAGATTTCACCGAAACGTCAGCTGCCTTACAGTCCTGAGAGGGACTCAGCACATACACGGGATGCCCGAAAACCTTCAATTACACATCACACCCGTGAGAATAACCGACATAACATACATATATATATATATATATATATATATATATATATATATATATATATATATATATATATATGAAAACGCTACTTCACATATTAAACGAACGTGAGGAAAACGAACAAAATAAATCTTGATTAAACTATTCCCTTTGGCCTATGTTCAAAACCACATATTAGATGAAAAAGGTTAAAAAGGTATACTTACAGATGAAGAAAAATTGAATCATCGCTGGTTTGCTAACAACATTACGTTCATACTAAAAAATCAAAATGATTACAGAATATGATCGAATAACTGAACGACACGTGAACGCAAAAAATATTGTACAACACGAAGTGATTCAAAGGCCTATGAAAAGAATAATACTAAACATGAAACTAAGAAATTGCATATCCAATATTGAAATAAGAAAAAGAACTATATTAGCAGATGTTACAGAGAGGATTTGCATGTTAAAGTGGAACTGGGACCGATATATTGGAAGAATGACACATAATGGATAGATGCGAAGGATCTTAGAATGGAGATAAGAAAAAAGTCCGAAGATGTCGATAGTGAGATGAAGTGACTAACAGGAATTACTACTATATGAGAAAAACACACTACATAAGAGAATGGCAAGAGCTGAGGAAAGTTAATACTCAACGAAGGGAGAACTAAACTATCAATGTATTACCAGGATACAGAGCATCAATTTTTTTTTTTTTCATTTTTTTATATCCATTTAGAAAAAGTCGAGGTCAATAATCTAATTCTAACCAAAGTTCTATGTAGTATTACGCATGTATCATATCAATAAATCGGTTTTTTTATTCGTGAAATATCGCCACAAAATGTAAAATTTATGGGTGTAAGGGCAGAGTATATTATTTTTTTTATTATATCTCAAAATATAAGAGTTATAAGATAAATTAACTCAATGGTTTGTGAGTAGGTTTCCTCTGGTAGTAATTTACCAGCCTTTAGGCTCAATATCAACTAGATCAATTTAGAAATTTAAGAAATAAATTAAAAACAAATTAAATTATCTGTTAGTAGAAACGTATTAAATTTTAACAGTTTATATTAGTTACTACCTATGTTTTTTTTTATATAGAATCACTTTCCTAAAATTACTGAACTCGCGAGTTATTTCAGATATTATTGAGGTAAAAATAATAAATTTTTCTCTGTTATGGTTGTCTCTAGGATTAGGCTACGATTATTTGTTACCTCCAAAATCAAAATCTACTTGCACTCTGCAAAAATATGATTTTAAATTTACCTTATGTAAAGGATTTTAAGTTGTAATTTAGCAACGAATTTAAAATTTTTATAGCCACTTCAGGTCTACATTTCGATATTCCACATTTTGATAACCAAAATTTAGCATCATTTTTTAATAAATCTTCATGAGTTATTTTGAATAATGTTTAAAGTTGTAATATTTTGCAATAATTTCTTTCCAGGATTTTCAGTCGGTTATATTTTGTCACTTAGACTACTGCAAAACAAAAGATTTATTAGTGAAGCCAAATACATATGACAATTTGGATATGAGAAAAATATGTTACATTCGTCGACCTCAAATATGTAAGTTTCATTGTAATTTATTTTACCTTTAACCTCTAGAAAATGAAAAATAGACAATTAATAAATATTTATTGAAGGTGAGAATGATATAACTACCGAGAATAATAAGCATCAAAATAAAATATGCCAAATATTTTATAATTTGGTAATGAAACAAAATAATGTTAGTCTGAAAGTAAGAGCATCATTTTTGTGAGATCTGAAAGTGAGGTTAAAATAAACTACAGTGATATATTTTACATCTGTATGGTAAAGTTTCCATTTCTTAAACAGATATCTATTTCGTAAAATGAGTAACGATTGAATAAATTCACTTATATTTACTTATATATACCAATACCATTTTTCAAAAGGTATATCGATAATTTTCTTACAGCTGTACCTAAGGATAAAATAGATATTATTCTAAAAGCTTTTAATTATATCCACACTAAATTGCAAATTATATTGGAAGTTAAATACAATAATGAAATTAATTTTCTCTACTTGACATTATTCAGAAATTCAAAAAGTGAAAAACTAAATGATACACAAAAAAACATTGCTTAATAATTACTCACACCATTATACACCTAAAAAAACCATGTAATCATAGGATTAACAGATAGGGAACTAACTTTAACCTGACCAGAATTTTGACCAGAAATATTAAAATATGTGTTCAACATGAATTTTTGAGGTGACCACGTTTAAATTTATAAAAAATTTAATGTGAAATGTGACTGTATTTACACATACATTATGTGTTTCGTCATTTTCTAGTACTAAGTAGCTTAATAGTGTATTTTAAGAAATATTGGTAGACGACATTCTCTTTTTGTAGTTTCTTAATAATAGTCATTTTGAAAATAGAAAGAAATTTTTGATACCTACTATGATAAGCGAAACGTTAAATATACTTTTAATTTATTATTAGAAATCTACTTAATGAAAAGAAGGTGGCAAGAAATAGAGAGGTTCATCTACTTTTTGTTGACCTCACAAAAGCATATGATACGGTGCCAATCCAAAAATTATGGCACGTGATAGAGAAGTCTCCAATTAACAATACAGTGATCCAAGCCATCAAACAGCTATACGACCAAGCATTCTCCAGAATTAAGATCGGCAATAACTTATCAGAAAGCTTTCATGTGACCAAAGGCCTTTGTCAGGGATATTGTCTATCACCAGCTCTCTTTAAAATCTACTTCGATGAAGCTTTAAGGAGTTGGAAAAGATCATGTAGTAGAATGGGAATAGAATAAAATAATGATACCCATTTATATACGCTTCATTTTGCAGATGACCAAGTGGTAGTTACCCAAGATAAAGAAGACCTTGAATTTATGACGCAGAGTGGGGATTAACTGTCAACTGCAGCAAAACTAAATATATGTGTATCAGTGGAGAAGAAACAGATTTGAAAGTGGATGACAATATCATAGTAAAATCTTGTTCTGATTATATCTACCTTGGAACAAAGATCAGTCAAAGTGGACAAACTGAAGAAGAAATATTGGAGCGAATAACTAAAGGGAAAAAAGCTGTCTAAACTCACTATTATGGTCAACAAACATCTCTAAGGAAAGAAAACATCTTTAATACAATGCAATATTTAAAAGCGTTGTATTGTATGGATGTGAAACATGGCTGATAAATAAAACTTTAGAACGTAAACTGCTGGTTCTTGAAATGGACTTTTGGCGAAGATCTACCGGAAAGTCAAGGATCGAAAGGATAACCAACGAGAGAATTAGAGAGATTATGGACGTAAAGAAAACTATTCTCGATGAAATCGAACAACGTCAGCTGGTATGGTATGAACATGTGGAGAGAATGATGGACGAACGTCTACCAAAACAACGGAAGGCGTAGAACGCTATGAAACCGGATATATATATATATATATATATATATATATATATATATATATATATATATATATATATATTAGAAACCTATTCCCAAGAAACTAAAGAATCTCACCATGTGATTTGAATTCGTTCACCTTCGCGACTTCAAGCAACCTCGTTACTTGAACCTGCCTGACTGCTTCGAATAATAATACCTTCATCTCAGTCTAATAAGTTTTGGTACTCTCTGAGAATATGATAGTTTTATTCTCCTCTAGACCCTACTTACATTCTTGGCCATCTGTAACGCCATTCACATAAAGATGGCTTCATAAGAGCACGTATGAGGATTATTACTACGATGTGCAGTTTTTTTTTCTTAACGGAGTACACTCCCTGGTAAAGCTCTAATTGGATCCAATTATATATTCCTTGATATGTTTCATTCTTAAGGCTTCCCTCCGGCATTCGATCAATTTGCAGTAGTCTTAGTTCCCGCTTACTAACAGTAGTTGACTGGGGTTCATTTGATTTAACCGCAGGACCCTTCTTTATTAAACGACCTATTTTCTGACCTCCGTTTATACCACTTAATCAGTTTGATGAGCCATGCATTTAAAAGATTACATAAAATACTATGTAATAGAATTTTTAGAAAATGTGAAGCCAACCTGAAAAATACCCAATTTAGCTTTAGAAATGAAATGGAGACGAGAACGGCTCCTTTAGCTATTCGAGTTCTGATTTAGAATTGCCAGAATATACAGAAGCATACCTTTCTTTGTTTTATTGACTATGAAAATAAGTTTGACAAAGTTCAACACAAAAAATTAATAGACTTATTGGGAACAACAGATATAGCTGAAAAAGACATTCATTGTAATGAAAACTTATATTGGCATAACAACAAATAAAGTAAAACGCCCAGATATAGGACTTAGACAGGAATGCATATTATCACCTCTACTGTTTAATCTATATAACGAGGTTATTTTCAATGAAGCTTTTGAAGATAAAGACAGGGGAATCAAAGTAAACGGAGTATTCATCAATAATATCAGATATATGGAAGACTCAGTTTTGATAGTCGATAGTATTGATTTGTGGATGATGATTAGTCAACTGGACACCATCAGTAACAAATATGGACTCAAAATAAATAGCAGCAATATAAAGTTTATGGTAGTTAATAGACGGCAGGTACCTTATATAAATCACAGTAAATAGTACCACCCTAAAACGCGTCTCAAATACATATTTAGGTAGTTCACTATACGTAGAATGGGATAACGACAAAGAAATTAGGTACAAAAGAGAAATGGCCCATAAATATTTTTTCAAATTTAGGAAAATATTGACTAGCAGAGTTTAATTCTAAGACTGCGATACGCTGTGTTACGTGGAGTCCGTTTTGGTTTACGCTGTGGAGACATGGACGCTGAAAGCATCATTCATCAATATATTAGAATTTTTGAAATGTGGACTTACTGAAAACTATTAAGAGTACCATGGACCGATCGAGTAACAAATAAAAAAATCTTAAGGCGAATAGGACAGAGAAATGTTTCTTAACATAAAGAAAATGAAGACCGCTTACTTCAGATACTTAATAAGAAACTCCAAATGCCCACTGCTCGAACTAATAGTCGAGGACAAAATGGAAGGAAGAATAGGAGTAGGAAGGAAATAAATGTCCTGGTTAAGAATGTTAAGACAATGGATAGGTTCAATAACCATCGGGGACCTGGTACACACAGCAGCAGACTTATGAAAATGTGATCGCCAACATTCAATAGTGTGGATAGGCAGATGAAGAAAAAGAATTCTGGGAGGCACACTATTTTGAAGACTATTAAGAGTACTATGGACCGATCAAGTAAATAAATGAGGAAATCTTAAGACGAATGGGAAAGGAGAGAGAAATATTGCTTAACATAAAGAAAACGAAGACAGCTTACTTTATACACTTAATGAGAAACCAAAAAAAACCGCTCCAACTAATAGTCCAGGACAAAATGGAAGGAAGACTAGGAATGTGAAGGAAATAAATGTCCTGGTTAAGAAACTTAAGAGAATGGACAGGTTTAATAAACATCGGAGACATGGTACACACAGCAGCAGACTTATGGAAATGTGATCGCCAACATTGAATAGTGTAGATAGGCAGATGAAGAAAAAGAATTCCGGGAGCCACACTATTTTGAGGACTATTAAGAGTATCATGGACCGACCGAGTAAAAAATGAAGAAATCTTAAGACGAATGGAAAAGGTCAGAGAAATGTTTCTTAACATAAAGAAAATGAAAAGTGCTTACTTTAGACGCGTAATGATAAACCCTAAATACCAACTGCTACACCTAATAGTCGAGGACAAAATTGAAGGAAGATTAGGAATAGGAAGGAAATAAATGTCTTGGTTAAGAAAGTTAAGAAAATGAACAGGTTTAAGAACCATAGGAGTCCTGGTACACACAGCAGCAGATTTATGGAAGTCTGGTCACCAACATTCAATAGTGTGCAGAAGCAGATGAAAAAAAAGAATTCTGGGAGCCACACGATTTTGCAAACATTCTTTGTCAAATTATATAGTAAATCCTTACACTCGGATGGAAGTCTTGAAGTTACAATATAATCCCTCAGCACCAACGTGGCTAACCTGCTATCTGAACATATGTTCGTGATGTTATTTCCGATGCTGTTTTCCTTATAGAGATAGTCACATTACAGAATAACAAAAATTGCTGTTTAAAAGATCGTTGCATGTTTTCCAAAAAAATAAGACTTTACGACTACTATGCTCTTACCGAACACTCCAGCTCCAGCTCTTTCATCCTGTCTAGATTTGTCTATATACCACTTGGATCCATTTCTCGAAGGAGCTTGCTCTTATTTCTAATCCTCTTTATTTCGCAAAAGTAAAGAGAATGATTTGGTTTTAGAACCGAAGTCATGTAGTTTGTTCCCATTATATCTCATAAAGGATGGAGATGATAGAGCCTAGAGAGTGAAATCTCTATAAATAAGTAGAGAGGAGAGAAGTTAATTAGAACTACCGGTGTCTTAGTGGGACTCCTTATTGCACTCAATATTCCTAGATATGCCATTCTTTGAAATGTATCAAGATAAAGACAATGTTTACGTCAGATTGTGTGCGATTGTAGAGTAGATGATCCTAAAATGGATAACCATAGTACATGTCCCACATTACACTCTTGGTGGCAGCTCATATGTACATCCTAATGATCAATTACAAACTCAAAAAGTACATATGAGCCTTAATATTATCGTTGTAGTTCAGTAGAGAGCTCAGAATGACTCGCAGGTACTTGAACCTTTCCCTTAATTGAAGAGTCCTTCGTCACCTGCATTATTCTGGGTAATCTCGATATTTTTCTTCTTCAGGTTGGAGTTTATATAATATTTAATTTAAATACCAGTTTTTTTGGGATAGTAAGTAAAATATATTCAAGTTATATTACTCAAAATTTGAAATCATTTTGCGATATAGATATCTATTTTAAAAATGAAATCGCCAAAAAAAATTAATATATCAGTATTTAATATAAACAAACTCATTTATTTTTCGAATATATTTTTGTAAACTCCATTGCATTGTACTTTGATGTTGGATTAAAAATTTTTTTTTTTCGAAATGAATACGAATTATCGACTTTTTCAAATAAAGTTTATTTACGTCGACTTAAATTCGAAATAAATATATTGTGCTATTACTATAAGTGAGAATAATCCACCTAATTTAATTTGAAATAATGTTTGGTGGATGTAATTACAGGCATTTTTATAAGATTACAATAACTGAGAAACATTGAAACTTCTATGATTATTCATTATCCTGACGTTATCCAAAAAGCTAAAGCAACAAGACCTTGTGAGTTTCAGTTAAAGTTTATCCGCTTATATTTTGGAAAACATTGAAATTGCAAACTTACGTCTGTATTATTCTACAGCGTAATCCTGGTTTAGTAAGGATCTGATCACAACGAAGTAAATATTGATATTGTAAAATATATGAAACAATTCAGTTATTAATTTGCTGATTACTGGAACCAGCAATCAGAAACATCATACAAGAAAATTAAAGAATGTTTTTAATAGATCATTACTAGACTAAACCTATCATAATCATCATCTGTATCAAATGAACATATGAACATTATGTCTTCATTAAGGCTGGTAAATACGCAAGTTTGTAGTATATTCAATGTGGTTTTACAGACCTTCAAAAATATGATGATGTTTGCTACCCATCTAAAAACAATAAGAAAACGCAAGTTTTTAAATAAAATCTTATTAACTTGGCCTGTAGTTAGTAAAATAGTAATAATTTGTTTGTAATGCTGCGTGCTGCTATTTTGAAACCCTTAAACAAATATATTAAATAAAAAATACTTAATATCATAAATTTCTTGTTATTAAAATAATCTTGATGGTACTTCAGTGTTGAATTCACATCCAGTATTATCTATATGTCACTCGTGTTAAATCCTTAATATTAATGAAATGTTTTAAAATAAATTTTATTAAAATATTAAACGAAAAAGCAAGTTTTTTGTTTAAATTCATCCTACAGTTTTAAGAGTACGTATGTTGTTAAGGAGTTAAATTTCATACCTACTTTAGAAATATTAGAAACAGATAAATTTTCTTTATTTTATTTTGTTTCTCTGGATCCATTTTTAATCATCATTATCATCAAATGATGTAAGTCTTGGAAACTTACGTTTGTGTACTTACCAATTTGCCGATGACTAGGTGATCATATCTAATTTTGAGGATTACTTACAATATAATTAAAGTGAAAGCTGCATAGGGACTATTACCTATAATGTTTGGAAATAAATACACATAAAACAAAATATCGACCAACACGAAAATATAATGTGAAGCTGTTATTAAAAGTAGTCTGCTTTCAGGAGTGGATAGGTGGAAGACAATAGAATATAATACAAAAACCTTAAAACCTTAATGCATATATTTAGAAGATCATCCTTTAAGAATGAAGAAATGAATCAAAAAGTGACGATAGATGGTTCTTTAATAGCAGATGTTGAATGTGAAATAGCTTATACAGTGTCGATGATATTTTTAAAGCATGAGAGACATATACACACAATTTTCATCAACCTCATCATCATTTGATGTAAATTTTGCAGACGTATGTATCATTGATCTTTGATTTCACATACAAAGATGACAAAAAAATTAAAAAGGAAATAATGCCAGCAGGAAGAAAAATTGGCTGCCTAAATGGAATAGTTTAAAACCTGAAATCCAAGAAAGGTGGAAAAAACGAAATCTATTAAATTAATTTTACTAAACTGTTATTGAAAGTAGTCTATGCAATGGAGACGTGGACGTTAATAGAAATGGACATATTGAGAACATCAATAGGAATAATCGGTCGATATCGAGTTCAGAATGAAGAAATAAATCGGAAAATTGAGATAGATGGCTCTTTAATAGCAGTAGATGTTGAAAGGTTCAAGGTAATAAAACAATGGGCAGTTGATACAATTATTGTCATCATTATCATTGTCATTTGATGTAAATCTTGGAGACGTACGTGGTAAACTTTGTAATTTGTCGATCATTACATGATTATACCTAATGCTGAGGATGACTTACAATGCAAGATGAGAAAGCTGGAGAGGGAATATAAGTTATAAGGTTTAGAAATACATACCCATAAAATAAAAAAGTAAGTATATTCTACAATGAATATATATATATATATATATATATATATATACATATCTATGATTAATCTTCGATTTCACATAAAAAGGCGATAAAAAGATTATAAAGAAGATAACGCGCGCAGAAAGAACAATTAGCTACCTAAAGACGTGGAAGATAATAGAAAATGATACAAAGAAAACTTAAAGTGGATACAATTTTTTTGGAAGATCAGTAAGAAGATCCGATCCAGATGAAGTTTAATATGAATAGATAAATTAGAAAATTGGGATAAATGGCTTTTTAATAGCGGATCTTGAAAATAAAATGGCTTATATAGCAGGTGTTGAAAGTAAAATAGCTTTTATAGTATCGATGATATGTTTAAAGTATGAAAGACACAAGATAATAAAAAAAATCATCAATTGATTCCTTTACTATCAATATCTTCAATATTTGTAGTAAATTTTAGAGAGATAAGTATAATTGATTTTTGATTTCACATAAAAAGATGACAAAGAAATTAAAAAGAAAAGAACACCAATAGGAAGAAGAATTGGCTGCCTAAATGGAATACTTTAAAATCTGAAACCAAAAAAGATGGAAAAAACGAAATATATGAAAACTAATTATACTAAACTGTTATTAAAAGTATTCTATGAAGTGGAAACGTGGAAGATAATAAAATATAATATAAAAAAAACTTAAAGCCATTGAAATGGACATATTTAGAAGATCAGTAGGAATATTCGATAGAGATCAAGTTCAGTATGAAGAAATGAATCAAAAAAACTGCCGTAGATCGCTGTTTAATAACAGCAGATATTGACAGTAAAATAGCTTAAATAGTATCGATGGTGGGTTTCAAACATGGAAGATACAAGATAATAAAAAAAATGACAATTGATACAATTATTGTCATCATTTGATGCAAATCTTGGAGACGTACGTGGTAAATTTTGTAATCTGCCGATCATTACATGATTGTACATAATTATGAGGATGACTTATAATGTAAGACGGGGAAGCTGAAAAGGAAATCTAAGTTTTAAAGTTTTAAAATACATACACATGACACCAAAAAGTAAGTATATCCTACATTGAATATATATAAATAGCTATAATTGATCTTCGATTTCTCATAAAAAGGTGACAAAAAGATTATAAAGAAGATAACACAAGGAGAAATAACAATTAGTTACCTAATAGCGGATGTTGAAAATAAAATGGCTTATATAGTAACGATGAAACGTTCAAAGCATGGAAGGTACAAGATAATAAAAAGGAAATGGACCATGGATACAGTTATTGTAATCATTATCATTAACCTTTGATGTAAGTCTTGGAGACGTACGTGGTAAACTTTGTAATTTACCAATCATTACATGATTATACATAATGATGAGGATGACTTACAATGTAAGACCAAAAAGCTGGCAAGGTTTGGAAATAGAAAATGATATTAAAGCAAATTTAAAGCCATCGCAATGGGCGTATTGGGAAAATCAATGAAGAAGTAAATCAGAAAATTGGGATAGATGGCTCTTTAATAGCAGATGTTGAAATTAAAATGGCTTATATAGTAACGATGAAACGTTCAAAACATGGAAGGCACAAGATAAAAAAAATGGACCATTGATACAATTATCATAATCATTGATGTAAATCTAAGGTCCTTGTAATATTTGATATTTTTCTAATAATTTAAGAGAAACACAGATGTTAAGTGTAAAATGCTTCTTTGCAGTCATTTTAATTTGTTCATGAGTATATTTTTAAAATAAATGCGTATTTGCACGAGAAATAACAAATAATATTTTCAAGGGTATATGATGATTAACTCCATGACACCATAAAAATTACATTTTTAGGTAATAGATGTAGATATCATCAAAATATACAAACTAAATAATTGTATGTGTATGTAATTTTTACAAGAATTGCTTGGACGTTTAAAATTTTCCCTAAGTGTAACGTCTTATCCCATTTCCTCTATTCTATTCCTATATATTTTCCATTGTTGTGCGCCAAATAAAATACTCTTCAATGCATTTCATTGAGCAATTCTATATTTAGTATCAACGAAATAATTATATTTAAAATTACGAAGAATCATTACGATTTCTTAGGTGATTAGAAAGGATTGTTCAACCCAGACCATAAAAGTTAATTTTATTAGATATTTAAAATTTAACTTAATTCAGTTTAAGTTTATTTTTGTTTGATTAAGTTCCTCACAATTCACGTTTTTTGTATTAAAATGTTAAAAAGATTGAGACGTCATTTATTTTCTAATATCTTTAACAAAAGAATTAACATTATTGAATTAAATAGTATTGAAAGTAGCAGGGAAGAATTAAAATTTGAATATTTTTTCGAAAAATATATTTTACATTGTCTTTTCTTTTTAATTTAAAATTTTTTTACAAACATTAATATAAGTGAATTTTTTAAAATTATTGCTTGAAAAATTTTATAATAAATATTTAAGAATGCTGATATAATACAAACTAAGAATTATTTCAAAAATATGAACCCTAAATAAATGATAATCAATGCTACTTAGCAACGAATATTCTACCATAAGCAAAACATACGTAAACGTCAATTAATAGTAAAGTAGAAGTAAGAAAGAATGAAGAATCTGAAATTAGTTTCCTGTAGTTTTTAGGAAAAGTGACTAATGCAAAGAGTAAAGAGTTGTTTTAAAAATGTATTGAAAGGTGTTTTATTAAAAAATAATATTTTAGCTATTTTCTTGTAAAACCAACTTTACAGGACTCGCACTTACCTCTATTTTTATAACTTATATAGATATTCTATTTTTTCTTAAGAGGCTGTAATAAAATTATATATAAGTTATTCTTTATCTTTTAGTTGATCCGTTTTCAGAAGTTACTTGCAAGTTATGAGAGCGCTATTGAATGAAATTATCCAGACAAATTTTTCGAACAAAATTTTTGACAACTGTGTAACAGCTTTTGATATTTGTAAGGACATAATGGAGGGGGACAATAAATTTCATTTTATATGTTTGTTGCCTAAAGTAACAAAATTGGTACATCAGGGTTTGAGGCCCAAGATAAAACTTTTTGAAAATTAATAATATATAATTCAAACTAAGCAAAGGTGGGCTTATTAGTTGCAATTACAAGAATTCACATGTCTTTTTACTTTTGATAATGTGTTCGTTATAGAGCACAATGGAGCAAAATGATTTAAAATAAAAATAAATAATATGTAGAAATTAAATTTATGTACGTTCATTTCCAACAGACCTTAAAAATATTCGTTACAATCAATAAAAAAAATTAAATAATCGATCCAACATATACATATTTCTGGAAAACTGAGATGCACTATTAAAATGCTCTAAATGTATGAATACAAGAGTCCTCAAGGAAAAAACTTATAAGAGTGTGTTATCTTGAGAGATTTATCTAGTCTTTTCAGTTTTTGTGATATTTTTACGTTATACAGAGTATTTAAGATAAGGACGGTTATTATGGGAATCTCGATAATACACCAGATGGTAAAAAAATTTCAGACAATTTTGAGTAAGAAGTAACCAACTACCGGAGATTGTAAAGAGACTAAATACAGGACTAGTCATGATAGTCAACGACAGTTAGTAATGTTCAATGAATATTGGACACAACCAAGTAATTATAATAAGTTAGGAGCCTTTGAGAATTTGAAAAGACGGTTTTTTGGTTTTAGAAGATCAGGTATTGGTTATATAGAAAAAAGTTCAAATAATAAATTGTAGGTATTTAGAAAACCTACAATTAGAGCTGCGGCGTGATATATTTCATTAAATAATTAGAAATAAGCGGAAAAACCGTAGAAATTTGCGTTTTTTTTTTGTTTATGCCATAATTACTGCAAAAATAACTTTTTTGTTAGTTTATTCCCCGATAACGAAAAAAAAACAGCATCTATCCAGCGATTAAGGTTTTTGTGTTATTAAGATAGGTTAATTTGTTTCTACAGAGAGATTTTTAACTTGTGGAAAAACGACGAAATTTTTGTCCTAAATGAAACTTCGGTTTACTCTTCATACCTTATATTTTCATAAAGTATTTTTGATAACTCGACTTTTTTTTTATAAAGTCATTCCATTTTTAATGTCAGAAAAGAGTATTTTTCCCGTTTGAACAAATTGAGTTCTACTTTTGATATTCCAAAAGCTAAGGATTTTTCGCTCTAAAAAAACAATTAATAGAAGGAGGGTTACTGATTTTTCTTCAAAAAATCACTGTGGCTTCATTTATAACAACTAAGAAATGGTTCTGGGAGTACTGAATTTTTCAAAGTTTACATTTTTCATTACTTTTGATGATTTGGTAAAATACTTATTCAAAAATATTAAAAACATGGTCGCGATGGATGAGCTAACCACATGCTAGCTTTCTGAGAATGGAGACGACGGCTTCAAATTCAAACGGTAGCCTTTAAGAAAGTAGCATTAATTTACATTGTTAATAATTTAGTTTATCAAGGCTTAAAAATCAAAATTTTAATGAAAAATAAATAAATCTTTTGTTGCTTTATTTACCAAATTCCCTATATTTATTCCACTTGCAAACATTTAAAAAAAAATATATACGGAGAATTTATTTTCTGCAACTACAATTGTAGTCTTCTCTCCATAGGCGTTTTCATCACCTAATAGTATCATTAGTGCAGCTGTAACGAACCAAAAGCAACATTTGCAGGAAACAACCGTCTATATAAAATATAGAGACATGTCGGTAAAATACTAAACTTGCAGACTGTTTCGATGTCAAACTGAAAAATTTCGCCAATCAGACGACATCTATACAGCCACCGAGGCAGTGTGGAACTTAAAAATTAAAATTTCAGTAAGAAATAAATAAATGTTTTACTATTGTGTTTAACAAGTTCCCTATATTTATTGTTCTTTCAAGCAGTAAAAGGAAAAAAATGTATACAGACAATTTATTTCCTGTAAATATAGCTCAGTTCTCTCTTCATATTCATTTTCGACAACCTAGCATTCTTATCAGTGAAGCTGTAAACGCGTGTGGAGAGAGGTCCAAAGTTGTGTTTGCAGGAAAAAGATTGACTGTTTATATTTTTCCCTTTAACTGCTTAAAATTAGAGTAAATGTAGGCAACTTGTTACACAGAGCAGTAAAAGATTTATTAATTTCTTACTGAAATTTTAATTTTTAAGTTTCCTAATACTCCGTTAAACTGACGATAATTTTCAGTCTGACATCGAAGAAGCCTGCAGGTTTATTATCCTGCCTACGTGTATCAGAATCTATACAGACGGTTGCTTTCTGCTAATATTGCTCTTGTCCATTACAGCTCCACTAAAGAGACCATTAGGTGGTTGAAACGCGCAGGAAGAGAGGATTAGAGTTGTATTTGCAGGAAATAAATTTTCTGTATATTTTTTCCTTTAACTGCTTGAAAGGAGAATAAATATATTCAACTTCTATGAAGACTCATGTGAAGTACTTTATTAATATTTATTTAGGTCTCTTTTGAATTTAATGTTTAAACATTCTTGATAAGGCTTTAAGGAGAAGTGCGACATTGCAGTTTATATGTATGTTTTCAGTTAGTCCATTATTAGTAGATCCACCGTCTTCGTCAACCATATGAGTACGTTTGTGAGTCATTTTATCACAATGTAATTAAAAGATACCGAAGATTAACCGCGGTTTATAAAATGCCATGCGCAGAAAAAGTGCGTAGAATTCCAAGACAAATAAGAAGCTCGGGTCCGAAAAATGACAATACAGTTTCATCCTTATTTGGAACCCATCAGACCATTACTTCCTGTACAATCCGTTATCTCGCAATCGCGCCCTATTTACTGCTCTTTAAAAAGAAAACACAAAGAGAAAACAAGAATAGCGGCATCTCGACGAATTAGTCAATAATACAAGAGCAACATCCACTAACAATATTGTATATAACGACCATCTGATGTCGAGACGGTAAAGTAAAAATAGAAATACATCATATTCGATCTACAGAGCGCTATCCAAAAGATAGAAATCACATCATTTGGCATCGGCAACCAAACTGATCATGAGGTTTCACCTTTCAAGAAGGTTTCGTACCAACGATCTCCCTATGGAAACCCTACGTGCTTTTTAAGCCAACAAATATAAAAAAAGAGATAAAGTTATCGTCCGTATTATTTTAAATAAAATTAAAAATTCTGTCCGCAAAGCACAGAATTTCCCGTTTATTTAAAATTACGACCAAAACTTTATTTACCGAATGCAAGGACCTGATAGGTTCCAAATAAGAACGAAACAGCGCTGTTGTTATTCATCGGACCTGGATCTTCTCAATTGTCTTGGGGTTCCCCGCACTCTTTAATACGTTTACTAACAATTTATGTCCATACTGATGAGAATTTTGTATTTTATTTACAATTACATGGACGCTAACTTAATATATATAAATATATATATATACATATATATATATATATATATATATATATATATATATATATATATATATATATATATATATATTATACACATATATATTTATATATATATATATATATATATATATATATATATACATATATATGTATATATATATATATATATATATATATATATATATATATATATATATATATAATTTTTCTTAATTTTGTATTTTCTTGGGTTTAGAACCTAAACCCAAGAAAATACAAAATTAAGAAAAATGATATAATCTATGGTTCAAGAATCAAGAAAATAAACATATATATATATATATATATATATATATATATATATATATAATTATTAATAGAGTAATCTTGGGTATTGATATAATGCGTCTTTGAACAACATTTAAAAGTGGACTTATGATAAGTATTAAAATGGATTGGCGAAATCAGTGAAAAATAAAAATTATTTCACAAAAAGGATAATATAGAAATAAAAAACTTCCCAATTAAGGCAATAATATACAAGATACGTCTCCTTTTTTAAGCCTGAGGTTATTCCTACGACAGCGCAGGCATTCTGTAGTCGCTCTTCTATTTTAACATTTGTTTCTAATATGTTAAAACAACCGTTTTACAAAATCATCGACAGTAGTTACAAAAATAACTTTATAGGTATTCAAAGCCACAGGAACGATTTCTTAATTGGTTGAAACCAAGCCGCAGTTATTTATTGAAATAAAAATTCCCAACTATTCCCTAATAGGTTAAGGAAAGGTCAACTATTTTTTTAAGTGTGCGGAAAATCGTTAGCTTTCGGAACATCGAAATAAGACTAGCATACAAACAATATCTGAGGCTACAGTTAAACATGAAGAAAAAATTACCATTTTTTTCCAATAAACACCGATTTGTTTTTTAGTTCGACTTGCTGGTAATATGTTATGAAAATATAGTTTTAGGAGTAAAACGCAGTTTATTTTGGTGAAAAAATATTCTTTATAAATATATAAATACTAATTTTTTTGTTATCATGAAGGCTTTCTTTTTGGGAATAAAATTATGATAACGCCATTTTTGCAATACCTGTTGTATAATCAAAAATTGCTAATTTAAGTGGATAGTTCCTCTTTTGGTAGTAACTAATTTTCAACATGAGCCACACCATAGCTCAAACTGTAAGTTTTCTCAATACCTACATCTTATTATATAAACTTCTTTGTCTATCTTTAATACCTGAGCTTCCAAACCTACCATCTGTTGACGTTTTTAAACAGTCCTATTTAACTGTTGGATATAAACAGCAATCACCAACTCCATGGCTGACCTTTGTAAACGCTAATAGTCGATTACCTCTCACCTAAAAATGTCTGAAATACATTGAGTCAATTTTTTACCAACTGTACTATAACCGTCTTCCTAATTTAAGAACCAACGATATGATGGTAAGAAATTTTTGAATAATCCAGTGTTTAAATTATTTAAAAGAAAAACAGAATTTTTGAATTTTCAAGTCTAATTTTTCTCTTAATAGTCGTAAAAAAATTAAAACAAAGACTAATTTAACATTGTTAAATTCAGAATCAGCATTGAATTTAAAAAAAAAATGTAATTGATATTGGTCTCTTGAAGACGAAACGTGAAATAAATAAACGATAACTCTATTTTCACGCTCATTAAAAATTGTTACAAACAAATTTTATCGGTTTCACTGTAATTTCAAATTGACGCCAAAAAAACATAATAGAATTCATAATCCGAAACTTATGTTTTTTTTTTAAATAACTGGAATAATAAAATCATATCAAAAATTTCCGGTTACTGTATCGTTGGTTCTTAAATTACGCCACTTCTTGCTCATCTAACCACACCTATATTCCCATACTAGCCCACATTATCTTTGATACTCTGGATAATAAAAAAAAACAATCCTAACGTTGATCACCATTCAAAATTTGAAACGTGAAAGCTCATTAAAATTAGCTAAGCGGTTCTGAAATCACAGTGTATGAAAATTATGATAAAAATTTCTTTGTCGTATAAATTAAAATACAAATTATTTAATAATAGTGTATAAAATAAAACATGTGCCATAATCTAACATGTTAGGCAATAATTATATAAAATGATGATAACCTAGTTATTTATGCTTCTATAGTAAAGCTTTAAAATAATTAAAATTCATCTTCAAACCCGAAGCCTAAACATCCAATAAGTGCGGCATATTACTTGCAATGTAAATTCTGTTGTTTTATATAATACCATTCTTCAAATTAAGGTTAAAATCTTATAAAACCCTTTTCGTCAATTCGGCGATGTTGCAACAAACTAAAAAGTGCCGTTTTGATGAAAATGTAATTTCCTGTACTCTCCCATGAGTTGCATACCAGTGGCTCAACTATTACTAAGCATAGATGTTGCTTAACAAACAGATATAGAAACTTGTGAGTTTAGCTTAGAATTGTGTTACTTCTCGATGTGTTTTTGTTTAAAAAATAGCATCATATTATAAATGTTTTAAATGTTTTGTATTTGTTGAACTTGTGTACCTACGAGGTTGTATCAGGATAATGTGGAAGTTTTCAAAAAACTATTTAAAAGTAAAATTTGTTTCAAACCACCAGTAATTATTTTTAATAAATTTAAAATAAACGATCTTCATAAACAATGAACTTTGTGAGCAATTTATAAGATTGTGTAAATTCAAATTCTGTAATGATGCAAAATATTGTTTACTTACTTTCAGATTGGAAGCCTAATTTAACCAGGTAAAATTTTATCGGAAAGAATAATAATTCAATCAGTTGTCGAAAAAGAGATCATATTTTTCTCTAAATGGATGTGGATCTCTTGCTTACAAGGTCAAACAAATTTTGACAACTAAAAAATTTAAATGAACTTTTAAATTTTGCCGTTTAACCTGAAATGATTTTATACAGAAATTATTCAACTGGATAACATAATACTGGTAGATTGAAATAAACAAAGCAGAAAAATTAGGAAAAAAAATTCATCAAACTTTTCGATAGGTTATTTTTTCATATTACTTAAATTTTAATCATTATGCTTACTTCAAAAATTGGTATTTTAATAATTCGAAAATTCCTAAATTTCCAGAACAACCTCATATTTAAAAATATTTCAGTTAAATAAGTATGGTGGTAAGATTTATTGAATTTTGTGTTATCTTATTAAAATGAACAGGCAGTTGTCATAATGTGACATATAAAGATTGTTCTTAATTGAGGGTATTTATAAAGATTCTATCTTATGGTAGTTTATCTGTTAACCGAGTTTCTATCTATTTTCTTCAAATTTCGAGTATACCTTAGTGACTGTAGACTGCAAAACTTCACAAACAAATTTTAATCTCACAGCCGAGTTAATTAATATGAAAAATGCAACATTTAACACAGGCTATGTGAGAAGCTCCTTAGTTAGTGTGCCATAATTATATATATATATATATATATATATATATATATATATATATATATATATATACTTCTCTAGAAATGTTTTTAAAAAACAAATAGCTCATGTATAACATTATAAGATATGATATAGTACAAAGTGGGGTAGCCTAGCAAAGCTATTAATTAACATCTGAAAAGTAAATTTTCTTATCTAACAATATTTCGATCGTCGCTTAGAATTCATACTAGAATGGAGAAGAGGCATGCGTAAGTTGATTGTTTAAATATCAACGGTCATGTATAATCAACTCACGGCTTTTAAATGTTACGTATTAAGGTGCGTATAAATAAGGCGAGACGGGCGCGTGACGAGCGTGTAACGAGTATGCTTCGAACTTCCAGCGAGACTCCTTTGAAAATTTCCGATTTGAATTGTTGTCGAGAGCAATTGTCGGCGGGTTTCAAAGGAGATAATAAATGGAATTTGGTCACAAGAAGTCAATTTGTTTATAGATCTATTATTTTTGAGTAGCTAGACCGATACTCGCTGCGAACCATTGTCTGTCGGTTTTTTTGGTGCGAACTCAAAGCATTTTTTTATCTAGTGGGACGGGTTTATGGCACGCCCTTTGGAAAAAATTTACTTTGTAACAAGATTGAAAACACGAGATTTTCTTATTTTTTTTATTAATGAAATGCAATTTATTTAGCACTTGCCATTGACTAAAAATTGTTTATAAGTGAATATGGAGTGGTCTGAAGAAAATATGTTGAATTTAGAGAAGACCTGCAAATAATTCCAAAATTTGTTAGTTACCGTCAGAACTTGATGATAATAAAACTCCTCTGCATAAAATTAATATAGCTACTTTCTTCGCTCACTTTCTACTAACTAAAACGTTCTTGAAAAATTTGAGTGGTCTGTTACTTAACTTAAATATTTTTTTTCTTTACCCTTTATTGGTTTACACCGCCCAGACGCTATAAATCTCTTTTGGCGCCGGGTGCCAAAGATAACAGTTCGAACTGGCAGAGTCCAAAGAGGTTCATTGCAAGTTCGTCGCAAGCTCGTCACATAATCGTCACGCGCTCATCTCGCCATATTTATACGCAGCTTTAGATGTAAGTAAGTCTGCGGAACTACAAAATATGGTTACATCCGATGAGCTATCTTAATAGCACTCTAGATATATTATTACAAGGTCAATCCTTAACATAATAAATTTTTTGTGACTGTTAAAACATTAACATTTTTACGTAGGTCTGACTGTTTTTTAGAGTATTTTTAGATAAAAAGAATACATTATTTGTAACCTATTACCTTTAGTTTGGTCCATAGTAAAGTAAGAAATTAAAATGAAAAGGCTAAGCTGCTTACAATATAAAACAATATAACGACGTTTAAGCATATCTAAATTTGGCCTCTACTAGCTATTTTATTCATTTATTGGATATGCAACTGCTGCATTGACAAAAAAGCCCTTAGTTTCATTATATTTGATATTTTAAGGGAGCTCTTACATATACAATATTCTACATAGTTAAAATAAATCCAAATTCAAATTTTTAATAAACTTTGACAAGTTTCCTCTTTATCGAAGTTGGAATTAGCTTACTTTAGAGCTTTGATTATTGTAAAGGGTTGAAGTATAAACGGCTCGATAGTGTGGATCCACGAATGTAGAGTGATATTTTTCCTTTTGGTTTTAATTATTTGTTTTTAAACCATATACTATTCTAGTATGAACTTAAAGTGGGATTTGCACTAATAATTACGGATATAACCGACATTTATATAAATATAAGTAAATATGTCACATAATGCACAAATGCTGTTCTTTTAACTAATAAATGCACATATAACAATAGTATAAGTCAAAATTTTTTGCTGCCTAAATAATGATCGCTGTTAAGAGAAAGTATATATACGGTGTGATCAGTAAAGTTCTGCTTCGATCGAGATGAAAATTAACCAAAAAAACTGGTAGTCACGTGATTAGCATCAAAATTAAATTTTTTTCTATCCCAGACATATTTTATTTAAAGTATCGCCATATTAAATGTGTGTTTTTCTACAAAATCCAAATAGGGCTATTAAAATTTATTCATGCATCATATATGATGCAAAGTTTATTTGTTTTTTACCATATATAAAGTAACTTCATAAAATAACTATTTTGGAAACGTAGTTTGTGTCTAAAAGAAACACACATTTTAATTAAGACAAATAACTACACAATATCATCAATAAAGTCTAAATTAGGTGGAAAATAAATTTTAAATGCGTTTAATTTTTATATTATGATTTTTTTATTAGAAAATTGAATGAGATGCTAAAGTATGGAGGCCCCAGCCTTGTTACAGAGCTCACTGTTCTATTTCAAAAAATAATTCGCACAACGTCAGTACCCAACGAATGGCGGAAAAGCATCACAATTCCGATCCACAAAAAAGGATCAAAGAAACAACCGAAAACTACAGGGGAATCAGCCTACTGAACAGTTCAGCCAAATTGTTAACCAAAATACTGTCACAATGGATCGTAGACAAGTTAGGGGCGTGCGAAGAACAGCAGGGCTTCCGGAATAACCGCTCTACTATCGACGGTATATTTATTATCAGACAGCTGGTTGAAAAATCTATCGAATACGATAAACCGCTGTTCATTTGTTTTGTGGACTTTACACAAACGTTCGACCGAGTCAAACTGGAACACATAACGGAACTACTGTGAAGAAAACAAGTAGACGAAGCAATCATACGCACAATATACGAACTGAATTCCAAAAATACCATGATAATTAAAACAAATAACACTCTAACAGAGGAAATCCCACTATCCATGGCAATAAAACAGGGTGATAGCCTAAGTCCAGCACTTTTCAATGTAATCACGGACGAAATCATTGATGAGGTAAAAAGCACAAATATTGGGTACCCAGTGGGACACAACACCGTTCAGATTATATGCTTTGCACACGATGTTGCTTTGACAACAGACAGCGAGGACAACTTACAAAGAATGCTTTTCCAACTCAATCGAAAAGCCAAACAGTATAATATGAAGATATCTGTGGAGAAAACTAAAGCAATGGTAATAGCAAAAGAACCGGTAAGATGCCAACTAATCGTTGATGACAAACATGTCGAACAGGTTGGGAAGTTTAAATACCTGGGAGCACATATAACAAGTACCAGGGAAGTAATGGAAGAAGTACGCACACGAGCCAACAAAGCGGCCATATCAGGCCAACTAAGAGACATAATCTGGAACAATAAACATATTACGGTTGAGAGCAAAGCAAAAATTTACAAGATCTGTGTAAGACCGATACTGCCCTATGGCGCAGAAACAAGAAATGAAACAACAAAGACAAAACAAATTATGAGAACCACAGAAATGAAAACGCTGAGAATGATCACGGGAACAAGTTTAAGAGATAGAATAAGAAACGCAAAAATACGCGAGGACAGCGGAGTGGGGGATATTGTGAAGTGAGTTCGAAACCGTCGTAAGCAATGGAGAGATCACGTGGAACGAATGGACGATGACAGACTAGCAAAAACCGTGATGAGAGAGAAACCAATCACAAAACGGCCCCCAAAAGATGGAGAGACAGCTGGATTTCGACCTCAAACGAGGATCGATGAGACATTGTGTAGATAACAGAACTTGGTTCTACCTAAAAGAAGAAGAAGAAGAAGAAGACTTTATACAGGGTCAAAAACAACTAAACTTGGCGTCATAGGTGACCAAATTTAAACAGCCCTATTTGGATTTTGTAGAAAAACACACATTTAAAATGGTTCTACTTTAAACAAAACGTCAGGAATGAAGCATTGTCAAAACTAAAAAAAAGTTTTTCTAATAACTCTCTCGGTATTTTGAAATATAACCCCACTTTTGAATTTTTTTGAAAAAAAATTAGAATTGTCAGATAACGCTTATCACGTGACTACTATTATTTTTTGATTAATTTTCATCTCGATCAAAGCAGAAATTGTTGCCAAAGTCAAATTTCGAATAAAGCTATTAATAAAAAAATTTTCATGTATATATATATATATATATATATATATATATATATATATATATATATATATATATAAATTTTCATGTATATATATATATATATATATATATATATATATATATATATATATATATATATATATATATATATATATATATATATATATATATATGTCGGGACAAACAAAATTTTGTTCAAATTTATTCTTAAACAACCGTTGAAGTTTTGTGTCGACTTCGATCCTTTTTCTCAAGTTGTAAGCCCTTTTACCTTGCTTATTGTATTATACTGAGTGTGCAAAAAGTACTATTGGATTTGCTGTTACGCAGAATAGAACCAAAAGTTACATTTTATTCTTGATTTCTGAACGACAATGTTGTGTCAGATTATTTCTAAACATTTCTTTTTTTAATTGATACCAATATCTTGTTCTAAATAAGAGACCATTTGTTAAGGAAAACCACGCAATTTAGGTAAAACAAAAACAAATTTACAAACGTTACATTCTGATTAAGCAACACTGGTATTCTATTGCATAGCAACGTTACAATTAGATTTATGTTGTTTGCATTCCTTATCAGAAGTATCAGTGTATTGCTACTTTAAGTAGTAGTCAGAAGATGTTGCACGTGATGTTGCATTGAATAACATTGATTGTGATATAGCCAGTATCTTGGGAGAACAAAAAGAACTAGATCAGACGCAATCAGTCGCTTTTGTCAGACAGGCTCAGGGAAGCTATGAAACACAAGCCAGAGAGATTATTATTTTATTAATCTAACTACTTTACGATACCATAGAGTAACATCTATTATTATTGGTCGTTGATCTGAAAATTTACGTGATAAAATGATTTCTGAACAATCGTCCGCCATAGATTACATGAACCGGCATGCAAGTCAAAAAGACCAGTTACTTATTCAGCTTTACTAGCTGGATTCCATCCTCTCCTGATATTTTCTTAAAATCTGAAATAGTGCTTAGTATCTAACTATGTTAGAACAGAGTATATCTGCCCTTATAGTAAAGGGTTTGTTTAGTTGGTTGGGAACTAAAACACCTCCTCTAATATAAATGATTAAATTTTACTCGTGAACTTCGAATCGAGTAGACGAGAACATATCTGAAGAAGACGAGAAGCATACATTTTTTAAGACGGTAGTATCGTACTGTGGGCCGCACGTTCATTACAACCCATTTCAAACTTGGTTTTAAACGAAAATGGTGTTTTAACTGCTGACGTGATCAACGTCATTCTTTTCGGTTCATCTATTGGTCAAAATTTTTTTCTAATGCACTTCATGCCTATATAGAAAAAGTTGTTCCGACGTTTAGATTGACCTTCATATAATACTAATTTAAACCTAATCGAGCAAGTGTGGGACACATTAGGGAAGTTTATTCGCAAGCGACTACCAGAAACCATTCCCCAGATCTTCAAATGGCTGTTCATGAAGTGTGGGAAAATATTCCGCAAAAGGCAAGATTTATTAAAGCACGATATATATGTTTATTTGTTTTGCCAAAATTATCTATAATATTTTCAATTTTTATTATTTTTATGCATAAATTGCATAGTTTTTTTTTTTATTTTCTCTCTTTTAGAATAAAATTATTGGTAACCAAAAAAATTGACACAATGCAATCATTGATTCTACCCTGTATAAGACCAAATCCAATACAACTTTTTGTACACTCAATTAAAAATGATTATCAGGATTAAATTGCCAACAAAAAATTATTAAAATCAATTTAAAATTTAAAAATCTATTTAATAATTTATTGGCACAAAATTTTTTTCGATTTTTCAGAAGGGTATGTATTTAAGATGGGTCTCTTTTCTATATATGAAATTCTAGTTCTAGGATTTAGTAGATCAGAAATTCAGCAAAGATTTAAACAAACTGTCATTAATATATATATATATATATATATATATATATATATATATATATATATATATATACATAGCAATACTAAACAAATATAAATACAAAATAAATGACACTAAAGGAATCGGTATTAGGCTATAGCAATTTTTTTTAAATATTGATTTATATTATTTTTATGTGCACTAGCCAATGTTTTATAGCTCTACATTTTTAAGTTATTTTAGGTTGTCTCCACAAAACTTTATAGAATAAAACTTTATGTATTTTTATAAAGGATATTTATGTTCACTGTTTAGCTTATTTCTAAAAAGTATATTTAGATTCGTATTGTGTTGTGGATGTAAATTGTCAACTTGTTTAAACGATGTTTGTGTTCTTCTGAAATGGTAGAATTTTACAGAGTACTTACAATGAGCGTATTGTGAACTATTCTTAATTAATTCAGGTTTAATTTTTTGTTGCAGAGATTTTTTATCCAATAATCCCTTATTTTCTGTTTCTTTTAAGCTATAATCGCGTATTACACAATATGCAAACATACCATCGCATGTTTCTTTTGAATATTCTATCAATTTATAACAGGAAGGAGGAGATCACTTTAAAAAAAAAAGATCTGTTAGCATTTGATGGTCTGTCTGCATTATTTCTGGTTCTAACTCAGGGAAATTCAAAAATTTATACCTATAATTTGATATTTAAATTACAAGCTCATAGTGAATACATTCTGTACTTTAGAAACAGTCTAATACTTCAATACTGTTTTAAGACTTTTCATCACAATCAAAAGCTTTTTATCTATGGAGGTACCTGTATCGTGAATATTTGTTTCGTTGCTCTATTTTTATGAACATACTATAATTTTATCTGACGATATTTGGCACCTTGCATTTAATTTATAACAGCATTTCACTGAATTGTTAGGAATTGCTGCTATATCCAAATCGGATCTTCCAAATACTTTAAACTGAATAAAGTAGCAAAGATCATCGGTAAAATTTATTTGTAATACAAAACGATGCTAGAAAAGATCAGTGGTCTTTTATAGTTAGTGGGTGTAGACTAGACAGATAGTTTGGCTTGCAGCTACCTAGTAACACACTTTAGTTGTTCTGTATCTGGCCAACCAAAAACAGCTCAAGTAGCATAATCTTTTTACTCTCTTAATTGGTGCCAAATGATGTCCATAATCTAAATTTTAATTAGGTTCATAACTTTGTTTTATTTTCTACAAAATTTAGATCTTACTTAATAACTAAACTCTACTATAGTCTAAGTATCAATGCTATTGTAATACGCTTATTATCTAAAGTTGTTGTGGGCTAAGATGTTATATAATATAACTCTATTTATGTAAAATTTTGTTTTATTTTCATTCGTATTTCAACTCTATTCAACTGAGAAAAAAATGTTTCCCATTAAAATTTTGTCAATATCCATTGTGAAGTTTGATAGTTTAAACGGTATACTTATTAGAACATTTTGACAAATGGACACTTTCTGCGTTGTATACAGTAATTTAAAATCTTTCTCTGTGGAAATCAGACACGCTTTAATGAACTCTAGTAGCAACAAATACCTTTTTTAAGCTACCTAAACGACGTCTCTATACATGGAAGTCACCAGCTGATAAGGACAACAACATAGTTAGAAACCAGATTAATTACGTCTTGATAAAAAAACAAATCGAAACGCAGTACATTCAGTAAAGGCCTACCCAGGTGCGGATGTATTTTCGGACCACAATCCCCTTATCGCTAAATTCCAACTTAAATTAAAAAGGATACAAACAAATCATAACATCAAAAAACTAAATATACAAAAATTAAAATCAGAAGAAACGAAAGAAAAGCTGAGACAAGACATCAACACAAACTTAGAAAGTATACAAGGCAAGCCTGGGTTAAACGATGACAACGTTGAACAACAGTGGCAGTGTTTCAAAACGTCAATTATGGAACCAAGCAAGAAAGTACTTACAACATCAAGATACAAGAAAGAAGATTGGATGACAGATGATATTTTGGAGTTGATGGATGAAAGAATGAAACACAAGACCAACAAGACCCGATATCAACAGTGGCAAATTCAAATAAGAAGAAAAATAAGAGCAGCAAAAGACGAGTACCTTTCTGGAAAATGCAAGGAAATAAAGGAGTTGCACAAAAAGTTCGACAACTTCAACTTGCATAAAAAAGTCAAAGAACTAGCTGGAATAGAAAAGAGAAAAACCTCAAACGTATTGCTAGACAAAGAGGGAAACATTATTATGGAAACACAACAAAAATTATGCAGATGGAAAGAATACATACAGGGACTATTTGAAGATCAAAGACACGAAAATACTTCTATAAATAGTCTGACCGGTGACATAGGGCCTGAAATTACTAAAGCAGAGGTCATTTATGCATTAAGGTCGATAAAAACTAATAAAACTGTTGGTCCAGATGAAATGCCAGGTGAGTTGTTGAAGCTGATCAATGACAAAAATTTAGATTTATTGGTGAGATTATTTAATACAATTTACACGACAGGAACTATCCCCCGAGAAATGTTAACATCAACATTCATATGTTTACCAAAGAAAGCAAATTCAAAAGAATGCAGTGACTATCGAACAATCAGTCTCATGTCACATACTTTGAAAGCCCTTTTAAAAATTGTTCACGCTAGGATACATTCCAAATTGGAGCTGAATATTAGTGACACACAGTTTGGCTTCCGGAACGGGATGGGTACAAGAGAAGCATTATTTGCGTTTAATGTGCTTACTCAAAGATGCTTGGATATCAATCACGACCTCTATGTCTGCTTCATAGATTACAACAAAGCTTTTGATAGGGTCAAACATGACAAACTGATAGAGATTCTCAAAAGCAACAATTTGGA
This sequence comes from Diaprepes abbreviatus, assembly GCA_034092305.1. Classification (NCBI taxonomy): domain Eukaryota; kingdom Metazoa; phylum Arthropoda; class Insecta; order Coleoptera; family Curculionidae; genus Diaprepes; species Diaprepes abbreviatus. The sequence goes on along the minus strand of JASJET010000050.1, from coordinate 14,340,182 downwards.
TGAAAGGGATTTAAGGTTGATATCATATCTGTATTACAATCAGCGAGCGGCAGTAAGATTTGGACAGAAAATATAAGGAGATGTGGAAATACAAAGGGGAGTCAGACAAGGGTGTATATTGTCACCTTTACTATTTAACGCTTATTCTGAAGAGGTCATATTGGAAAGTCTTGAATCTGAAACAGCAGAGATAAAAGTAAACGGAGTTTTAATCAACAATATTAGGTATGCAGATGACACCGTAATAATAGCTGATAGTTTGAAAGACCTAGAAAAGATAATGAATAAAATATTAAAAGTTAGTGGAGAATATGCACTCTCTCTTAACACGAAAAAGACCAAGTTCATGATAATTAGTAAAAACAATAGCAATAATAATGAAACCCTAATGGTAGGAGGCCAGCACATAGAAAAAATTAAGAAGTACACCTACTTGGGAAACCTAATAACAGAAAATAATGACTATACCTTCGAAATAAAAACCAGAATCGAGAAAGCACGTGTCAACTTTATTAGAATGGAAAAGGTTATCTGCAGCAAAGATCTAACGTTAGCTCTGAAAATACGACTGACTAAATGTTGCTTATACAGTGTTCTATATTATGGAATGGAAGCATGGACACTGAACCGAGAGGCAATGAGAAGACTTAACTCTTTTGAAATGTGAACCTATAGAAGAATTTAGAGGATTTCGTGGGTGGATCGAGTTACGAACGCCGAAGTGTTGACAAGAATGGGGAAAGAAAAAGAAGTAGAGATAACAGTAAAACAGAGAACACTGCAATATTTCGGACACATTATGCGAGGAGAAAAATATAGCATCTTACGGCTCATAATCCAGGGCAAAATAAGTGGCAGAAGAGGCGTGGGACGACGACGAATTTCATGGCTAAAAAACCTGAGGGAATGGTTTGGATGCAGTTCAAAACAACTATTTAGAGCAACTGCCTCAAAAATTAAAATAGCTATTATGATTGCCAACCTCCACAATGGAGAAGGCACTTGAAGAAGAAGTAGGGTGAAGTCCATGTTGTGGTTTCGTAATATGTCAGATATTATTTTACTTTTCAAGGAACTTTCTACGAGCAGACTTCGGGAGAGGCCATGGGATCTCCTCTATCACCTGTGGTAGCTACCATCTTCATGGAAGCTTTCGCTTCTGCTCCTCTTAAACCTAAATTTTGGTGCAGAAATGTAGAGGACACGTTCGTAGTTTGGTCGCATGGCGCAGATAAACTCCATAATTTTCTGAATCATCTAAATCAACAACCCCCTAGTATAAAATTCACTATGGAAACTGAATAAAATGGTGCCTTTCCCTTTCTTGATGTACTAGTACAAAGGAAAGAGAATGGCAAATTAGGATATTCTGTGTAAAGAAAACCAACACATACAAAACAATCCGTCATAAACTCTTTAGTACATAGATCACTTTCAATATATGACGAACAGCCACTGAAATCAGAAACAGAAAAACTGACTAATGTTCTGAGAGGCAACGGATATTGCGCTGAAGATATAAAATGTTATATTAATAAATATAAAAACCCAACTCCTCAACAAAATGTCATAAATTAACCTCCTATGGACAGTGTCGTCTTACCTTAAATACACGGAACCACCCATAAGATTGTCAGATTGCTCCGAAAATCAAACATACAGACAACTTTCAACATATGTAAGAAAATTGGGCAATGTTTGAAGTCTCCAAAGGACGCAATTCCATTTCAAACAGAGGGCGTTTACAAGATACCGTGGTCTTGTGGTAAAGTGTAGGTGAGTGAAACAAGACGGTCTATATCCACTAGGCTTAAAAAACATGAAAGATATATAGAAAAGAAACAAATTGTATAGTCTGCTGTAACTGAACACCAGCATTGTTCAGGTCACAGTTTTAATGTAAAAGAAACTAAGGTGCTGGCATCAGTACCTAGTTTCTTTAAACGTAAAATTAGAGAATCAATCGAAATATGTAAATATGCAGGTTACAGTCTTCATCACACGTGGAAATTGATTGTAACGCTGTATTATGGTTCGCTGAGCACCAGTCGAGTATAAATACCGGGCTGTTGCTCCTCGATAGTCATTCAGTGTTCTAATCTAGTAGAGTAAAGATTCCTGAAGATAACTTGTGCAATCGTAGGCGAAACGTTGTTTATTAGTTCCAATTTGACACGGTTTAAACCCAAGAAGGGCAAAATTTCCCTAATTTAATTAAGAAACTGATTTTTAGCATGTGGACGTCGTTGAAACGCCATTTTAATTTCATGAATGAAATTGACTGTTGACGCCCAAAGTCCTTGTTAACAGGTAAAGTCTATACTGCCCAAGAACAGGTAATCGTTCTGGGAGCGGAGGTAGCAGTTCTTGAAAACTATTATATTAATAAGCGGGAAAACGATGAAAAATGAAAATTTTGACTCAAATCAGTCATAACCATAATGCGGTTTAGATATCAAGAAAGGTGATCTCTGCACCCAGTTGCACAAATCTAACATCCAGAACAGTGATTGAACTCTTGATTTCTAGTTGTAGTAAGTAATTATACATTATGCTAAGGTTTTCTATATCTCCTCTTTTGTTCATGGGAAGTGGTTCGTTGTTTATGTGAACTATTTCTAGAAAAACTATTTAATGAAAATTATTTTCTTTTGCTGGGATTTTCGGTCTCTCAAATTTCATCATATGACCCTTATTTAACACATGCTTTACAAGAGCACAATAAAGCACTCTTCTGTTGTAAACGCTTTTGTGGGAACTTATTATACCTAAAAGATTTCTAGCAGTTTGGCCTATATAAACTTGGTCACAATTTAGGCATGGGATCGTATAAATATTGTTCCAGTTTTCTTTCAATGAGACAGGTTTTCTTGTTCTAGAGTAGGGTAGCTCGATTGTTTTAATTTGTTTAGTCACAATTTTAATAGAAGTTCCATTTTGGAAAACTTTTCTAAGTCTAGGAGGTAAATTTTCAATTAAGGGAAGCGACATGTAGGTAGAGTATTGAATTGCGTTGTTGTCTTTGACTCGTAGTGATAATTGAGTTGTTTGTGTATGTATCAAAGAAGGTTGACTTACTCTTTCAAAAATGTTTTCTGATATGTCATATTGTGTGCTGTATAAGAATTTATTGATCATAGAAAGCGGGTATGAATTGTGTAAGAAAATTGTTTTGAGCAATTGCAAGCTATCATTTCGAAAGTCTGGGTGAGTAAGTTTAATTGCCCTTCTTTTCATTTTCCATATGAGGTTGGTTTTCATTTTTGAAGGGTAATAAGATTGAAAATTTATGAATCTATTGGAGCATATGGTTTTTAAGAAGCTGGTTTCTGTGCGTATTACCAACATATCTAGAAATGGTATACTGTGTGATAAATCTTCCTTTTCGACCGGGAATTAAAGATCAAAACCGTATGAGTTAAACATCTCCAAGGTTTCATCTATTCTATGTGCAGGAAGGGTCAGAAGATCATCAACGTACCTTTTTACAAAAGGGATATAAGAAGGCAGGTATTTTAATCCGTCCCCAATAAGATCATCTAAAACTTAGCGTAACTAATATTGGTGGTAATTCGCTCCCCATAGAAGTTCCGAAGATCTGCTAATATTATGAGTTTTTAAAAACAAAATAGTTTGAATCAAAAATAAAAGTGAGAACATTTTCGAAAGTGCCCCAACCCATTATATAAAAATTAGTCACGTCATTCCAGTGGTCTTTGAGACTTGTTAAGACCAGTTTAAGTGGTAAATTAGTAAAAAGAAAGAACATCAGAACTCACAATGATATAGTTACTGGTAATTGGCGATTATTACTGAATTCACTGAAAGGAAAGGAATTCTTGACATAAAAATTATTATCTGTATTATAAGCCAGTATTTGTATTTTATAAGAATAGAATTAAGAAAGGAATATAATTTCTTAAAAACTAGATTAACCAAAAAGAGTTTTCTTTTCTGGCCAACCATCCTTCTGACTGCCGCCTAACAAAAGTATATATATATATATATATATATATATATATATATATATATATATATATGAATAGTTGGATTATTCCGGGTTTCAATCCGTTCGTTCAAAAAATCGTTTTCACGACGTTTCGCCAAAATCTCATTTGGCATTTTCAAGTGCGGTTCGTCTCGTTACTCGCTGAGAACTGAATGAAATTTTTCATCTACATGGAAAACATTAATAAAAAATCAAGAAAGAAAACAACAAAAATCAACTAGTACACGAGAGACCTGCATACAATAACAACATATATCGCACTCGGGAGAGGGGAGGAGCCTACGAAGCCGCCCACCCAATCAGGCAGCGAGCCAACTAAACAAAACTCGAAATTCTTCGGAGGCCACCATCAGTTCTCAGCGAGTAACGAGGCGAACCGCACTTGAAAATGCCAAATGAGATTTTGGCGAAACGTCGTGAAAACGATTTTTTGAACGAACGGATTGAAACCCGGAATAACCAAACTATTCATTCTACCATCCGTGAAAATCTACGATATAACATATACATATATATATATATATATATATATATATATATATATAAATTATTTGTTTTTTTCTTGAAGGAATGTATAACTGGGTTTTTCGAATCTTTTCATAGCTCATGTTACGAATAAATTATAAAGACACTTTAAATGATACTTCATTTGAGAAAATTCGTTCAATGATTTAAGAGCTATCATTTTGGCTTCACTGTAATCATGTACAATAGTCGATGAATATACCGGCAAATATATCAATTCTGAATAAGTTACTTCAATATTTGCATGGAAACATTCGTTGCTAAGGAAATGTTTGGCTTATACCAAGCGTAGATTTTAAACTCATGATTTTAATAATCCAGATAGTTTTACTTTGTGTGCGTTTGTTCTAAGAAGATAAAAACAAAATGGGTGGGAAAAAGAAGTCTCTCGCCAATAAGCTTTCGAAAATGTCTGATGAAGAAAGAGCGCGATATCTTCAACATAGAGCGGAAATTGAAGAAGAGGCAAGAAGAAGAAAGGAGCAACTTATTGCTACTTTCATGAAGGTAAAGTTAATTATTTGATAAATCGGTACATTTCAGAAAACGTTACTGATTTGATAAATCTGATTTTAATTGTTTTTATTTCATTTTAAGTTGTAATTAAATCTTGAAAAAAAAACAAAGCTTAGGTGTAAAGTAATTTTGAAAATAATAAGACACGTCTAGCCAATTCTATTTGTTTCTATTCAAAAAGATGCAAATTAATGTCGCTGGAGCCAAATTGCCTCAGTTGTCCTTGTCGCCGCACAGTATAGTTCGGGGGCTGGGTATTTTCCAATTGTTTTTTCAAAGTACAAAGATGGAAACAACTTATGTATTTTTGTCCACTGACACCAAATTTGTTGTTCAAAAATCACAAAATGGGGTGCCAATATGTTAAAATCGCAATTGTTTAAACAAAAAAAAATGACAAATTTTCGATACAAAACCTATACCATCGTACAGTAAGAATTAAAATAAGAAAAAAGTCCCTATACAAGAAATCAATAGTTTCGGAGTTATTTACAATTGAAAATTTCGTAGTTTTTTGAAATTTCAAACATCGATAACTTTTGGCTTAATCAATATTTTTTCAAACCCTATAAACCATTTAAAAGTTGAAATCTAGATCCACAACCTACAATTAATAGAAATATCAAAAAGTTTGCATAAGGTAGTTATTTTGAACGACGAACAAATTGCTTTTCGGGCGCTCACTTGTGTGCGCCGTTATATCTACATATACAATGTACGACATGGAGACAAGGGCCTCTCTTTTTGGGAGGGGTGGTGATATCACGAAAGTACAATATGACAAGCGAAAGCAAGTTGTGGACAGGAGGGAGACGCCAGCAACATTCCCATTTCTAGTGTAAAATGCATGGTAGGGTCTATTTTTTGAATTCGAAGCTCTTGCGGAGGGCGATCGCAAGAAAAAACAAGTTGTCAACGGTGGGGGGAGATGCCAATAGCATAAACATTTCTAGTATAATAGACAAAATTGGGTCTATTTTCTTGAACTCAAAGCTCTTGGGGGGGGGGGCGATCGCGGGAAGATGACAGCAGCATACACATTTCTAGTATAAGAGGCAAAATCGGGTCTATTTTCCTGAACTCAAAGCACTTGAGAGGGGGAGGGGCGATCGCAAGAAAAAACAAGTTGTCGATGAGGGGTGAGATGCCAGCAACATACACATTTTTAGTATAAGATGGAAAACCAGATCTATTTTCCTGAACTCAAAGCTCTTGGGGGGGGGGGATCGTTATTTCTTGTTTTGACCCATACTATACGATGGTATAGCTTTTATATCGAAAATTTGTCATTATCTCACTTGTTTAAACAAATTAGAAAAAATCAATTTTTTTATTTGCAACCAATTTTTTCATGAAATACAGGGTGTCTCAAAAGAAAGTTCACATTTAAAAAATCGATTTAAAAAAGTCAGGACTTTATTGAAAAAATGTTTATTACATATTAAAATACATTGTTTGGGAATTTATTTTTTAAAAATGATATCGTCCAAATGTAATCCGTTGCGCTCACGGCATTCATTTAATCGAGCGCTAAAATTGCCCATGACGGCTCGGCAGGTATTCTCCGTGATGTCTGTCATTTCGTTGCTAATATTTTCTTTTAATTGTGCCAGGGAAGTCGGTTTGTTGGCGTAAACTTTTAATTTGACATAACCTCATAGGAAAAAGTCCATAGGTGATAAATCAGGACTCCGTGGAGGCCAAGTTATGTCACCTTTCTTTGAGATCAATTTGCCAGGAAAAATTGCACGCACTCGTGGCAGAGACATGTTGGACGTGTGTGAAGTTGCTCCGTCATGCTGGAACCATGTCCTTTGGTTATAGCAAGGAAAATTTTGCAGTTCAGGCACGAAGAAGTCGTCTAACATCTCCACATACCGCTCTGAAGTCACTGTTACTGTGCGTTCTCTTTCATCTTCAAAAAAGTACGGGCCGATAATTCGTCGCGCCGACATCGCAGCACATACAGTCACTTTCGGTGAATGTAGAGGTTTCTGATATTTGTGTTTTGGATTGTTTGTACTCCAATAGCGGCAATTTTGCTTGTTTACATGACCATTAAGATGAAAATGGGCTTCATCCGAAAAGAAGATGTTGGTAAACGTTGAAAAGCGTTCAGTCATCTGGTTTACGAAGTCAAGCCTCTGACCAGCATCCTGAGGCTTCAATTCTTGCACCAACTGAGTTTTATAGGGTTTCAGCTTTAAATCTTTGTGTAAAATGCGGAATAATGATGACCTATGCACATTTAAAGCAACAGCACGCTTTCGAATCGAAACGTTTGGGTCGTCACGAACAGACTGAGTAACACTCTCTACGTTTTCGACCGTTCTCGAAGACCTCGGACGCCCGGATTTTGGTTTATCTAGTGTTGAACCGGTCTCTTCAAACTTCTGGACCCATTTTCCAATAAGCCGAGCGCTTGGCGCATCATTTAAGTGACGAATATGTCGAAAATTGCAGAATTTTCTACGCGCTACAGTCGCCGAATTACCGTTTTTGTAAAACTCACGTACGCACAAAGCACGGTCCGCTCCTGAGAAACGCTCCATAGCGACTAAATTCCCAAGAGCCAGACTACCGATTGACATACCCCCCGCGCCGCTCGGGATAGTTGCGTTTACGCAATAAGCAAAACAAATGTGTACTTTCTTCTGAGACACCCTGTATAAAAACAAAAAATAACTATGTATGTTACATTTAAATAGTTGATAGTTTATAAACATTTCGAGGTCGAAAAATTGCTCGTTTCATATAATAAGATGCATTTTTCAAAACACAAACTCCTTATTGGCCATCCATATCACATTCGTAATAATTCTCTAAATTTCTGTAAAGAAATCTCTTAATCAATTTGTATATGGGTCATTCAAAAAATCTATAAATTAGTAGTATGAGATTTGAATGCTGAACCACCCTGTCGTTAGCTTTTACTGTGACCAATATTCAGGCCAATTTTAATAAAACTAGCATTTATTAATTTAACTGCGACATATTTAATGATCTTGATTTTCCGCCATTTTATGTGACCGACCCGTCAAATCAGATGCGAATCCCCGTGATGATAATAATTTGCCGACAATAAGTTCTTTCATCTTGAATGATTAGCCAGACTTCTATGTAGATGATGATGAACAAACGCTAAATCTGAATGATGCAAGTTATTGGAAGTAATAATGAAGCGTGTTCTATTTAGGCGAAAGAAATTACTCCAGCGAATTTAACCCTAGACTTTGTTTAGTCTGCTCAAATTTCTCTAATTAATGCTTAAACACGTGTAAGTAAAGCAAATAGTCAAGCAGATTTGCGGAAACTATGCATAAACATTGAAATAGTTAAACTTTGCACCAAAGCTCCATCCAGACTGACGCCAAAAAAGAGAAAGAATAAAAAAAAGATCTACAGTATGTTCAGAAACACCAGAAAAAGGGGCAACATGAAAGGAAAGTAAACAATAAAAGAGCAAAAGGAATTAAAGTCAATTTAGGCAGAGCATCAAAATATTCCAAAGATAAAAACAAGAAAATAGTGTTTCCAAGTGATAATAAAGAGGAGGTCTATGTTGAAAGTTATAGTACTAGCAAGTCAGGAGACGATAGAGTACAATATACCTACTGTACAGGTTGTACAGCTAGTGATCCTTATCATTTGTATCATAATTTCAAATCGAATAGATTGGTGTTAGATTTTGTTAATTATTATTCGATTTGTTTTCCTGCAGAGCAATATTTTATTTATTTGGCCTGATTTTATTAGATCAATGTTAGATACTGTTGATTATTATTAGCTGTATTTTATCACAGAGAAGCTTTTTTTGTTATATTTGTCGAAATTTAGTAGTTGAAATTTTAAAGGTAAATTTTTAATTGAGGTTTATAAACTTTAGGCTTAGATATTACTTCAAATAATAATGAATATGACTCTTAAGTAATATCGATAAATGTTGATATTATGTGATGATTAAGTAGCAACATAAATCTCTTTAAATTAGTCCTCGTTAGTGTTACAACTGACTACAATCACTGTTTCAATCGCCCCTTGTAGGGCGTTGGTTGAAACAGTTTTATTATTTTCTTAAAATACCCACAGATGGTCTAAGTAAGGTTCACTCAAGACATAATGTTAAATACACTGAAGTCAAAATGTTATTACAGAAAGCCACTTGGTCTCAAATGGTTCAAACTTCCCAATCTACCCTAATTAATTTAATTCGTTTCAATATTGTAGCATGAAATGTGACAAAGCTGATAATGATATTGTCAGAGAAGTACCGACATATTATTTATTAATTTTTGTTACTAAAATGGTCGGCATTTCTTTGACTAGTAAAACGTTTATTTAGGAGAAAATTTTAATCACAAAAAATAACTATATATTTTTTAAATACGTGAGATAAATTCAAAATTATAGAAAACTGATCAGTATAAGTTATTGTTGTTATCAGTTATTTCTTCATTTTAATGGCATGTCGGTCTTTAAGTTAATCTAAAGCCTTTTCTGTAGAATGTCATAGCAAATGATGATATTTTTATCGAAGAACATATTGAAACATCTAAAGATTTCAACTGATATAGTTTTTTTTGATATCTCGCAAATGACAGCAGTATTCTGTGATCAGCAAAATCAAAGGCGTTTGGCAAGTCACAGAAGACCTTCACAGTCGCCTCACTTTCATCAAAATGTAGATATAAATTAAGAAGACAAATATGTCGCGCCTTCACATCCTCTCTGTGCTCCACAATTTTTCATATATTGCCATTTTCTGTAAAGAAGCTTACTCATTTCTTCACTAGTGACTCAACTGTGTTTACCAACGTGAAAATAAAAGACCTAAGCCTACTTAAGAGATTTAAGAATTGGCTCTTCGAATCACATATGTAGTGTATCGATCCCTGCAGAAAAATGTCCCTATTACCGTCCTGCAGAGGAAAAAGATTTGGATGTACTTAAAAGTTATCAATTAGTATAATCGACCACTTAATCGGAATTATAAGGTTGTGACAAACAGATAAATGGAAAATCAGATCTATTTTCCTGAACTCAAAGCTCTTGGGGGGGGGGGATCGTTATTTCTTGTTTTGACCCATACTATACGATGGTATAGCTTTTATATCGAAAATTTGTCATTATCTCATTTGTTTAAACAAATTAGAAAAAATCAATTTTTTTATTTGCAACCAATTTTTTCATGAAATATAAAAACAAAAAATAACTATGTATGTAACATTTAAATAGTAGATAGTTTATAAACATTTCAAGGTCGAAAAATTGCTCGTTTCATATAATAAGATGCACTTTTCAAAACTCAAACTCCTCATTGGTCATCCATATCACATTCATAATAATTCTCTGAATTTCTGTAAAGAAATCTCTTAATCAATTTGTATATGGGTCATTCAAAAAATCTATAAATTAGTAGTATGATACTTGAATGCTGAACCACCCTGTCCTAAGCTCTTACTCTGACCAATATTCAGGCTAGTTTTAAGAAAACTAGCATTTATTAATTTAACTGCGACATATTTAATGATCTTGATTTTCCGCCATTTTATGTGACCGACCCGTCAAATCAGATGCGAATCCCCGTGATGATAATAATTTGCCGACAATAAGTTCTTTCATCTTGAATAATTAGTCAGACTTCTATGTAGATGATGATGAACAAACGCTAAATCTGAATGATGCAAGTTATTGGAAGTAATAATGAAGCATGTTCTATTTAGGCGAAAGAAATTACTCCAGCGAATTTAACCCTAGACTTTGTTTAGTCTGCCCAAATTTCTCTAACTAATGCTTAAACACGTGTAAGTAAAGCAAATAGTTAAGCAGATTTGCGGAAACTATGCATGAACATTGAAATAGTTAAACTTTGCACCAAAGCTCCATCCAGACTGACGCCAAAAAAGAGAAAGAATAAAAAAAAGATCTACAGTATGTTCAGAAACACCAGTAAAAGGGGCAACATGAAAGGAAAGGAAACAAGAAAAGAGCAAAAGGAATTAAAGTCAATTTAGGCAGAGCATCAAAATATTCCAAAGATAAAAACAAGAAAATAGTGTTTTCAGGTGATAATAAAGAGGAGGTCTATGTTGAAAGTTATAGCACTAGCAAGTCAGAAGACGATAGAGTACAATATACCTACTGTACAGGTTGTACAGCTAGTGATCCTTATTATTTGTATCATAATTTTAAATCGAATAGATTGGAGTTAGATTTTGTTAATTATTATTCGATTTGTTTTCCTGCAGAGCAATAATTTAATTATTTTGGCCCGATTTTATTAGATCAATGTTAGATACTGTTGATTATTATTAGCTGTATTTTATCACAGAGAAGCTTTTTTTGTTATATTTGTCGAAATTTAGTAGTTAAAATTTTAAAGGTAAATTTTTAATTGAGGTTTATAAACTTTAGGCTTAGATATTACTTCAAATAATAATGAATATGACTCTTAAGTAATATCGATAAATGTTGGTATTATGTGATGATTAAGTAGCAACATAATTCTCTTTAAATTAATCCTTGTTAGTGTTACAACTGACTGCAATCACTGTTTCAACCGCCCCTTGTAGGGCGTTGGTTGAAACAATTTTATTATTTTCTTAAAATACCCACAGATGGTCTTATAAGTAAGGTTCACTCAAGACATAATGTTAAATACACTGAAGTCAAAATGTTATTACAGAAAGCCATTTGGTCTCAAATGGTTCAAACTTCCCAATCTACCCTAATTAATTTAATTCGTTTCAATGTAGTAGCATGAAATGTGACAAAGCTGATAATGATATTGTCAGAGAAGTACCGACATATTATTTATTAATTTTTATTACTGAAATGGTAGGCATTTCTTTGACTAGTAAAACGTTTATTTAGGAGAAAATTTTAATCACAAAAAATAACTATATATTTTTTAAATACGTGAGATAAATTCAAAATTATAGAAAACTAATCAGTATCAGGTATCGGTGTTATCAGTTTTTTCTTCATTTTAATGGCATGTCGGTCTTTAAGTTAATCTAAAGCCTTTTCTGTAGAATGCCATAGCAACTGATGATATTTTTATCGAAGAGCATATTGAAACATCTAAAGATTTTATCTGATTCAGTTTTTTTTGATATCTCGCAAATGACAGCAGTATTCTGTGATCATCAAAATCAAAGGCTTTTGACAAGTCACGGAAGACCTTCACAATCGCCCCACCTTCATCAAAATGTAGATATAAATTAAGAAGACAAATATGTCGCGCCTTCACATCTTCTCTGTGCTCCACAATTTTTCATATATTGCCTTTTTCTGTAAAGAAGCTTACTCATTTCTTCAGTAGTGGCTCAACTGTGTTTACCAACGTGAAAATAAAGGAGCTAGGCCTACTTAAGAGATTTAAGAATTTTCTCTTCGAATCACATATGTAGTGTATCGATCCCTGCAGAAAAATGTCCCTATTACCGTCCTGCAGAGGAAAAAGATTTGGATGTACTTAAAAGTCTTCAGTTAGTAGAATCGACCACTTAACCGAAATTATAAGGTTGTGACAAACAGATAAATGGAAGGGCTATAATAACCAGTGTTCTTAAATTTTGTCATGTTTCTGGCTATGTCCTTTCTATATACATACTGTATAAAGCTGAATTAAGTGGGCTCATGCTTATTATAGTTCAAGGAAAAATAAATTTGTTCTATGTATTTAAAAATACATGGTAGTCGTCCTTGTGTCTGTGAAATTTGACTTACCCTACCAAATTTCAGAACATGTTCACCAATTTTATTCCATTCTATCACTCTGTGACGTCACTGATATTTTAATTATTTTAATATGTTCAAAGTTCAATAAGTTTTCCTTCAGTTTGATTTTTAGTGTTGTCTGCTATATTTTCATAAAGTATTATTTTCCGAGATGTGTTATGCTTTAAAATGTGCAAATATATTTCAGTAGAAATGGCAAAATTTTAAAAATAGGTCAGAAAATACGGTGCGAAAGTAAAAAATTTTGTTTTGAAAAAACTATACGCGGCTGCCAAAAGTAAACACCAGATTCGTGTCTTACGAACCCAAAGTAGAGAAATGTAAAAAATTCTGAATAATTACTGAATTTTTTTATCCAAAGACGCAGGATAAAAACACAAATCTGCATTCAAGGAAATTTAAAATTCTAAAACAAGAAAATATTTTTATTGCATATGTATAGTTAAAAAAAATCAACAACGTAATGGTCGATATTCCTAAATTGCCATTAAAGAAAACCCATACAGAAGATGATATAATCTATGTTATACACTTTCACAAATAAATAGAAATTGAGCGCAACAGGCTACTGCGAACCATTGACCATTGAGATTAGATCTCATTAAACAACTTGATAAAGTTCCGGTGGGACCTCCGTTTGCCCAATTTGTGTAAACTATTTCTTCCCCCGAGTTAAACCAAATCCATGCAGGTTGAAGTGCTCCTCTCGTTTCATTGGCACCACCAATCCAAAAATCTAAAAAAGTTTTGTCACAGATTTACAAAAAAAAAAAAAACAAAAAGTGGATGCCTATTTGATCAGGCCATTTTATTCTTATATAATTAGGCGCCTTGAATCCAAATTTGAGAAAAATCCACTAAGTAAATCTGAAAAAGAAGATATCTAGGTTTTTGGGATCGCCAAATGATCAAATTTATTGTTTATATAATCCCAAGTTTAGTCAGAGGTCATTTCAGCGCCATTTAAAATTAAATTGAAAAAAAAACCTGATAAAACAGTTCTGCAAAAAAGGATGCTGAGGAGGCTGAGTCTGAACTCGTGGTTTGTTTAATACCTCAAGATTAAGCAAAGGTGATTTCAAGGTGAAATTGAAGGAATCTACTAAATAAATTTGTAAATGAAGATAACCCATGCACAGCTAGACAGATATCCGTTACACAGCAGACAGGAAAGAGGATCAAGTTTTTGAGCCGAAACTCAATCTCCCAAAACCTCGTACCCCACGCACAGCTAGATTGATGTCGGTTACACAGCAGATGTGCGGAGTTAGTTATTATGAAACAGTATCCAAGACCCAAGTTCCAAAACTCTCATAACCCACGCACAGCTAGACTAATATCCATTACACAGCAGATAGGAGAGCAAATCGCGTTTTTAAGGTGACGTGCAGCTAGATTGATGGCCACTACACAGCTGACAGGGGAGCGGAACAAATTTTTATAACTATGCCAAAACATAAACTCTCATAACCACATACGCCAAGCCTAGTGAGATCAATGCCTGTTACGCAGCAGATAGAGGTGAAAGGCAAGTATTTATTTATGAGTGTATGAAATAAACCCAAGCTGTCCGAAAACTATATACCCCATGCATAGCATGTATGAGAACTGTGTGTTTGTACTAAAAACTCGCTTCGCTAGCCTAACTGTTATGTTACGGATATCGATCTAGCTGCGCATGGGACATGGGATTTTAGAAGCTTGAGTTTCACCTTGAAAACTCGCCCCATTCACGTGCCTGTTTGTAGCGAACATCGATGTAGTTGCGCGTGGGGTACGTGGTTTTGGGAGCTCGGATGTCTGCTGTGTACAGATATCGATCAAGCTGCAGTGATATCTCATTTTTTGCATATTTATTTAGTAAATTTTTTCAGTGTGACCTTCAAATGACTTTAAAATCACCTTTCGGTAACTTTGAAATATTAAACAAACCATGAGTTCAGATTCAGAGCTCCCAAAAGTCACATATTTTCTTTAACAGATTTATTTAGTAAATTTTTCTCAATTTGAAATGGCGCTGAAATGACCTATGGCTGACCTTGGGTATTAAACATACCATGAATTCGAATTCAGCTACCCCGAAAACCAACATATTTTCTTTTTCAGATTTATTTAGTGACTTTTCCTCAATTTGATCTTGAAATTACTCTGAAAGAGCCTCTAATTAACTTTGAGGGATTAAATAAACCACTAATTCAGATGATCTCAAAAACCTCCGTGTCTTTTTTCAGATTCAGTTAGAATTTTTTTTTCTAAATTTTACCTTGTAGTGACCCAGAAATAACCTCTGGCTGACCTTGGGGGATTAAACAAAGCACGAATTCTGATTTAATGACCTCAGGAACTTACATATCTACTTACCTTGTACCTGACATGATAGAGGTTAGAGATTTGGACTCAGGGCATCAAATTGTATAAGAATAAAGTAGTTTTGTCAAATAGGCATCAATTTTTTTTTGTAAACCTGTGTAACTTTATAATTAAAGGTACAAAGGAGCGATTGACAAAAAGCGCATATTCTGGCACCCAAGTGAATTTGATCACTTAGTTTATAATTATCATCCTGTCTGTGAGGATTAAGTCCCAAAAAGGATAACTTTTTTAACTGCAAATTTATAAAAATATATCATACTTCATAAACCTTTTGCTTAAATAAGAAATAAAAAACCAAATGCTTGAAAATGTTTCAAAACAAAGTAGCTTTATTTTTAAAGACATAAAGAAAAAGTCATTGAACATATATATATATATATATACAGGGTGTCCAAGATAAGGATCCTAAGCATGGGGATCTCGGAAACAGTTGGAGATACGAGGTCGGTTAAATTAGAGAAAAGTTGCGCAATTTAGTGCTAAATTAAACGCAGTTAAAAAAATTTAAAAATTTCAAACACTTCCGGAGATTTCCGGAAAAAAACGAAATTGGGCAAAATCGTTTTTAATTTTTGCAGGCTTTATTTAAAGAAATATCCGAAAATAAAAGGTAGATTCTCATTGCCACTTTTTATTTTTTATAATTTGGTCTAAACAAAATTTAAATCCGACGTTTCGTTTCTGAGATACCATCATGAACTTTCATTTTTTATATGGAACAAAAAAAAGTATCCCATGTATTTGATAGCATTTTTTATTACAAATTCAACGGTGTATCACACTTGCATATCAAGTGTGTAGTTCATTGGCTTTTATAAAACTGATATACCTTTCTCTCTCGCTCTCACGGAGTTCTTATGGAAAGTACTTGAACTACGTATTCGATATGCAAGGGTGATACACCGTTGAATTTGTAATAAAAAATGCTATCAAATACATGGAATACTTTTTTTTGTTCCATATAAAAAATGAAAGTTCATGATGGTATCTCAGAAATGAAACGTCGGATTTAAATTTTGTTTAGACCAAATTATAAAAAATAGAAAGTGGCAATGAGAATCTACCTTTTATTTTCTGATATCTCTTTAAATAAAGCCTGCAAAAATTAAAAACGATTTTGCCAAATTTCGTTTTTTTCCGGAAATCTCCGGAAGTGTTTGAAATTTTTAAATTTTTTTAACTGCGTTTAATTTAGCACAAAATTGCGCAACTTTTCTCTAATTTAACCGACCTCGTATCTCCAACTGTTTCCGAGATCCCCATGCTTAGGATCCTTATCTTGGACACCCTGTATATATATATATATATATATATATATATATATATATATATATATATATATATATATGAAGTCAAATGCGAACAGTAAACGCAAACTTCTCTCCATCATATCCTTTGTGTGTTAGAGGTTGCACAGTTAGAATAAATTGTTATAGAATGCAATTTATCCCATTCCACCACCCTCGAGATGATGGCCTACCTGTACCACCATACCGAGAAGAAAGTCAAAACTTACCCTCCCCGCCACAGTGATACGGCAGAGGTATATGTTTCGTCTCTATTAGACTCTTCAGGGTACCGACATCCATCTGGCTGTGTAAAGAACAGATCAGAAAAAAAGTATGCAAATACTGAACGCAGCTTCGCCGACCTCCCGCCGGATGGCGTATATATGTTTATGCGGCTTTCACGGATTCCTCCGTGTAAGATGCAATAGCAGTGGATATATCCACATTATGCCGTTGTAGTGCTGAAATCATCGACATAATGTGGATATATCCACTGCTATTGCATCTCACATGCGGATGAAAGCCGCATAAAAATATATCCACCATCCGGCGGGAGGTCGGCGAAGCCGCGTTCAGTATTTGCATACTGCATATTCCGATCTGTCCTTAGCACAGCCAGGTGCATGTCGGTACCCTGAAGAGTCTAATAGAGATGAAACATGTACCTCTGCCGTATCACTGTGGCGGGGAAGGTAAGTTTTGACTTTCTTCTCGGTATGGTGGTACAGGTAGGCCATCATCTCGATGGTGGTGGAATGGGATAAATTGCATTCTATAACAATTTATTCTAACTGTGCAACCTCTAACACAGAAATGATATGATGGAGAGAAGTTTATTTTATGGGTTATTTTAGTTGTACTGAATGTAGGTTTATCTGATAAGAAAATCCTTGAAATACACTATAAATGCTATATATATATATATATATATATATATATATATATATATATATATATATATATATATATATATATATGTATATATATAGTTTGGTTATTTCGGGTATCAATCCGTTCGTTCAAAAAATCGTTTTCACGACGTTTTGCCAAAATCTCATTTGGCATTTTCAAGTGCCGTTCGTCTCGTTACTCGCTGAGAACTGACGAGTAACGAGACGAACTGCACTTGAAAATGCCAAATGAGATTTTGGCGAAACGTCGTGAAAACGATTTTTTGAACGAACGGATTGAAACCCGGAATAACCAAACTATTCATTCTACCATCCGTGAAAATCTACGATATAACATAT
Source organism: Diaprepes abbreviatus (assembly GCA_034092305.1). Lineage (NCBI taxonomy): Eukaryota > Metazoa > Arthropoda > Insecta > Coleoptera > Curculionidae > Diaprepes > Diaprepes abbreviatus. The sequence continues at coordinate 14,322,477 of JASJET010000050.1, read as the reverse complement.
ATATATATATATATATATATATATATATATATATATATATATATATATATATATAGCATTTATTGTGAAAGTTCATTGTTGCGAAGAACTGTTTCTGGAATTTTGATTTAAATTTTAGCCATATCAACCTTTATAAAACTTCTCCTTCTGTCTTTAAGAAGAGGGTACTTTGTATATTTTAAAACTTTTCTATTTCCTGAATACCCTGTATATAAATTCTGAATACTTTGGGAAGAAATACAAATTTTTTCTTAATTAATTGATGAAAATTCAAATTTATTTTTATTTTTTAGAAAACAAAACCCATTTTTATTCTTTTGTAATTGACCAAATTCATTTGAAATTTTTGATTTATTTTTCTTAGTTTATGTGATTTTAACTTAAATGTGCGCAAATTATATGCTCATCTCCCCTATGTTTAAAAAAATACTTTACTTTTGTCAGTCAGACTAGCGGCACTTAGAGCTGCATTAATAATATTGGTGTCTTCTACACTTTGTTCTGTGGCTAATATGAATCCATCCCTTTTACACACAAGATAGGCTTGAACAAAGTCCAGCTAAAAATAAGGTTATTGTCAGAATTTTACTTTAGACTTTCTCCTGTGGGAAACATTAATTTTACGATTATAACGAAAAGATTTGGATTCTATGGACTAATGTAATTAACAGTGTAAAGACATTTTAGAAATATCCATACTTCATAATGTGTCTGCAATATATGAATACTCCGATACTATTTTTTTCTAATTACAGGGTAGCCCTTTATATTTGAGAAATAACAAACAAAAGCAAATATTTTTTATTGAAAATGGTTTTAGTGCTTTTCTGTAATAGCAACATCGAAAACTCTAAGAAATAAAAAAACTGTTAAATGGGGAAATTTTTAAGCAATTATACCAGAAGGTTATTGATGCTTGTGAACCGGTTCTATTTTGTTATGTTTTTGAGATATTACAAAAAAGTAAGATTTTGCATTTTCTTAGATCGGTAATAACTTTTTTATTTCCCAATATTTTTTAATTCTGTAAATAATTTTGTATGGTTACTTTTTACACAGAATAACTCTACTTACAAGGAAGGCACCTGAAGTGTCCGGCTCCTATTTTAATGAAACATCAATATGTTCTCGAGGATACAAAAATAAGGAAACGTATTTTTTTATCTGTGGAAATTCATTTTAGCGGAGTTAAAACCACCCCCGAAAGTTCACATCTAAAAACAATATTTTTGAAATATCTCGGGTTTTAAGTGAAATGTCTTTACAAAACAAAATGAAATGAAAATGTGTTTTAGTGTGTGGTGTGGAATGATCGGTAAAAAATATCCTATTTAAATTTAAAAGATAACTTTTTTTTTTGTGAAATGCTTTAATTATTTATTTTCGAAATGTATTTATTAATATTATGATAATTAAGATTTATCATTTTAAAATATTTTTAATTATTTTTAGCAAATCGTCTGATTGGCTCATTTTTTTGTAATCAAATATTGACAGGTCAAAGATATCTTGCAATGTCACAAAATCAAATTTCGCTATTGTCAAGTATTCAAATTTTTATTAAAAAGGTGTTTTTAGTATTTATGACGTTATTTTCTTGCATTAGTGCTCCACATTTTGTTGTAAAAAAAATACTTCTCGATGAGTTAAAAATCTAATATGGTGGTCATACGGGAAAGCGAAGTTGATAATAGTTCCAAAAAACCGAAATATTGTAACTAAAATTTGACTAAATAGACTGCGTCAAAAGTGGCCCCACAAAAGTATTTACAGATTTGAAAAATATTTGGAAAAAAAAAGTTACAGTTCATCAAAAAATGTAACGTTTTATTATTTTTTTTTACCTCAAAAACTTAAAAAATCAGAACCGATGCACAAGCAAAAATGACCTAGTGACATAATTACCTCGTTTAATTTTCAAGAATGCAGTGCTGCCATCACCAATCTCGGACACACTGTTATATACAATAGCCTTACTAATGCCCAGATTTACTCAAAACTAATCTGATAATGATTTTGCAATATTAGTCCACGAACAGCATCGATATTTTCTTGCACTGCAACCGATTTCGTACGACCTTTACGCAACTCGTCGGTCTGCGAACAATAACTCCGATTAATTTCGCTGAATCAATGTTATCTGCTAGCTTTTGTCGATGCTTCATCGCCAAGTAAAAAATTTAGTTCATCAATGAACTCTTGTTGAGATAAATCACGTCTAATATTGTGACAAATAATCACACAAAAATATTTTTGGAGTTATTATGAATAACACAAATAGCCATTCGTTTATCAAAGCGGTTTGAATATATATATATATATATATATATATATATATATATATATATATATATATATATATATATATATATATATATATATATATATATATATATATATATATATATATATATAATCACCTGTTGCCACTTCCCGAAATATAATTGGCTTCCTTCAGACTACTAATTTAATAAAATAGAACACCTCTATCTGGAAATTAGAATGAAAAATTTCTGGAATCCAAATCTGCTAATTTTCTCTAAAAATTTAAAATTTCACATACTATTGTAATAGGAACTTACTTCGAAATCAGAAATATAGTATTTCTGGCTTACTTGAATAAGCCCTGAATTCCCCTGAGACAAAAATGCTGCTAGAACTATTAACGTCCACGTTTCTTTAAACATTTTTTCAAATAATTAATTATCGTACAAGTAAAAAAATTAGCTAAAACGACTAATGTTATTACTTAATATCTAAATTTATAACCTTGGAAACTATATAAGCAAAGCATTATCTCTTTTTTTTATCTTGAAAAGGGTTCTCAAATAAAACAATAATATACTTATGATGGTTTAAAAAAAACAATTTTTAAACTTAATCTATTCTAAATTTGATAAAATGTGTGGTCAACAAACATGTACATAAATAATTTTAAAAGATAAAACTACTAAGATAATCTTCGTATGTATAGTGCCTCTTCTCGTAAGGAAATAAAATAGGTTCAAATGTCGAAGTTTTTAAATTGCTTGAGGGTCCAGAAATCAACTGAATACTTTCCGAAATTATATTTGTTATATAAGCCCATCATAGAATTTTTTGCAACTTTTCAACATGAATAACTTTTGATTAAATAAATATTTTCAAATTCTGCGCCCAGAAGATGATAGTTCAAGATAAGCACTACAATCTAGGATAAATCGCATAGAGAAAATGTAATGTTCGTGTTGCTTTTCAATGCTGTGAACAAATAGCATTTCATCAATTGTAACGAACGCGCTGCCGTATTTGAAGGGAAGTGGAAGTTTACTTACTCATATATATATATATATATATATATATATATATATATATATATATATATATATATATATATATATATATATATATATATACATATATATATATATATATATGTATATATATATATATATATATATATATATATATATATATATATATATATATATATATATGACTGACGTTTCGGTGAAATCTCATTCACCATTTTCAAAACTCACTCTACTCACTGGTGCTGTCGGCCCCGTGTAAGTAGGGCGCGTTCGTTGGCCGGATGGTTCTATCTAATCAGGTTGCGAGACCTGCTGCGTGTCATCGGCCCTGTTGCCAGTGTTTAGGTTTGTGTTGCCGAGTTGTAATCTGTTTCTTTACTACCTAACTCTTGTGGACTGGTTTCCACATCTCGATAGCATTTTTGTTCCTAAGAAATTTATCTTATATTCTGTGTTTAACAAGTGTTGGGACAGTAGAGAAAAATTGTTTTTTGTTCAAAGGGTTGATATGTTCGTCTCTTCTGGCCTGTATTCTCCACATGAAATTTCGTACACTCCCTGGTTTTCTAAAGGGATTTTTTCCTTAAGTGTCGGCAAGAGATCTTCTAGTTTACGGTCTGTGGTGAATATGGTTTCAATATTGTGCCTGTTAAGAATTTTTGCGATTTTGTCTGTGGTGCCTCTGACATAAGGAACAAAAGATTTTGAGCTATTCTCTTGGTTTTCGCGATTTTTCGGGGCCAAGCGTTTGTTTTTCAGAGCCTTATCTATATGTTCTTTTGTATAACCGTTTTTTATTAGAATGTCTTGCAGTATGTTCATTTCTTTGTGGAACTTTTCTTGATCTGTAAGGGACTACAATGGAAACGCAAGTGATTTCCCTAGTGCGAATAATTAGTAATATATATATATATATATATATATATATATATATATATATATATATATATATATATATATATATATATATATATATGTAATCGAAGATTTTCGAGTATCCCGTGGATGTGCTGAGTCCCCCTCAGGACTGTAACGCAGCTGACGTATCGGTAAAATCTCACCATTTTCGAAGCTCACTCTACGGCGTCTGTGGGCGAGCTGAAATATCCTATGTCAGTGTATGAAATTGGGGACAGAGCAACTTAATAGATCTATTGCGTTCCTCTTCTGCTGCCAAGTTGTTAGAGATAACTCCCCGACTATAGCAGGTTTTCCAGTTATATGTCCCTTAGGGATCTTAGGATGTTGATCGGCTTTAAAATGGGCAATTCTCCTTCTTCTATTTGGTTTAGTCTCAAGAACCGCATTTTAGGGTTTTCCCGCGCTCCACTCTAAAAGGATGTGAATATGCGTTTCGTCCTCTTCTTCGCAGAATCTGCACTCTTTCTGCCAACCCGAGTTTCTTGAGGTGTCCTTTCAGGCGGCAATGCCCCGTCAGGCCTGTCAAAATTCTAAGTTGGTTTTTGCTTAGGCTTGAATCTATACTGGTCGTAGTTCCCAAAAAGTATCTTCGCTTGTCTCATTCCTTGCATATTCGTCCAGTAATTGGATATGAAATATCCTGGATTAAAGATTAATTAGGAACAAAAGAATTAACCTAAAGAGCTACAAATATTCGCAGAATATATTCGAAGATGATTTTACTTAAAAACTAATAAAATATTTAAAATTGTTGTTGATATTATTAACTTAAAATCTTTTTTTTTACATTTATTATATGTTTATATTTAACGGCAAAAAAAAATAAATAATAGATCCCGTTGAGCGATTTGAAATTGTATCTATTGCAAATGCAAACTTACACAATCGAACGATTTTCCTGAATCACTTGCACCTTAGGCTTATAGGGCGCTTGTTTCAATTAACGAATCACGTGCGGTTAGAAAAAGATAGAAATACACACATTTATTTTTCTCTCTGTCTAGAACTACTGGTAGTTCCGCACGCCGACAGGCTACCTCCAGTAGTATTCGCTTGATGGGACGACCGACCAGGTCGAGCAACTTTGTATTATACTATCTACTCATGGCTAATAAGTCTGTATTGAAATGATAGTATGTCGACATATTTTTACTATGTTCTTACTCAAATAATAGCGTATATGAATATTGTTGTAAAATTGCACACTACATAAAGATTTTCTTGAGATCTGTTGTTTTTATGGTGAAAATCAGTTAAAAATTTTACAAGGTAAAAAAATCGGGCTGAAATGCAATTTGAGGGAACAGCTAGGAAAACTGATTGGATGTCCAACAAACCAGGAATTGTTAAAATCACGTATTAGTAAACTGACACCCCGCTTGTTTACTTGTGATGCTACCCAAGTTGTACCCAGTTGGGGAACGTTTTTCATCAAGTGATCAGATATTAAAATTTTTCTTTATTTATTTTTCATTTTTACAGAACATAACCATATTTCATTCGGAAAATAAACAATAAACTCATTTCTACCCTAATATCTATTAGAATGACAACAATTTAAAACATATTTTTAATAGACTCAAATAGTCTATTCTAAAGGTTTACATAATTTGACATAAAATTACAACAATTTAAGACGAAGATGAAAAATCTAATTCAATACATCTATACCCCTAAATAATAATGTTGGAGGGGATTTTATTGAGGGAACAACAATTATTTCTAATGAATTATGTATTTTAAATCTATATACATAAAGTATGGCCTTAAAAATATTTTTTGTCACAATATTATTTTACATATTAATTATTGTAGAAAAAAATCAAGAAAGAAGATGCATTTTCCCGATTAAATATGTCAAAAATCAATCAGAACTGGCACCAAATCCTAAGAAAAATTAAAGTAAAGGAAATGAAGGAAGAAGTTGATAATCTTAGAAAATGGATTGAAAGAGTATTGGATTACAAAAACCGGCAGATTTCTAAACTTATGGAGGAACTTGAAGAAGCAGAAGAGCAGTATCTGAATAATTTTAACTCGCATTCTACGCATTTGGACCAAACTGTTGGTAAGAATAAATTTTTGTAAATTTTTAGATATATATATATATATATATATATATATATATATATATATATATATATATATATATATATATATATATATACTGAGTGCCGGTAGATTCATTGGCATTTTATCTCAGAAACCTTTTTTTTATAATTATTAAATACAGTACTAAAAGCAGCTTTTTATTAAAAAGATATGATTAACAGGTATTTTTGTCTTACTTCAATCGTTTGTTATACATTTTCTGAAAGGAGGTAAAGGATCAATGTATCTCCATTATCATTATCTTCTTCATCATCTCATAGTCGCTCTTATTTACGGTTGAAGCGATAATTTCATACTTATTTCGGTTCCGTGAATAAATAACAAGTAGCGGTCTTTGATTTTCGATGCTTACACCTCGTTAAGCTCATTATCTCCCACTATATCCGCAACTCATTTAAGGTTGATCGCTTCTGCTAATCCAAGTAGCCTCGTTAACTGAACTTGCCTAAAAGCTTCAGGTAACAAGATTATATCTCTGCAGAGGCTCAGTTCAGTTCCAAATATATTTTCATATATATATATATATATATATATATATATATATATATATATATATATATATATATATATATATATATTTCAGATTTATGAACCATATTTGAAATGAAATATCATTTTCTTCTTATTTTCTCTTTTCTTGGTGTTTGGTTCTTTATTTAACAAAAAATTAAAAACAATTTGACGTTTCGCCCTTTATTTATTATTATTAAGAAAGCAAAATATAGTATTTTAAATTTATCAATCACACAGGCAACTAAAGCAATTAATACTTTGAATACATCGATTAGGGAAAACATTAAAGCTGCTGAAAGATATATAACAAATAATATATTAGATAGACTCTTATTCTTAGAAAACAAAAAATTTGAGGAAGTACTTAGAAAAATAAAAAAAAGACACCAAAGAAAGTTAAACCAATTGTTTAAAAAGTGTGAGACCTATAACGAAACAAACAAAGACATGTCCAAATGGATCAAAAATATATCTGATACATTCATACCATCCGAAGTAACTAAAGTTTTATCCTATGGTCCAAATTTCTCATTAGACGTTACAAAAGATAAAGATATCCCAATAACGGAATATATTGCCTCAATTGAATCTGCTATTAGCAATGAACCAGATGACAAGAAGGACACAATTACAGCTATAGTGACTCATGTTATAACTAATCATAAAATCAAAATAAGACACAAAACAATAAAGAGTATCAGCCTCCAAAAAAATTTAACAAAGAAATTAAATCAAACAAAAAAATTTATAAAAGACAATCCACAAATTATTGTTCTAAAGCCCGATAAAAGCAATAAAACAGTAGTTATGAACAACACAGATTATGAGACAAAAATGAACAACTTACTAAAGGACGAAAATACATATAAGAATATTAAGAGTGATCCAACGAACTTATATCAAAAGAAAAATAGTACCTTCATAAAAAAAATTTCTCAATGCAAAAGAACTAACTGAAAAAGATACAAAAAGGCTAACCATTCACAATTCTATTCCACCAAACATATACGGCCTACCAAAATTACATAAACATGATATACCACTAAGACCTATTGTTTCTTGTGTAAAATCGCCATTCTATCGGATTGCATTTCAAATATTACAGGAAAAAACGATTTTTTTATTAAAGATTCATTCGCTTTTAAAATATTTATTGATACAGTAAATCTACCCGAAAATTACAGGCTCATTTCGCTAGATGTTATATCTTTGTATACAAATAGTCCAAATCAACTTGCCCATACTATTTTAGTAGTAAAATGGGAAAGTTTAAGAAACATACATCATCATCAAAAAAACAAATTTATGAATGCTGTTGACCTAGTCCTAAGCACAAATTACTTTCAGTATGAAAACACATTTACAAACAACTCGATGGATGTGCTATGGGATCACCAGTTAGTAATGGAATATTTAGAGGAAAAAGTTTTAGGAAAATTAAAATTCAATATAATATTTTTCAAACGGTTTGTCGATGATTGCATAACAGCCGTGCCACAGGATAAAATAAATGAAATCCTACAAGAGTTTAACAGTTTCAACGAAAAATTACCGTTCACGTCCGAAGCAGAAAGTAATAATAAAATAAATTTAACAGATCAAACGAACTTACCTGAAGTGAAGTTCGATCTGGATTATATGAGGCCTCGTTGAAGTAAATAAGTTGAATAGGTAGTATCTCCGCTATGCGTTGAGTCTCACACAATTTTAAAGCAAAACAAACAATCTTACTGCTCTCCCTTCGGGACCTGCATTCCTGGTCTTCTCCAGTCTTCTTTAAAGCCTAAGTGTTGCAACAAATGGGAACGAAATGGGGTAGGGAGGGACTTATTTACTTCAACGAGGCCTCATATAATCCAGATCGAACTTCACTTCAGGTAAGTTCGTTTGATCTGTTAATTATATTTCGGCCTCGTTTCGTAAATAAGTTGAATAGGTAGCTGTTTAAAGCAAGTTGCAACAAAATCACTAAATCGTTTATATCTCCAAATATGACAATAACTTAGACATTTTACTAAAATAAATTTGTAATTTAACTTATAGTCCATAAATTAACAATTTAGGACAGAGATGGCAAAATTATTCTCTTCAATAATGGGTCGATTATAAAATCGTGCGAATGCGGTTGATTAAGTAATCAGTCGAATTGTATCATATGATATACCTTTTCTGACAGCAGCTGAAGTGGACGCACGGAGCGTACTGTGTGCTGTGAATTGATTAGTATTCAACCAGTTCTTTTTAAAATTATTTTTAACCATCTACTTATTGTTTGGGAAGTGGCCCCGTAATAAGGTTTTCTAAATGTAATAATGGAATAGAAAAGTGAGAGTATATTTTTCTCTTATTTTTGCTGTTTTTTCTAAATACTTCAAGAGAGCTCTTGCTGGGTAATTACATTTATCTAGATTGTAAAAAGGCAATACAAGAAGGGATTGGATTCTGCCGATTCGTGAAGACTTCAACCTACTTGCTACTTTAATTTCAATCTTTTTGTCGAACTTAACTATGTCTTTAATATCAATAAGTCTAAAGTCTGTACCATCTGTCCGTCGCAAGTGCTACAAGTGTTACTAATTTGTAGGTTAATTCTTCTAAGGAAGCCTCATCTGGTATGGTCTTTAAATATTTAAAACCACCGCCGGGTTCAATGTATGACTATCCTTTGGTTAGGAGGTCTTAAGCTGTGGACCCCTTCAAAAAATCTGCTTATTCTAAAATCTGATGTAAACTTCGGTTATAAAATTTGCAAACGCTCGATAAGAATTTAGACTCCCAAAGGAAGCTCCTTTCTTGAACTGAACAGTAAGAAAATCTAGAACCCCTGAAACAGAGGCTGTAAATGAATCTAAACCTTTATTTCTCCTAAAAAAACCACCATTGCTTTAGACCAACCTCATACTGTTTAATTGTACTGGTGGTTATGGATACCAAACAAGTTTTTAGGGATTTATCTGGTACGTTACCCAACTTTAATCCTTGTAAGATAAGATTCCGACCACCAGAGATATTTTCTTCCATCGTGGGTGTGGTAATCCACTGAAAAAAAGCAATTTTTCATTAGGAGAAAAAATAATAGGTTCTTGTTCTAGCATTGAACAGAACATTGGATACGAAAGCTGAGAGGTCCAGCGTGGTACAATCAAAATTCCTCTTATTTTATCATTTCTGATTGTTTGTAGCACTCGGCGAATTATTGTGGCTCGAGGAAAGGCATAAAAGAATAATTTTTTCAATTAAATATAAAGCCATCTACAGTAACACATTCTAGATCTCCTGGTTATGATACAAACTTCTTGCATTTTAAGTTATGTCTTGTAGAAAAAAGATCGATATCTGGCTGCCCAGATTCTTTAACTATCTGGTGAAAAATATTGATATAAATTTCCCACTCCGTTTTTTTTTTTTTTTTTTTTTTTTGAATATTCAAGTCGAGATTCTGTCAGCTATAAAGTTATCCTTAAATTTTATATAATATGCAAAAGTAACAATATTTCGTGATTCACACCATTGCCATATCTTTCAAGATAAAAGGTTTGAAACTGGATACTGTACACTTCCCATTTTATTAATGTAGGCAAATGCTGTTGTGTTGTCACACGACACAAAATATTCCATTTCAACATGTTGTTAGCGAAAAACCTTAATGCTAAAGATGCTGCTTGAAATTCTAAATAGTTAATATGATTTTCTTTTTCATCTGTCCAAACCCACCAGTGCTTGATATATTCTGTAACCACCAATTAAGGTCTGTTTGTGTCGGAAGATAAGTTCATTTTAGCATTAAAGTTACCTAAGGTATTTTTAAATACTAAAAATGTTTGACGTTAAAACAATTCGGTGTAAACCCACTCATATTTAACTGCGAGATAAACAGAAGTTATCGTTCCAATGAATCTAGCACAATCTCGAATGTAGCAATTTCTAGAAGCTGCAAATTTTTTTAATAATTCAGTTATTTTTAGAATATTTTCCTTTGGAAGAGATACCATCATGTCCAGCTAGTTATACACAAAACCCAGATAATTTACATATTGGGAAGGCATCAATTGGCTCTTATTAAAATTAATAATAAGACCAAGCCTGTTCAAAGTTACTATTGTGATCTTGATATCATCTCAACATTCTTCATAGGAATTTCCTATTAACAAGAAATCGTCAAGATATAAAACGGAAATATGCCCTTTATTTCTAAGATATGATAATACTAGTTTCATTAACTTTGTAAAAGTTAGTGGTGCAAAATTTAGGCCATACAGTATACAATTATACTGATCTAGCTTATTGTTAAACTGCAACCTCAAATATTGCCTCTGAAATTTATAAATGGGAATTAAAAAATATGCATTTTTTAAATCCAAGGTAGCCATAAAGCGTCCTCTTTGTATCATTTTCGTTACTCTCTTCTGATCTTCAAGTTTAAAATACGAGATCAATAAATAGTTACTATTTGAAATTAACCTTTGGCAGCTATCTGGCTTTGATACTAAGAATATTTTTGAAAAATATTGGTTCTTACTTGGCTTAACAAGGGTTAAAGCTTTCACTTCCAATAAATTTTGAATACAGTAATTTATTACCTTCTGTTCAGCCAAAGGCCATTTAGGTTCTTTAGGACTAATTTTTTGTTTGGGTTTTTTAATAAGGGGCAATTTGTAACCTTGAATATATGGTAAAATAACTTGATTCGATGTTATTTTATCCCATTTGTTTACAAAAAAATAACAGCATAAGGACTAACCTCAGAACGAGTTATTGGTGATGATGATGTCGTTGTCTGCCTACTTTATGTTTGAAACTGCTCTGAGTTATTGTACCCGGTTTCTTGAACTGATTTGTTTGATGATCTTGCTGGCTGTACCTCTGAGGATTATTCTGACGTTGATAAGGAGCATTTTGGTACTGCTGTCCAACTCCTTGGCTGGCTGAGATGGACTTCTTATGTTTAAGGTTTGAACAGGTTTCTCTATTAACTTAGGTTTCGGCGGTTTTAGCTCCTGGCTTGACTTTTGTATTTTTTTTTTTAGCTTTAAGCCTTTCTTCTAGTGCCTTACCACAAAAAAAAAACTTATTCGAAGGCACATCACATAGTATTTCCTTAAGCGATTTATTTAAGTTGAGTAAAATCAACTCCCTACGTGTTAATGTCTCTATGTGATGAAAATCACAAAGCATGCATCCAGCATTGCTGAGCAATGTATAAGTTCACGACTTTCCCCGTTGTCCTTGGCCAGCAAAATAGTTATTGCATTACCAATAGCTGAGATGCTCGCCTCTAAGTATCCTTGCTTATGTGTTAGACATTAACCCCTACATAACAGGGGAGGTGATACAGCAGCATTTACTTTTGGATTTAATATGGTTACTTTTAGGGCCAAAGATTCTTTGAAATTGAATGCCTTTTCATTAATTCCATCTCAATGTCATCTCTTAGGCCATTTTTTGAAATGTCTGTTCAACCTGACTTAATGGCGTTGTGAACAGACCATACCTGTAAAGAATCATGCGCTGGTTCAGTTCCCAATAATTGCAATAAGTCTTCACCTAAATTTGAATCTGTCAAATCTTTCGCATGTTTAGTAAGGCTGCTCGTCTCAATAATATTTTCCTAGTCTCGAGAATTATTTTCTTCATTTTCCAAGTCAAGATATAGAACACCATTAGTGTTATAGATATTCATAATGAATAGGCCAGATAACCTCTCCTTCAAAAAAAGGGAGAAAGAATGTGCCATCAAAAACACATAAATTAGGCTGTTATCAACAACGGCCTAAATTCGTATAACTTCCTTTGACAAGAAAGGAAAATGGAATACGAAATTAGTGTGTCATCAAAAACACACATGATTGTTATCAAAAACAATCGAATTATTGTGTTTTCAAAAACACAAGGTGGTTGTTATCAAAAACAACAGAAGTAGTACTATATTTGCGTGTTATCAAAAACACATATGGTTGTCATCAAAAACAACGAAATTAGTGTGTCATCAAAAACACACATGATTGTTATCAAAAACAATCAAATTATTGTGTTTTCAAAAACACAAGGTGGTTGTTATCAAAAACAACAGAAGTAGTACTATATTTGCGTGTTATCAAAAACACATATGGTTGTCATCAAAAACAACGAAGTTAGTGTGTCATCAAAAACACACATGATTGTTATCAAAAACAATCAAATTATTGTGTTTTCAAAAACACAAGGTGGTTGTTATCAAAAACAACAGAAGTAGTACTATATTTGCGTGTTATCAAAAACACATATGGTTGTCATCAAAAACAACGAAATTAGTGTGTCATCAAAAACACACATGATTGTTATCAAAAACAATCGAATTATTGTGTCTTCAAAAACACAAGGTGGTTGTTATCAAAAACAACAGATGTAGTACTATATTTGCGTGTTATCAAAAACACATATGGTTGTCATCAAAAACAACGAAATTAGTGTGTCATCAAAAACACACATGATTGTTATCAAAAACAATCAAATTATTGTGTTTTCAAAAACACAAAAAGTTGTTATCAAGAACAACGGAATTAGTGCGCTATCAATAGCACGGTGTATAAAATCCCTTACCAGTAATATTTTCAATATTGCCATCTTCATTACTTAACAAAGAGTGGCGAGTCGAAAAATCATCCAACTTTAATAAAGCGCTCCCGACTGCTTCCAGGCTGCGCTTCTTGAGATATCTTACTTACATTCTGGGCTGCCTGCAAATCGTTTAATTGTTTCTCTTATGTTAAAACGTTTCTGTAGCCATTCATCGTCCATTGAACGGAACAACTTCGCCGTTTTCTCCTGTGTTTGGGCATATTACACTATTTATTTTATATAAACAACACGCGACAGGCAGCGGTATTGTACTCTGGTACTTGCGAGATTAAAAATCGATATTTGACGCACGAAGGGAACTACGTGATCGACTCGGCACACATACGAAGACTGGAGAAGACCAGGAATGCAGGTCCCGAAGGGAGAGCAGTAAGATTGTTTGTTTTGCTTTAAAATTGTGTGAGACTCAACGCATAGCGGAGATACTACCTATTCAACTTATTTACGAAACGAGGCCGAAATATAATTTCTAGATATGACACTTATACGCAGAGGAAACAAAATTTGAACTGAATGGTACACCAAACCAACTTAGTCGAGTAGATATCTAAACGGTTTCTCGAATCACTCAAAAACCCAAAAAAATTGTGTTATAAACGGTCTGTCTGATCGTGCCATCTCTCTTACGTCTCCAGAATTCCGACCAAGAATACTGCAAAAAGTGAAAAACACGCTAATAAATAATAATTTCAATGAAAAAACTATCACCGAAATAATAAATTTTAAAATAACCTTATGACAAGAAACATAGAACATAAATAGCAAAAATATGTAGCATTACCTTACACTAGTGAACTGTCAGAAAAAAATAAAACACATTTTAAAAAGGCATGATATTATCGTATGTCACAAGTCTCATAATAAATTAAATACGCTATTTACTGATTTAAAAGATAAAACTCCTCTCATGAATAAGTCAAATATAGTATATTCGATCCCATGCTCAAATTGTCCCAAAAAATATATAGGCATGACAAGCCAATTGCTAAAGAACAGATTAAATGGTCATAAATATACGAAAAATGCCTCAACAGCATTAAACAAATACACACAAGATGAAAAACATATTTTCGATTATAAAAATACCATAATTATGAATAAAGATATTAATTATCAAAAATTGCAAATAAAGTAAATGATAGAAATTAAAAAAGATGAAAACACTGTTAACCACAGAACGGATATAGCAAATTTGAGGCACATTTACACCAGCCTAATTTAAAGAAAAATATTAAGTATTTGATCCTCTTAATAAATCAAAAATTGAATATTCTCTTAAACATCAAATTAAATGTATGCTTTCTTTCGTTTTTTTTTTTGGTCCATTGTTAGAATATAAAAAATAAAACACACTCGCATTCCATGTATCCTAAGTACCCAAATACAAGACATTAAAAATTTCAGTTCATTATTACTAAATAAGTAAAATATCAAGGTAAAATTAAATACTTTTTTAGAAATTCGACTAGTTTTTTAAAGTGTTGTTTGTTTTTTGAAATTTTAAATATGTTCGAGTATGAATGTTTTTAATTATATAAAAAATATTTTAGGAAGATCAATAATTAATAGAGCAAAAAAACTTTTGAAGATGCCTTAAATAAACGGCGAAACGTCCAATTGTTTTTGATTTTTTGTTAAATAAAGAACCTAATCCCAAGAAAAGACGAAATAAGAAGAAAATGATATATATATATATATATATATATATATATATATATATATATATATATATATATATATATATGTTTATGTGGCATTCGCGGATTCCTCCGTGTGAGATGCAATAGCAGTGGATTTATCCACATTATGCTGTTGTAGTGCTGAAATCACATTCGGCAAACGTACAACTATATGCAATTCCGTGTATAAATGAAGTAAATTATGATCAGCAAATGCAAACTTCTTTCCAGTCTTATTCTTTCCATGTTAGAGGTTGCACAGTTTGAATAAATTGCGATAAAACATAATCCATCCCATTCCACCACCATCGAGATGATCGCTTACCTGTACCACCATACCGAGAAGAAAGTCAAAACTTACCCTCCCCGCCACAGTGACACGGCAAAGGTACATGTTTCGTCTCTATTAGACTCATCAGGGTACCGACATGCACCTGGCTGTGCAGAGGACAGATCGAAAAGAAGCATGCAACACTAAACGCGGCTTCGCCGACCTCCCGCCGGATGACGTATATATGTTTATGCGGCTTTCACGGATTCCTCCGTGTGAGATGCAATGGCAGTGGATATATCCACATTATGCTGTTGTAGTGCTGAAATGACATTAAGCAAACGTACAACTATATGCAACTCCGTGTATAAATGCAGTAAATTGCGATCAGTAAATGCAAACTTCGTTCCAATCATTTTTGACTTGATTTTGCTATGTTGGATCCGATTTTTATGCTTTATTTCACTTCTTCACATGGCTTAATGGGTTGTCCGTCTCTTTCTGTTACATTTCCTTTTTTTAGAGGTTCTATTTTGGTTTTTCCACACCTGTGTATATATATATATAATATATATATATATATATATATATATATATATATATATATATATATATATCTCACAAAGTGATAGCTCAGGAACTTTGGGAAAAAAATCCCGTTAAGGAAAATGGCCATGAGAAATTGCTGGATGTCGCTAGGGGGCGTAATTACTATGATCATGTAAAAAAAGATATTTTTCGGAAAAATATCCTTAATTAAGTTATCAAACGAAAAGTTTGGTTTGACTGAACAGAATTTGATAAACTTGGTCTCGTTTAATAAAGGAACGTTTGACAATTAAAACCAAATATTAGCTAAATCACATTGATTTTCATGGCTATAGCTATAGGGTGTTATTTGGAATCCTACTGTTTTTTTTTTAAATTTTACTCCGAAATTTTAAATAGTATCGTATCTTTATTTGTACCTTAAGAGCCAATAAGTCTAATTTTTCAAAAAGAAATAAGATTATTTTACAGCATTCGATGTTATATACTGAAGAATAAAACATAAAGTACTTACCACACTGTTTCTTTTTCCCGTGAGCTCTTGAGTTGGAATATTTAGTAATGATCATTATTAATTCTGGTATACAAAATAACAGTTTGTTTCTATATTGCCATTTTTATCACAATGAAAAGTGTGTTCAAGAAACTACCTTTTTCTGCTGTAAATTGTATTTTATGATAACTGGTAAATTTACTAAGGGTGTATTAAATTTTGTCCTCAAGTATGCCTAATATGCAGTCATCGACATATCTTTTAAAGAAAAAAAAGGTTTGAAATCTAGTTGATTCATTATATTTTCTTCTAGTAGTTTCATGACGAGGTTTCCTATTGTTGCTGAAATTGGTGAACCCAAAGCAACATCGTAAATTTGAAAACAAAACGAATTTTGAAAGCGGAAAAAGGTTTGTGTTAAGCATAAGTTGGTTGCTTCAATAAACTACTTTTTTTTAATGGTGGGAAGTTTTTTTATTTGTTTACAATAATTTTCTATACTTTGTGTAGCTAAGTTACGGGGAATATTTATGTATAGGGATGATATGTCAATGGACACTAATATGTGCCCTTAGGAATTATTTTTTGACATATAATTCATTTTAACATATTATTTGTAAAATTAATAGGTATATTAAATAAGTATTTTGATAAAATGTAGTATTGTATATTACTAAAAATTGTTGTAATTTATGTAATTTTATAGGCAATATAGGTAGAGAGAATGACCATTATTACAATTTGTTTTGCCTTTACTTATTTTGGTATTAGGTTTCATTTAAACCAACTAATTACAAGTTAATTGACCTTAGACTCTACCCCATTGGTTCGATTGTGCTATATGTGTTACAAATATTTTTGTCCATAATTACAATTTTATTGCATTTATCAGCAGTTAAATTATATATATATGTAAAAATTGTTTTTTAAATATTGTTTGGTTCCTTTAATTTGATATTTAATTCGGTTATTTATTTTTTACTTGAATAGAGAATTTTATTTGTATAGTTTGTTAAGATGTTATCGATTTTATTACGAATTAGTTCTTTATTTTCTCTGCTTAGTAAAGCAATGTTGGATATGTTATTTTTTCAGGGAAAACGATTTGCAGGTAAAAAAAGAGAAAAAAATTGGAAGCAATTCTGTAGTAGAGCAAAATATGTTATGTTTAAATTTTTAAATATTTAACTTTACTTTGGTGGAAATTTTAAGTTAAATTAGTGTAGTTAAAGATCTCCACCAAGTATATGCTGTATTAGTTCAGGACTTAATGAAATGTTTCATTGCTTTATAGAAAATCAAAATGAATACATAAATAAACTTCAGTCACAATACCAAGAAGAACTTGATGACTTATTGGGACAAGCTCAGAAAGAAACAAGTTTTATTGTAGAGCGTTCAAACTCAGAAATGGACTATTTAAGAACTGTTATTTTTGGACAGGAAACTAAAGCAGCAAAAGACTTAAGGGATAGCTGGGAATATTATAGTATACAATTATATGAAATTGAGCATAATGTAAGTAACCTGTATTTTGGCTAGAATATGTTTACTAACTACAAGTAGTACAATTTTAGCTTGCATGTTTTAGCAGATCAGAGATGGTTTATAGCCTCGTCTGTGTAAAGTAGATATTTGTTTGCTAATAGTGTGCTATTGAAATGATAATTGGTGTCCGCAAAATTGTTGAAATGTCCTTCATTCTAGGTAATTTCTATATGTTCCGGAAAACTGTAAGTTTTCAAGATACTGGTAATTAGACAGAAAGGGATAACATCCCTAGAATATTCCTTAAAATAATTTTCAACAAAATGTCAAAAAAACTAAAAGAATATGTTAAAAAAACACAACTTTAGTTTTGCAATAGCGTGAGAACTCTTAGTGTCTTGATGGAAAGATGGAGCTATGTTAAGTAGTTTGTGTCTCATGGAATACTGAAAGATCTTCAACAATGTGCACCATACAAAAAACATGAATCACAGAAATTTATTACATGTTTCAAACAAACTTCGAAACATAAAATGTATAGAACTTCTTAAGTCCGTCCAGAATGAAAACCTGACGCTAGACATTGCGTCAAGTTCGCTATTTAGTGCTTCAGGCTGTGACGCGTATACAAAAAGGTATGCAATGCCTTTATATCTAATGAAATTCAGTCAAATAAACTAAGTTTCGATCTTTTTGCAGAAATGTAGTGATATAAAATCATCATTTTTATTTCCCAATAATGCTATCACCAAACAAGATTGTTATCGTGTAAGCCTATATCTTGCTATTTTGTTGATTCCGTTTTTAATTTACACTAACAATTTGTTCTATTAAACAAGTTATGTATGTATCAGTAGCAGGCGCGAATCCAAAGGGGGGCGGTGTTAAAACATATATAAAAAATAAATTCGTCCATATAATATTAAAATTTTTTGGGGCTATCGGTCATTTTATTATTAATTAAAAATATTTTTAGGACACTTGATATTCAGTTTATTTATTTCTTAAACCATCTGCAGGATTACAATGAAACACTAAAAAGGGATTCAAATGTAATTAACTTTTATATATTACAGAAAATTTAAATAATAAATTGTGTTTACGCTGGTAAACATTACGTATCTAATTCGTAAGCAAAGTCAGTGAAGCTATCTTCGCTCAAATTAATTATAATTGTTTCCTCTATCTCATCGATCATGAGATCCAGTTTCCACATTCTCTTTTATTCTTTTATTTTATGGATTTTTCCCAATTTTGTGCAGTAACTTTATTCAAAAAAATCTTTCAAAAGTTCAGTTAAGTTAAGTTACTAATTTTGTAAGTTGTGTTATTTCCAGCAACTCTACCTTTTACTTGACAGAGATATTTCCTTCTCCAACGGACATTTTCCGGACGATCTATAGGAACAGATTTCCTATCTGGTTTTTCCCAGCAAAAATTAAGTTCTCTGTGCAATTTTCAGAGCTCAGTTCTTTTCATTTCAGGTAAATCCCGTCCTTCAGTTATTTTAGTTAGAATTCTGTGACGGTTGGTATCTGCTTCTCATAATAGAATTTATGTACAATTTCTTTTATCGCAGTTTACATCTCTTCTTCCAACGAGGTTTTTCGTCCGCCTGTGATCGAATGTGGCTTCGGAATGCTAACAATTCCAATCGTTTTTTCTCCTTCATAGTAGATTTTCCAACTCTTGTCGTGTTGGAACACATCTCAACAGAGCTTTTAACAATATTATTTAGATATTGATATCTTAAGGCATCATAAACATTCATCGTAATAAGTTTTGCGTCGAGGAAAAAATGTCCAGGTTTAACGATTTTGAAATAAATATAGAGGTGGAAGCCATATCTTTTGGGCATCTCACTAATCTCAAATAATATATAAAAACAAGCACAAACACGATAAATCACTAAGGACACACTGTAAGGTGTACTTTGCTCACTGGCAGAAATTAAATTAAACTATCAGAAATTTTATTGTTGCAGTAAATTTATAAAAGTTTATAATATTTAAATCTAATTAGATTTACGGCAGTCCTCAGTTACCTGCGGCACTGGAAGAGGTACGTTGGTGGTTTCGGTATCAGTCCAATTACTCTCTCTAGTTCTTGAATGGAGTATAGGAATGTGTATGCTTGCGATCGCCCCTCCCTTTTCCAAGAGTTTTGAGTTCAGGAAAATAAAACATCTGTTCATACATTCCTAATATAAAAGACAGAATTTTGTCTTTTATATTAGGAATGTGTATACTGCTGGCACTCCTCCCGTTAGTAATTTATTTTTCTTGCGCTAGTCCCCCCTCCCAAGAGCTTTGAGTTCAGGAAAATAGACCCGATTCTGCCTCTTATGCTAGGAATGTGTATGCTGCTCGCATCCTCCGCCCCTATCAGCAACTTGTTTTTTCTTGTGATTACCTCCACCTCTACAAGAGCTTCAAATTCAGAATAATAGACCCGACCCTGCCTTTTACACTAGAAATGGGAATGTTGCTGGTGTTTCCCCCCCCCTCGTTGACAACTTGCTTGCACTTGCCATACTGTACTTTGTGATATCGTCGCCCCCTCCCCCTCCCAAAGAGATAGGCTGGATCCGCCCCTGGTCACCAAAGACTTGTAACTGAACAATTATAGATATGTGTAAAATATCAGTAGTGATATTTTCGTAAGTTTTTATGATGCCATAACATGTAAGTTAAAAAATACATATGATATTTTGATTTTAATTTACATTCCTTTTCATTCGGATTCTATTTTCTTAAAGAAAATATATGGATATAACACGGAGTAATTCAAAAATAAAACAAAAAAACAAATTGCAGCTCTACTCTATTTAAATGTTTTTATTAACTTCATATACATATTTACTAATCCTACTAATATAACAACAATACAAATAAATAACCGATTTTCCAGATCAGAACTATAAGCTGGTTTTTTACTGGTAAATAATTAAATTAATGGAATATTTCCCACCGGCCAGTCTTCACAATTTGATTTTCCTTGATCTGCTAAACACGTTACAAGTTTTATAGAATATTGACAAGGATTTCCGGCGTCTTCTGGAACAACAAACTTAAATGTATTGAGATAATTAGCAAATAATTTGTGACAAAGAAAACTTAGTGGTACAAAAATCCAGGAGACGGAAATAAAATATAATAATTTTTACAATTATATAGTTATTTTTCTATAGATCTTCTTGGAATAGTTGAAATGAATTGATAGATATAAAGGTTTCTACATTATTGGGTCAAGATTAAATATTCTATATAACATATGAACATAACTTACAGAATTAAAAAACTTAATCAGTATATCGATATTATTCTCATGAATGAAGGCGTCGGATAGTGATTGTAGTAAAATCGTTCTCAAGTTCAAAGATTGTTCTATAAATGGCCGATTAAGTCAACCAAAATAAAAGCCTGGGTGCAAACATTTTCCCGTTCGATTACCTTAGTACCTGGTTTTGAACCTTCTGTTGAACGAATTTGATTCTCTATTACGATATATACCCTTTGCTCAATTAATCAAAAAGTTTAACAGGAGCGGCGAACCAAAAATTTGTAAAGTGAAACGGAGTCGACTGCGTAGCACTTCTTCTTCTTTCTTCTTTACTAGCCCTACTAGCCCTACAACCCGGGATGTGTCTTGGCTGACTGCACAACTTGCTTCCATCTCACACGGTCGTTCATGATAGTGGGTCAGTGGGTAACCCCATTGTTCTTAAATTTGACCATATGTTATTTCTCCATCGCATTCTTGGGTGTCCTAAGGGTCTTTTCCCTGTCAGGGCCTCCTCTCAAATTAACTTGGTAAGGCGGTTATTAGGGAGCCTATGGACATGGCCAGCCCATCTTAGGCGTGTAGCACTACAGCCACAAATATTAAACTTTGCTTTATTTTGTGTACATTTCTGTAATTGAGGTTTTTTATGGTTCATTTCAGAGTCCAAGAGTGGACCAATTAACAGTTTAATAATTACTTAGTGTAGTTCACGAAATTTTTATTACTTAACAATTTAAGTTTTGTAACTAGATTTTTGCTTGGCCAAAGTTGTCTATTTATTTCTTTCACTTGTAACATACGTAGTGCTAAGAGAGTCCATAAGAGAGCTTTCAATAATTCACGCCTGGAAAAGGATACACCGTAAGGAATAAGCGTATTGGTCTCCATTTACTTGATTTTATGTCCTAAAATTTAATTTAGAATACTACTAAGTAATTAAAGGCAGCGATTAATTTATCCATATATGACTGATCAAGTAATATTTCTTTTTCAAATTTTCTCTATTACCTCTGCTCGTTTTATAATCATTAGAGCAAATTTTAAAGTAAAGTTTGGTGGCGCCTTTCCCCTCGAAATAGAGATTTGTAAAACTTACACAGACAATAGAGTTGGTTCAAGATAAAGTTTAAGCTAGTTAAAAATAGCGGAAAATTACAAAACAAAGTATATACCCTGAGATCAGCAAGTGTATAGGTAGCCTCCAGTCAGCATTACGTTAGTAACCAGGTAAGTTTGAAATGAACTACTTTATAGGGTATTGCTGGGATTTTACGAGGCGCTGGATCATTCCTTATAGTTGACAATTATGACATTTTATTAGCGTCTCATTCAATAATTAAAATTTTTAGGTTTCACTGACAACCAAAAATCTTATATTTCAATACTTTATATATTTTAAGTCAATACCAAATTATAAAATTGATTTTCAAAAAGTTGCAAACAATTCTCAAAATTTTGTAATATTTTTAAGAAGTTACCTTGGTCCATTTGTTGAAAGCATTCATCAGTAGATTCTTGAATAAAGTCACGCATTTCTCGCCCACTGATTGATTTGAGAAGTGCATCAGCAAATTTTTTATGGTCAGGGAGTCCGTTAGAATCTGTCTATAAAAAAATATTAAATTAGTACTTAACATTACCAGAATTGTTTCAAATATCGAGTTTTCAAAGTTTCACTATTCAAATAAGAAGAAGAAATACGAAAAATCTTGGATTTTAACTGACTTTTTTGATTCTTGGCTTCAATTATATCAGAATAGGTACGTTTAGAGAGAAAATCTTAATTATTGTCAGTGTCACATATATTTTCTAAAAAACTCAATAATGAAAGCTATTCTGCAAGTTACGGTATCATACTAGTATAGTCAACACATTTATAAAACTCTGTGATGCCGTGCAAATATTTTGGATTTTTATATTCACATAATCCAAACATATAAATAAATACAATCATCTAAAACATAGCAAGAAGTTTCTAGCTTCTCATCTGCCCAAAATCTTGAACTCTTTGAAAATCTCGAAAATTTGGCAGGTCCAGGATATAGATAGTTTTTTTGCAAACAGTAAAGGGTGTCCCAAAGTTCACGAAAGGTTTGAATTTGCCGCCATTTGAGCCATAAAGTGTTAGAAATCAAAAAAACAAGTTTGACAACTGACAGACTCATTGTTGAACAATGTTTTAACAATAATAAAAATCTGGCAGCCACAGTTCACAAATTTCGTAGAGAATATGATAGAAATATTTTATTCAACTTCTTCGAAGAGAGTAATTAAAAAATTCAGGAAGACTCGATCAATTGGTGACAATAAACATACTGGCTGTCCAATATCAAACCGTTCAATGTTAATATTGAAGAAGTGCGTAAGAGTGTTGGTGAAAGTCCAGGAACATAAATTCGTCGTCGTGAACAAGAATAGCAAATTTCAAGAAGCTTTTTACAACGTCTACTTACTAAAAAACTGCGTTTCCATGCTTACAACATTCAATTGATACAAGAACTGAAGCCAGACCATGCAAAGCGAAGAGCCTTCGTAGAATGGATTATTGAACATCATCAAGTGCATGCTGATTTTTTTAGCAAAACCATCCTAGCCATGAAGCTCATTTTAACCTTGATGACTTCGTTAATCGTCTAAATGGCCGCATTTGAGATCCAGAGAACCCAGATATGATTGTCAAAAAATAAATGCATTCAGAACATAACACTGTTTTGTGAGGATTTTGGGCTAGAGGGGCATCATTCAATGATATTGATATAGATAACATGTAGTTTTAACAAGACAATGCCATATGTCATACAGCTCATGAATCAATTCAATTACTGCATAAGACAATTCCTGCTCGTGTACTGTCTCGTATGGTGATCAGACTTTGCTCTCTAGATCATGTGCTTTAATACCACTGGATTTTTTTCTATGGAATTATTTAAAGTCAGAGATCTACGTCAATAAGTCCACAGCCTCCCGTGAAGTGAAAGAAGAGATTCAACGTTGAGTCGATGAAATTTATGCAAAATGGCCATAAAAAATTTCAACAGAAGAGTGCTTATGTACCAGCAAGGCCGTGGAGGCCATTTTCCCGATGTGTTATTCTTTAGATAACCCTATCCTATGTATTTTATAATTCACTGAAGAAATTACAATTAAAAAAACTGTGTTTTCTTCTTCTTCTTTCTGTGCCATATCAGGTCTCCTTGATGTTGGCAATTACAGTGACAAGTTGATCACAGTCTAAATAGCTGTTCAGTACTATGTACTGTCCACTCTCGAATGTTCCTCAATCAAGAGATCTGCTTCCTTCCAATACTTCTACGACCCTCGATCTTACCCTGCATTATCAGTTGAAGAATTCTGTGCCGATCTTCTCTCAAAACATGGCCAAGATATGCTAGTTTTGTGCATTTTAGAGTATACCAGCAATTCACCCATAGTATCTGCCCGATATAAAATCGTTATATTAGTCTGCATAGCTATCCAGGATATTCGAAGCATTTGCCCATGCAACCACATCTCAAATGCGTTCAAACGATTCATCGTGACAGCCAGCCTTCAGTGTTCACACCTTCAGTTCATACAATAACATTGACCAAATGTAACATTTAAATATCCACTGGCGAAGTATTAAATTTAGATTGTCAGTCTGCATTTAACTCCTTTATCTCAGTCAAGCTGTTCAATAATATAATATCCAAGGTACTTGAAGTGAAAGACTCTTTCAACGATTTGTCCATTTATCAATAGCGAAGAGTCTGGATATAGTAGACGATTGAAAACCCTAAATTTAGTCCCATTTCTTTCCCAGCCCTATTGACAGAATCTAAGTGTTATTGTAGACCCTGAAGCAGGCGCGGATCCGCCAATAAACTTAGAATAAAAAGTTTTATAATAATATTTTATTTCTTATGATTTCTTAATAATTCGCATATACTACCAAATATAGATAACTTTGACGTATTTAACACAAATCACAACTGTATTTTTATTATTTTTAATTTTGGCATAAAAACCGTTTTAGGCACATTCAAACCAAAACGTAGTCTTAATCTTTCAGAAGTTATAATTATTTAAATACTTACAAAATACTCATTGTCAAAAATACAAGAAGTTAAACATATATAAAAAAAATAAATTCGTCCATATAATATTAAATTTTTTTTGGGGCTATCGGTCATTTTATTATTAATTAAAAACAATTTTAGGACATTTGACGTTTCAATTTATTTATTTCTTAAACCATCTGCAGAATTACAATTAAACACTGAAAAGGGATTCAAATATAATTAATTTTTATATGTTACAATTAAAACTAGACCTACTTCTTTTTATTTCTATTGCACTGACATTTTAAATTAATTTAATTTATTATATGGAAATCCGATAGCCCCAAAAAAAATAAAATAAATGTGTTAATTCTACACGCTTAAGAAAAAGACACAAATACAATAATAAAATAATTAAAAAATTACGGCTAATTGGAATTAAATATATATAAAATTAAAGGGTGGGACACACTAAAATGAAAATATATAAAAAAATAAAAAAATATGTCAAAAAACATTAAACAGTAAAATACAACAAAAAAAAATTAAATAATAAATTGGGTTTACACTGGTAAACATTATTTATCTAATTCGTAAACCGTCAGTGAAGTTATCTTCACTCAAATTAATTATAGTTGGTTCCCCTATCTCACCGGTCAGGAGATCGAGTTTCCACATTTTGTTTTATTCTTTTATTATATGGATTTTTTCCCAATTTTCCGCAGTGACTTTATTCAAAAAAATCTTTCTAAAGTTCGGTTAAATTACTAATTTTGTAAGTTGTGTTATTTATAGCAACTCTACCTTTTACTGAGAGAGATATTTCCTTCTCCAACGGACAGTTTCCGAACAATCTATAAAAACAGATTTCTTGTCTGGTTTTCCCCAGCAAAAAACTAAGTTCTCTGTGCAATTTCCAGAGCTCAGTTCTTTTAATTTCAGGTAAATCCCGATATTAATTGATTTTAGTTAGAATTTTGTCGACGGTTGGGATCTTCTTCTCATAATAAAATGTATGTAAAGCTTCTTTTATTGTAGTTTTCATCTCTTCTTCCAACGAGGTTTTTCGTCTGCCTGTGATCGAATGTGGCTTGGGAGTATTGACAACTTCTGTCAACTGGAACACATCTCAACACAGCTTTTAACATTATTATCTAGATATTGATATCTTAAGGCATCATAAACATTCATCGTAATAAGTTTTTTGTTGAGGAGAAAATGCCTTGGTTTAACGATATTGGAATAAATATACAAATTATGAATATATGGTTGCCTAAATTATTATTATTGTTATTTTCAATATGTAAACAATACCTAACAATATTTACCGATAAATATAAGTTTTTAAATCCTCTTTTTGTTAATATTAATTGTAAACTTCGCATTTATAGTGATTTCTAACACTTAAAAACACCGAAAAGATTCACGCTAAGGAATTAAACTGAAAGACAAGATAAGTGAATATGTTTATGTCTGTCAAACATCAAAAAGCGTTTCCCCCACCGACCGTAAACAGCCTTCAAACAAATCTATTGATGTTTAAACCTAGGGTATGATCTAAGTCTCAAATAATATATAAAAACAAGCGTAAGCAAGATAAATCACTAAGCACATACTGTAAGGTGTACTTTGTTCACTGACAGAAATTAAAATGAACCATCAGAAATTTTTTTGTTGCAGTAAATTTACAAAAGCTTATAATATTTAAATATAATTAAATATAATTAGATTTACGGCAGTCCTCAGTTACCTGCTGTACTGGAGGCAGGTACGTTGGAGGTAACAGTTTTATTACTTTCTCTACTTCTTGAATAGAGCATAGGAATGTGTATGCTTGCGACCCGATTTTTGCCTCTTATACTAGGAATGTGTATGTTGCTGACATCCCCTCCCTCTCCAAAAGCTTCAAATTGAGAAAAATAGACCCGGCCCTGTTTTTACACTAGAAATAGGAATATTTCCGGTGTCTCTTCCCCCCTCACCCCCAGTGGACAACTTGCTTTAGCTTGCCATACTGTACTTTTGTGATGTCACCGCCACCCGCCCCCCAAAGAGAGAGGCTGGATCCGCCCCTGCCCTGAAGGCTATCACTTACGATGGACGTATCATCGGCATAACGAATCGTCCTTATTAGCTCGTTACGTAGGTCCCCTTAAAAGCTTTGTCCCAATATAAGTTAAACAGCAGTGGAGGGAGAATACATTCCTGTCTATTGCCCTCGTTGAATTTGGCATTCTTTGGTCAGCTTACGATTAACTTGGACCAGTAACCTCTGGCGTCAATATAGATTCTCTATTATCCGGACATGCTTGCCATCTACACCAGCATTCTTCTGAATATCTATGAGCTTCATATGGTGTACCCTATCAAACGCTTTCTTCTTATCGATAATGCATACGAAAATGACTTTACATTGGTCTCAACACTTTTGGAGAAGTATATTGAGAACAAATACCTCTTCGCTAGTACCAGGGGCATTTCTAAACCCAAACTGGGTCTGATCTAGGCCACTTTTGTATTTATTCCTTATTCTACAATGAATATTACTCAGAAAAACCCTCAAGGTGTGACTCATAAGACTTATAAACCCGTATTCGTTACATCTAGTGACATGTTTTTTTTTTTTTGGTAGCGCAATATATTGATTTCAGACATTCTTCCGATATTTCTCCGGTATTGTACATATAATTAAAATAATGTCTATTTAATTTAAATCTTGCGTAAATTTTAGGACACCCTTTATATATGAAACAGATGCAACTACATCTCTTTACAAATAAGAACTTTAGAAGAGAATTTTATGTCCATACTCTTCCCAATAAATTTTAGTTTTAGGTCTTCCCAATTTTTTCCTTTTAGAAGAGTACCATGAAAATGCACATATATTGGACAAGTAAACAAATTGTATTCAAACAAATATTAAAATTAATACAAATTACTTTTCTTACTTCCATTATTTTAAAAAGATCCTGAGTTAAATTACTTAATATTTTTTTCAAAAGTGTCATTCCTGACGCGCCTTCGGAAATGTTCTGCTTACCCTAACCTATGAAGAATAAATACCTACCATTTCCATTTTTTCAAAGACGCATTGAAGAATGCATGATTCATCAGTATCATTTATGTTGTTCATTTTCACGTTTTCTTCTGATTGGTTTTCTGTAAAACTGTGGATTCTTCGGTGGTAAATAAAGATGATCCGCCGTATTTTCTTTGAACATTTGACATTGGTGCATCGTTGTTAAACCCACTTCCCCTTGATCGTTTCGATCTTCTTGATTGAGTTAATTTAACATTTTTAGTGTCAACCATACCTATATATGAATAATGCTGGTAAAGATTTAAAATATCAACAGTAATTCATATAGTTCAGAACAAAAAGAAAGGAAGGGATACCGCAAAACATAAAAAAGTATATTATTTAGTTAATTTTATTTTTGAGTGAAATCTTGAATAATTATAAACATAATTTTTTATTTTATTATTGAGTCTGCTTTACATGGGCATCATTAAACTTATAATGGAGAATAATATTAGTAATACGAACTCTTACCCACGTATCATGTGTAATATTTTGTTAAACCTTGGTTGTGAACAAATAGGCATCCAACCTGTTGTGTATCTACTAAATAAAAATAATTGAGATATTGCTTCCTACTTAAGCATTCTATGAAACGAAACATGAAAAGTAATTTATAAACATATTGTTGGTTGTTGGGTTTTAATGTCAAATAAAATTTTTTATTCGGGAGCCAAAACTGATCCCGTGGCTGATGGATGTCCATTAGATCACCAAAGTATTTTTGACATATTTTTTTACCACTGAATACAAATCTTGGTAGTGTCTAGCCGGGGAATGATCATGGAATTTTTTATAAGTAAGTTAACGCTTTAAATCACCGTAAAAAATAAAAAAAATCATAGTTATCAAAATTTTAACTAGAGATGTCAATTACCATTTCAATTACTAGTAAAACTTTTCCATTCATTCAAAAATACAGGGTGTCCGGTAAGTACCTCCTAATTTCTCGAGAGCATACAGGGGAGGTCAAAATAATCCTATTTTATCATAGAAAAAAAATTGCTAAAGTGCTCGGAGATACAGAGCCCTAAAGGGGTACCCAGCGATTTACCTTATCGGCTCTAAGTTTTGAGCTGACTTGTATAACTTAATGAAACTTTAATATTTTATAGCAGCCATAAAGACTCATTAAACCATACAATAGAAGATGTTTTGAATCAGCAGAGAAGTCAGGAACGGACTTGCAGCCACAATCGTAGGGCTTATGTGCTTTAATTTATGGGGAAGCGTTATCTAACTCTTCGAAGCCAAGAAGATGTTATGCTGAAAGATTTTCATCTCAAACATTGTCAAGTCCAGAAACCTTTCAAAGGGTGAATCGAGTCTCAATTAATTTACCATGTCCTTAATACGCAAAAATAGCGAAAACGTTTACATGTTATTTTGTTATATGTTCAATATGGGCTCCACGCACTTTCAATACATTTTCTTATTCTTCGAATATTTTCCCGCTGCACTACAATTAATAATCCAGCATTATTACGGACTTCGTTGGATTGTTGTGCTATGATTGCTAGTAGTTTTTCTTTAGTATTTACTGTGTCGAATAAACTAATTCTTTTAGATATTCCCAGAAGTAAAAATCAAAGAGATTTAGGTCTGGAGACCTTGGTAGCTATATATGACAATAATCCTTTTTTGGTGTTTGTTTTGAATTATAGCGTGCGGGTTTTCATCAGCCCAAAAATGTAAATTGCGTGAGTCTATTATGTCATCTCTTATAAAACCGACATTATCATTAAAAAAAAAGTTAGAAAAATTTTAATTTAGGTTATGTTGGTGTATAAACCAGTTGGAGTGTTGGAGTCCTGGGGGATAATCATCCAGAGATATAGCTTGTATTTTTTCAACGTGATACCGATGAAGTAACTGTTCTGTTAGAGTTTCATGTACAATCCATTTTGTAACATTGTTTTGTATCGCAAGTTTTCTGTTTGAAGGGTTGTCAGCAATATCTTGCAAATTTTGTCCCTCTACTTGAGGGTCTCGTGCCTTCCTGGAAGGGCCTTCAACGCCACGTCGCGGCAAAAATGACCTTAAATAAAAAATGTAAAAAAACATCTCGTTAACTCTAATCATTATTTTCTAATTGTCTTTTACCTATTTCCCTTAAGCTTCAATCAATCCAAGATTTTTGGACCTGAAAATATCCGAGCTGCAAATCTTTCAGCATAAAGTCTTCGTGTCTCCGAAGAATTTGCATAAGTTATTAACAGGTTGTACACCGAAGAAATCAAGAAATAGACGGGTTTTGTATTTCAGTGTATGTTTTTTAATATCGGCCAAGCGCTTTTGGTCTAACAGACCATCTTCAGGGATCAGACCCTAGAAACAAGAGAATATGGTCAGCAAATAAGCTTACTCAGTACTCACCAACCATACTCACTCGTCAAAGGGCACACCTTAACCCTGCCAGTTTGAGAGCAGTCGCCAGCCGTAGCCTCCACACAGAACAAATTGTATACAATTAAAAAATTTTTAAAAAACTTTGTCACAAATTAAAATTAAAACCAAAACAATCAACATACTAGCACATTAACACTGTTAATACAATAAACCTCTTTAATAAAAACCCAAAAGAGTGAGGTTATGCTATCCGAAGAATTTGACAGTCTTTCACCAAAAGTTAAATGCGTATGCATATATTTTTACTTGAAGGCGGTTTTGACAAGTTCCGTCAATAGAAAGGTAGATATTTACAATAACAACCTGATTTTTACCTGTTTGTGTTTAACATTAATAACTTTTGAATGTTTCACATACAAACCGATTTATTTCGAAACCGCTAGTTTTATCGAAATAAATTAAGAGTATCTTTTCTGAAGAGGTATGACCAAAGTATTTAGCTTTCAGCTCTGTAAAATGACACCTGTCAAAAATTAGGCCCAACAAGTGTGGTTGCAAGTCCGTTCCTGACTTCTCTGATGATTTATGGCTTCTACAAAATATTAAAATTTAATTAAATTATGCAAGTCGGTTCAAAACATAGAGCCGATAAGGTAAATTGTGGGTACCCCTTTAGGGCTCTGTACCTCCGTTAAGGGACACTTTAGGATTTTTTTTTCTATGATAAATTAGGTTTATTTTGACCTCCAATAGAGATGTAACGCTATCTACGTCTGTTACGATGTAAGAAGAAAACTCTCAAAAAAACTTTCATTTTGGTAGTTAAACTGACAATACGTAGTCAGTGCGCTCTTGCAAAAAGCAAGATACAACGGTGGTTTGGATATTTGGGCTCGTTGCGCGTTCTTAAAGGGTTTAGGGGAAAGTTGCTTGCTTCACGAAAAGCGGTGCGGTTTTCGCCCACAAATCATTTTTTATGTAGTAAAAATCAATGGATATACCTGTGGTGGGAGTTCATGCAAAAGAATCGCTTAAAAATATGTGTCTGTCACACAAAGAATAAGAAATTTTTTGTTATAGTAGTTCACACACGTGACCAGCATTCTGGTTGGACGATGCAAGTATCCAGGGGCCCTATCCTCGTACTGGGTAACGTGAAGTGAACGGTGAAAAGGTGGCGAACGCGTATTCTTGAAATGTTCATCGCTCATATCCTCGTTCGCCCGGTGAAAGGCAAGCGAACGGTGAAACATACGCAAATGAAATGTCAGCCGCTAAATGACATACTGAACGCACGAATTTCAAAAAATTAAATAGTATTAAAAATTTTTATTTTATTTTTGGTTCTTCAAAATAACTTGTCATTAAAAAAAATAATATGTTGACGAACCGTTTCTTTAAGACGTTTTATTTTTTGAATAAACAGTTGAAACGTTAATTAGATGGTACCGAGATATTTTTAATATTTTCAAACTTTTTAATAAAATATCCTTAGAAAATTGAATATGTCTCGCAAATATTAAGTAAATTTGAGATTACAGACATATAAAATTATTACAGGAGATTCTGTTCATAACTCAATTGTATGAGTGTGCTATTTAAAAAAAAAAATTTCTAGGGCCAGTTCTGCTTATGGATTTAACATAAATACTTGTGTCTATAACAGCTGAGTATCTTAGTTTTAAGCAGTTAAATCTAACATAATTCTTTTCACGACAAAACTTATAATAAATTTGAGAAATCGCAATTTGTAAACTATCTGAAACTTTTATTTAAATAAGTAACAAATTTTATATTTAAATTATGTTAACTACAGCACTTAACTTAATTAGACTGTGTTAAACACTAGACGACACTACAATTAAATAAATATTATGATTATAATTTATCGAGAGATATAAATATGAATCTTAAAGACCTACGAATGAGGTCCTTCAGCATAAAAACCTTATTTATGGTACATTTTATCTTCAAGCCTCTACAAATCTTTATAAAATAAAAAAATATATATATTTAAAGTTGAATGTGAGATCGGCCAGTATCTTTAATGGACGTATTCTGTCTGCCTTTGGTTTCGGTCCCTGGTCATAAACAGTTTCACTATCTTCGTTGAAGTTTCAGGTTTTCTTTCAAATTTACTTGTCAGGACAGAACATCTTGCAGTAAGAGGCTGGACACTTTATGAATTCATACAATAAATAACTGATTGGATAGTTTCCATAGTGCATAGGGATGATTGCTCTTAATCATACTACATAGAGTAGTAATTTCCACCGTTTCAAGGTTTATCAGTGCTGACTTTCTGCAATTACTGTCAGTATATTACTTTGTATATATGATTGCTGCTTTTTTTGATATCCTCTTTTCTTTATATATTAGAATCTTCAAGTACTTGGCTCTTTGTATGCATTGTTGTTTAACAGTTCTAAGAGTGTCAATTTAAGATAAATTTAATCCAGGCAAAGTACAAATATTGTAATGACAATCAATAACTTCACAAAAATAACAACAGCAGTATTTTTTTTTTACTTTTGACGATTAATTTAAAGTACCAAAACTACTTTTTGCCTAAAAAGGCAACAAAATATACTACGAACATTTTCGGTCTAACAGCTCAATTCAATCTGTTATCAATTTTATTTTTTGAAATTCTCGGGTTTTAGCACGTTCATATTTGGCAACATTGGCTTTTTAAGAATACGGCTTTTACTGTCAAAAAGTTCACATCGCCATTCCCATCGCCGTTCACCTCACCTTTCACATCACACGTACGAGGATAGGGGCCCAGGTCATCTTAGATTCGGCATTCTTCTGGGTTTCCAGGTCATCTTAGATTCGGCATTCTTCTGGGTTTCCTGTATGAAAGCGGTCTCTCAAATCCGGTTAACGTGTAAACTTTCCCTACGGACTCCCTGACGAAGAGGGTGTAAGCGAGAAATGGGAGACAGAAAATCTGGCTAAATTGTCTTAGTCGCAGCGACTATATAAACTAGTAGTTAGAAAAAAAATAAAGAATACTCTGATTTCAATTTTTAACAATGTTATAGTAATCTGTCTAGCCAATCAGTTGCCCCTCTTCTGCCTATCCAACGACTCGGAAAAGCATCATTCGAATAAACACAGACAGAAGCATCGTCGTGGAATAGCGCTCCATCTTGTGGGAAAAAAAGGTCACGGGATCTCGTAGATCTGGATATGTAGCTATTAGTAAAGGAATGAGATCATTTTGAAGAAACTCCAGCTAACTCGCTTCATTGTTGGCACCGTCAAAGTAAAAAGGACCTAGGACTCTTTTGTCAACTATACCGCACCACGCGTTTCCGGGAGTCCTACGTTCGGCAACGTTGTATACCTTTAATATCTATTTTCGTTCGGAAAGTTTTCAATGGCCTTCGACACTATAGAGAGCGCCTCGTACTGCCATTTGGTCTGTCAGGGTCCCGCATATACTATACTGTTAATTTTTACTAAGATATGGGAATAGGTAAAGGCTTTGTAATGATTACTTTTTGAAGAAATTATGTATATTCATTTTCAGAAAAAAAAAACTACTTTGCAAATCGCTTTAGTCAGTTGGTTCTGTATTATTTTGAGATTTTGATTTTAATTTGAACGGTAGTGAATAAATAATGTAGTTCAGGATAGTTCAAAAAGTTTCTACAGATTAAAATTTACCTCCTAATTCATTAACATGGTCTAATTTAAAACCAATCTAAATTGACAGTGAGGGATTAAAATTGCTAAGTGCAAGAGTAGCAATTTTGAACTTTAAAAATACAGGGATAAGTAATAATTTTATTTTATTTCTAAACCGACAAATTTAAAAAATTCTGTTTTCAAGTAACGACTATAACTATTACAGGGGCGGATCCAGCCTCTCTCCTTGAGGGGGGGGGGGGGCGGTGATATCACAAAGTACAGTATGGCAAGCGAAAGCAAGTTGTCGACGAGGGGGGGGGACACCAGCAACATTCCCATTTCTAGTGTAAAAGGCAAGGTCGGGTCTATTTTTCAGGAATTTGAAGCTGTTGGAGAGGAGGGGGCGATCACAAGAAAAAACAAGTTGCCGACAGGGAGGGAGGATGCGAGCAGCATACACATTCCTAGTATAAGAGGCAGAATCGGGTCTATTTTCCGGAATTTAAAGCTCTTTGGGGGGGGGGGGTATCGCAAGAAAAACAAGTTATCAACGGAAGTGTCAGCAGCATACACATTCCTAATATAAAATGCAAAATCGGTTGTATTTTCCTGAACTCAAAGCTTTTGGGAAGGGGAGGAGCGATCCCAAGCATACACATTCCTATACTCTATTCAAGAACTAGAGAGAGTAATAAAACAGTTATCGAAACCTCCAACGTACCTGCTTCAGTGCCGCAGGTATCTGAGGACTGCCGTAAATTTAATTATATTTAATTATATTTAAACATTATAAACTTTTATAAATTTACTGCTACAATAAAATTTCTGGTAGTTCAATTTAATTTCTGTCAATGAGCACACCTTACAGTGTGTCCTTAGTAATTTATCTTATCTGTGCTTGTTTTTACATATTATTTGAGATTAGTGAAATACCCAAAAGATATGGCTTCTAAAATCGTAAAAACCAGGGCATTTTTTCCTCAACCAAAAACTTATTACGACGAATGTTTATAATGCCTTAAGATATCAATATCTAGATAATAATGCTAAAAACTCTGTTGAGTTGTGTTCCAATATGACAGGAGTTGGAAAATCTACTATGTGCCCAATACTGAAGGAAAAAGCGACTGGAATTGTTAATACTCCCAAGCTACATTCGATCAGGGGCAGACGAAAAACCTCGTTAGAAGAAGAGATGTAAACAGCAATAAAAGAAGTTGTACACACATTTTATTATGAGAAGCATATCCCAACCGTCGTCAAAATTCTAAGTAAAATCAATGAAGGTCGGGATTTACCTGAAATTAAAAGAACTGAGCTCTGGAAGTTGCTAAGAGAACTCAATTTTTGCTGGAAAAAAGCAGATAGGAAACCTGTTCTTATAGATCGTCTGGTATATGTCAGTTGGAGAAGGAAATATCTCTCTCAAGTAAAAGGTAGAGTTGCTAGAAATATTACAACTTACAAAATTAGTAATTCAACTGAACTTTTAAAAGATTTTTTGAATAAAGTTAGTGCAGAAAATTGGGAACAATCCATATAATAAAAGCATAAAACAAAATGTGAAAACTCGATCTCATGATCGGTGAGATAGAAGATCCAATTATAATTAATTTGAGCGAAGATAGGTTCACTGACTTTGATTACGAATTAGATACGTAATGCTTACCAGTGTAAACACAATTTATTATTTAAATTTTCTGTAACTTATAAAAATAAATTAATTTTAGTTCTGCAGATGGTTTCAGAAAAAAATAAACTGAACCGTCAAATATCCTAAAAATGTTTTTAATTAATAATAAAATGACCGATAGCCCCAAAAAATTTTTAATATTATATGGACGAATTTATTTTTTTTATATATGTTTAACTTCTTGTATTTTTAACAATAGATATTTTGTAAGTATTTAAATTATAACTTAGAATTTTTTGAGAGAAAAAGGCTACATTTTAGTCGGAATGTGTCTAAAACGATGTCTATGCCACAATTAAAAATAATAAAGATACAGCTGTGATTTGTGTGAAATATGTCATAATTTCCTATATTTTCTAATGTATGTGAATTATTAAGAAATCATAAGAAATTAAATAAAATTATAAAAACTTTTTATTTTAGGTTTATTACCGAAATAATATTCTATGCTATAAATACTGAGTGATAAGATAAACCTCCTTCCGACGCTTATGACAAGGGTTAAAATCCTTTTTAATACTTCACACATCCAAATATCTATTGTTATCCAACCAAATAGTCCATTATTATAGACCGGTATTTTTGATTCTAAAATTTCTAACCCATTTCTATGAATAATATATGTGTCTAATAGATTTTGCCAAAGAAGTCGGACTAAAGAACAAAGATAGTTTGCGAAGAAAAAAAAGGGTAAAAAATGATTTATTACTCTAGTTCTTGAATAAACTATAGCATAAGTGGCAAAATCGGGGCGATCGCCCCCACGGCCCCCCCCCCCCTTGGATCCGCGCGTGAACTATTATGAGTGTTGAAGCTTTGTCTCTGTATTTGTATCCTTAATAACCTTATATAAACATTTATTTGTTGACGCATTTAATATAAATTATAACCATATCATACGGAACACAACACTGACCAACTATAAGATCTAACTTTCATAGTACCTGGACCAGGTCTAAATATTTTTTTCATGTTCGTGTTACCAGCTAACATATAGTCCACCACCTTACAGCTATTTAACTTTTTTTCTTGAAACTATTGTGTCAACTATCTTTCAACAAATTTTCAATAGGAAGGAAAAAATTAAAAATATTTTTTTTCAATGTGAGTTGGGGGGCCGCATCTGCTCAATCCACCTACGGAGCCGCAGCTGATGTTCACGAGGCTTCATGACCTAACTCTCCAAGACATGTCACGGGTTAACGCCTGGAAGAATATGACTTAAAAATCTGTACTTGGCTCGTACTTATTTAAGGTAGAAAATGCTAATATATAATGTCAAAACTCACTTTTGGTGATATTAGAAATGAAAAACTTTTTAAACGAATTTAGTATTCTTAATGTTATTACAAGTGTACGGATAGAAAATTTTGTAAGTTAAAGAAATTTTTCTGGACAATTTTCTTATGTACCCTACATTGATATTTACGTTTCTGTGTATTAAAAAATGCGCCTTTTCTGAATCTGAAATAAAAAATAGGATTTACAAGTAAAGAAGAATATCGATAACGTCCTAACTCCTTCATGACTTACCCTGTATATTTCGGTATAACGCAAATAAGCTAAACT
This sequence comes from Diaprepes abbreviatus, assembly GCA_034092305.1. Lineage (NCBI taxonomy): Eukaryota > Metazoa > Arthropoda > Insecta > Coleoptera > Curculionidae > Diaprepes > Diaprepes abbreviatus. Next base: position 14,284,886 of record JASJET010000050.1, on the reverse strand, counting down.
AAAAATAAAGCTCGACAGGTCCGAATTTTTCCAAACAAGTATCATTTACTTTATATTGAATTTATCTGCTACTTTGTGAAGGTACTGTATAAATAAAAGTTTCCAAGAAACTCATTAAATTAATATGTTTTTGAAATTAATTAAAATTAAATTTATTCTAGAAACACTCTTTACCAAAAATTAATAAGTGATAAAATATATTTAATTTCATAACGACCCATATTTTTTTTTACGATTTTTATTAATTTATTTCACCCATTTTGTAAAAGATTTAAAATATGTGTTTACTGAGGTATACTTTTACCTGTAGTAATAGGGACTTCTTCCTCTGAAGAAATCGAAGAATTTTCTTCGTTTTCTTCAGATGAATCACTTGAAATCATGTCCCATATTTTGTTCAAAGTCTGGTTATCTCTTACACATTCTGTCATCACTTTTTTAAACTGATCATCGGTTGAATTTAATATTCCACATTCCAAAGCCTAAAAATTAAAAATGTATTCGATTTAAAACATTCAAATAAGTTTTTTTCTGTATAGGATTTAGTAGTGCGTAACGTCAAAGAACACTAAGATAACTTTGATGTGGATGCTAGGATGCAACGCTCCAAAACCCTTTTGCGAACTATCTAAAATCTGCATAACGGAACTGTTTTGGACCTGGAAATAAATCAACTAAAGATGTGTGGGGTAACGCGCCTAGACGAGAAGTAAAAGGATTCATAGTTATTTAGACATTTTTATTTAAATGTCTAATAACATTTTACTGGTGAACACGGTTCCTTTCAGTGCAAAGGAATTTGTTAAAATAATCAAATAGGGCTTTTATATCTTGACGCAAATGAAGAGGGGTATCTACTAAAACAATTTTATTACTAGACGTGGTTATTTAGCTTATGAATCTTGCAATTCTTACTTCTATTTTTTATATTGGAAGGCAATGATTAAATTAATAGTATTTAATAACGATAATAACATAGGTTTTCGAGTAACTTATGATGGTTATTATTTGATGGTATATTTACTCCATGTGAATCAGATACTTTCAACTACGTATTAACAAAGCCAAAAATCGAAGTACTAAATTTTTGGTTTAACTACACTGAAAGGATGCAGAAGACAAAATAATTGAAAATTTATTTTGAAATTATTAGCTACACATTTCTTGTATAAATTAAGCAAATAACAAAAAAAACTTTTTTTTATTGTCTTTTTCACCTCGTAACCTTTTTCCTGCTTATATTGTATTATTACTACATATGATTTTCAAACAAAACCTTAAATCTCTTCCAGACAATCCTCTTACATTTATTGTGTTTTCTAATTTATGGGTAAGGATCACTAACGAATTGTTGAAGTTTGACCACTTTTCTCTTTCATAAATAACTGCACTCGCATTGTTCCTCCGTAGTTTTTACTAAAAGTGTTTCAACTTTAGATAGTCTTTTGTGTTTTTCGAGGTTTTTTCTTTAAAACCTCCACTTTTTTTCTTTTTTCATTAAGCTTTTTTCTTATTCTTCTTTCTGGCGTCTTTGTACTCTTATTTGTTACATTAACCCTAAGATTTTGTTGGAGATATTTAGGTTCCAAATCCGATGTATTTTCTCTAACAAATCTCTCAGTTACTTCCTCTAAAGCCTACCGGGTAGTAGTAGTAGTAGTAGTAGTAGTAGTATAATAATTCTTCCGTGTCTTTATTCCAGCTCACTAATTTTCTTGTTTCTTTTTATTTTTATCTTTTATTTCCTTTCTCGTTTGCTCTTTTTAAGATGCTGAAATCTCCAATGTATTCCGTTACTTTTTTTTGTAATATGTTTTCCATACTTTACTTATTGAGGCATCTTTTAAAGAATAACCTACAAGGAAGCCTAATTTCACTAGCCCCTACGGACCCCAAAACAATCCCTTGATGCGCAGGGAAACTACTGGTTTACCAAAAAATAAGGATTATCACTAATACTGCCTAAACATAGTTGATTTACAAGGCATCAAGATAAGTGATAATATATTTGCTTGTAATTTGTCAGCTTGCAAAATTTAACAATACGCAAAGTGACGTTTGAAAGGAGCTATATTAGCATGTTTTTAATCAATTCGCAGTCCCACTAGAATGAACGGATCTTAATATATCAAATGCATTATTTGCGTCATTAATGCTCTTTGAAATATTGGTAAATTGCTCGAGGTAATTAACTAAAACTGTTTTATTTGCATTGAGGCTATTAAAATAAGTATATTTTACTGAAACGTATACACGAGAAGGCACGTAAAACTGTGCCTTCTTTTTTAAAATTACCGGAGTCTTGAGTAAAAGCGAAGGCGCGACGGTTTACTGCTAGTAATTTATAAAATGAGGACTTAGCTTCTCTTTGCCTTTTTCCATTTATGACCGATTCTATTCAAAATTATGGAGTGACAATAATCAACAAAAAAAGATGCTTTTTCCGTGAAATTATTATATACGTATTATTCTAAAACCCACAAAAAAAATACACGTATTTTGCTGTTTTGCGAAAAAATCATTTACAAGGAAGTTGTCAAAATTTTAAAATTGATCTCACAAAGATGGTACCTAAAGTGTCAGGCATCGATTTTAATGAAACTTCAATATGTTGTAGAGGGTACAAAAATAAGAGACACGTATTTTTTTTTATCTGCGTAGATTCATTTTAACAGGATGAAAACAACCCCTAAATTTCACCCCTAACAACAGTATCTTTGAAATATCTCAGGTTCTCAATGAGATATCTTTAAAAAAACAAAATAAAAATTTCTTGTTGTTCGAAATGGTGTTAAACTATGTTTTTTTCACCCCCAGGAATATCATCCCTTATTTTTTATAAGGGTTTATCAACTATTCGTTCACCTAATTAAATTCTAAAAATTATGAAATTTAATATAAATGTTTGAAAATATTTTTTCCACGAATACCCTAAGTAACTTAAGTTGACGGATTTCAGGGTTTCTAAAAATAACTAGTAAAAGAGGGTGAACCAACCTCAAATAATTTTTTTCTTAAATCTCAAGTTCTAATTGAGATATCGTTACCAAACAAAATATAAATTAACTGTTATTTGAAATGGTGTGAAACTAAACATCCCAAAAATATCATCCTTTATTTTTTATGAGGCTAAACCATCTATTCGTGCATGTAATTTAATTCTAAAAGAAACGTAATTTAATAAAATTGTGTGCAAATATTTTTTTCACGAATATCATAATTAACTCAAGTTGATATATTTCGGGGTTTCCAAAAGTAAACTAATAAAAGAGGGCGAGTCACCCCAAATACTTTTTTTACATCTCAAGTTCTATTTGAGATAACATTTCGAAACAAATTGAAAAATACCTGTTAATTGAAATGAAATTAAACTATAGTATTTTCATTTCATTTCAGTTGATGTGAACGTTAAAGAGCTTACTGAAATTTTTTCACATAATTAATAAGGAAATATAAACTATTTCATTGGTTAAACATTCATGTCCGTAAATTATTATAATCATGACAAATAGTGATTTCTAATTATGTAATGATCTTTTAATTAAAATTTGGCAAGTTTAAGAACAATTATATATGTATGAAATGACGGTTTACTTTTAAAAAAATAAGGAATAATATCCTTGGGAGTGAAAATACCATGGTTCAACGTCATTTCGAAAAACAAGTTATTTTAATTTTGTTTTGTAGAGATATCTTAATTAGAACTGGAGACATTAAGAAAACGGATGTGGGGGTGGCTCACCCTCTTTTAATAATTTATTACCGTGACCCTTATAAAAAGTAATGGATGATATCTATGGGGTTAAAACAGCGTGGCATAACCTCACTTCAACTAGCAAGTAATTTCCACTAACTCACCCTCTTTTACTAATTCATTTTTTGAAACCTCAAAATATTTCAACTTAAGTTAATTATGGTATCTGTGAAAAAAAAATACTTTGAAACAATTTTATGAAATTTGGTAATTTTTAGAATTGATTTACGTGCTCTAATAGATGGTTTTTCGTTATAAGAAATAAGGAATGATATCTTTAGGAGTAAAAATACCATAATTCAACATCATTTTGAATAACAAATAATTTCCATTTTATTTTGTGAAGATATCTCTATTAGAACTAGAAATTTAAAAAGTGAATTTGGAGGATGGCTCACCTTCTTTTACTAGTTTATTTTTATAAATCACGAAACCCGTCAACTTAAGTTACTTATAGAGTTCGTGAACAAAATATTTTCAAACAATGCCATTAAATTTTGTAATTTTTAGAATTAAATTACGTGCGTAAATATATGATTTACCCTAATGAAAAATAAGAGTAGACATTTTTGGGGGTGAAAATATCATAGTTTAGCATTATTTCGAATAACAAATAACTTTCATTTTGTTTTTAAAAAATATCTCACTTAATACTTGAGATATTTCAAAAATACTATATGGTTTTCACCTAATTATAATAAATCTCCGCTTCTCTTATTTTTGTGCCCTCTACAACATGTTGAAGTTTCCTTAAAACTGGAGCCTGATATTTCAGTTACCTTCCTTGCTAGAGTTTTTGCGGTGAAGAAAAATGGAAGTAATTTTTTATTCCAAATTGTATATTTTTATGGTTATTTGATGAAATCTAGTTTTCTTATTTGATGAATCATTAACTCAGAAAAAAAATTGAGAGCAGAAAAATTTTCAAAATTAACAACCTTGCGTCCATTTTTCGAAAAAAAAAACATGCGATTTTCTTAAAAACTACATCTTTTTTTTTGTTGAACTTTTTTTTCGAGAGTTCTTTGTTATATGCTTCTTCAACTACAATTGTTCTCATGGGTGCTAAAATGCAGGGAAAGACAATATTTTTTTTTTTTTTTTCAATGACCGATTCCATTTTAAATCATGCAATGAGATTTTTTCGCAAAAAAAAGTGAAATATATCATTACAGAAACTAAAAAAGTGCAGAAGTATTTTGCCGTTTTGCGAAAAAACTATTTTTAACGAAGTTATCGAGTGGGTTCTAAAATAATATATTTCATGAGACAGCACTTTATTTTCACTGCATGATATTGAATAAAATCAGTCTTATGACCATGCCCAATTATCTAAAATATTGAGTTAAATAGCTTTAATATCTCTAAAAACACATATTACATATATTGAGAATTGTGTACCTGTGTGTTCACGATGTAGCTCAAAGTCAACAAAACAAAAACACCTCTCATTGTTTAATTATATCACAACAAAAGTAGGTCATACAGTATCAACATTTCTGTACTAGTATTACTTTATATGAGTTATTATTTTTATGGTGACTATCATTATACCAGATTTCCAATTAACTAATTGATCAAATAATAGGATTCATGGCAAATTAGATTAATTTTGTTAAATGCGAAGCTAATTTGTCAATCAGATCACTAGTTCATGTTTTGCGAATTATTTCATCGGAAGTTGTAATTTGAATAGATAAGAGTGTACAAACATTTGCTGCAATATCTATATGACGATCAGCACTATCAATATGTTTCTCATTTATTTCTCTTTTCTTTAAGGTACATAATAATATACAAAAATTTGGAAACTTTTTAACCTTTCTATATATCCCCTTGAAAGAAATCAATTATGTGAAAGTTTAATGGTATTTACTTAGTTCAAATCAGTTTAGTTCAAAAACTTCACTAAATTGTTGAAAAGAGAGAACATGAATGAATGACAGAATGAAACAAGTGGTCGTTATATTAGATGATCGATGTCTACGCCTCTATTGGACCCTTTACATCCCACCATAGCTGCAGGTCATACAAGGCCGATCACCTTGGCTAATCCAAGCAGCCTCGTTAATTGGACAAATGGTTTAACTAGTTCTGGTAGCAAAATTGTATCTCCGAAATATCTCTATCTCAGTCCATTGAGCATTACGCACTTTCTGAGGACGTAGTCAAGAGTTTCATCCTCCTCCAAACACCATCTGCACGTTGGGTTCTTTTCAACACCGATCTTAGGAAGACGGCTCTTCAGGTGACATGTGATTCCACTTAACTAAACTTGGCGCAATCTGGTGTGTTTAAAATTAAAAGCTGACTAAAATAAAATTAATCACGGCTTGTACTTCACATCTTTGTCTGGCGAAAACATTTGTTTGCCCGTCTTGTATGTGTACACAAAATATTTTTGAAAATATTATTACAATTTCTCGGTTTTCATTTTTCCATGCTACTTAGTGTAAGGAAGTCCAGTAAGTACCTCCTAATTTCTCAGGAGCATACATGGGAGGTCAAAATAACTCTACTTTGTTCTAGAAAAAAATCAAAAAGAGCCTTTTAACGGAGATACAAAGCACTAAAGAGGTACCCAGTGATTTACTTTATCGGCTCTAAGTTTTTAACAGACTTGTATAATTTAATGAAATTTTAATTATAGAGGCCATAAAGAACCATATTACAGTAGATGCTTTAGATCATCAGAGTAGTCAGGAACGGACTTGTAGCCTAGTTTTTGACAGGTGTCATTTTACTGAGCTGAAAACTGATTTTTTAAATACTTTAATCATTCCTCTTCAAAAAAGATACTCTTAATTTATTTCGATAAAACTGGCAGTTTTCGAGATAAATCGGTTTTTATACGAAGCACTCAAAATTTACTAATGCTAAACAAAAACAAGTAAAAATAGACTACCCAGGATGTGTTCATATGCTTTAATTTATTGGGAAGCGCTGTCTCACTTTTCCAAGGCAAGAAGATGTTATGCAGAAAGATTTCCAGCTCAAACATTGTCAAGTCCAGAAACCTTTTAATACTTTGATCGGGGCTCAATTAATTTACAATATTATTAAAATTAAAAAATAGTGAAAACAGTTAAATATTATTTTGTCAAATCTGCAATATGGGCTCCACGATTTTGTTACAATAATATGCTAATCTCGCTAGTTTTTATTGGTGTTGAATAAATTAGTTCTCTTAGATGTCCCCAGAAGTAAAATTTAAGGTATTTAGGTCTGGAGACCTTTATGGCTATAAAACAGGCCCACCTCGACCTATCCATCTAGGGCCAAAAATATATATACGTACTATACGGTTAAAATGAGGTGAAGCACCATCATGCATGTACCACATTTGCATTCTTCTATCTCACCCTTCAATCTTCCTTCTAAAACAAATGGAGCTTTAAGGTTATTTACAAAAAACCTTTGTTGGTGTTTGGTTTGAATTATAGCTTGTGGGTTTTCATCAGGCCAAAAATGTAAATTGTGTGAGTTTATTATACCGTTTTTTGTAAAACCGCCCCCAGCGGTAAATAAAATAAGGTTAGAAAAATTTAGATATAAGTTATGTTTACCTTTTCTAAAGAGAAATAATCAAAGTACTTAAAGGATAATTTTTAGCTCTGTATAATGATACCTGTCAAAAATTAGGCTCAACGAATGTGGATGCAAACATCTACTATAATATGGTTTAATGAGTCATTATGGCCTCTATAAAATATAAAAATTTTATTAAATTGTACTAGTCGGTTCAAAATATATAATTGATAAGATAAATCGCTGGGTACTCCTTTAGGGCTTTGAACCTCCGTAAAAAGGCTCTTTAGAATTTTTTTTCTATGACACAACAGGATTATTTTCATCTCCCTTACATTCTTCCGAGAAATTAGGAAATACTTACGGGACATCCTGTATAATAAAAAAGAAATTGTTCATTTACTAAACGTTCCCTTTACGATTGACTATGTATTATTATTTCCTTTTTTCTGTATTGTCAGTTGTCGTTGTGTGGATAATAACTGATGAATTGTTCAATGCTTTTAAACCTACATCGGCTCAGAACAGCATGGTTTTTTCCAAGAAAAGTCAACAGTTTCCCTTCTGGCTGTTTATCAAAATTTTTTGGCCCAAGGTGTCGAGGCAGGATGTCAAGTGGACTCTATATACACGGATTTGACTAAAGCCTTTGATAGTGTTTGCCTCAAGTTGCTTGTGCATAAGCTCGAGTGTCTCGGTGTGTCTAATCCATATTTAAAATAGATAACTTCATATCTCTCCTTGCGTACGCACTGTGTTAAATTGTGTAATGAAATATTGAAAGAGATCCTCGTGTCATCTGAAGTCAATCAGGGGTCTCATTTGAGTCCAATTTTATTTTTAGTGTTATGATATAAATATTTTTATATTTTATGGTTGCTTTTTGTATGCTGATTATTTAAAATTATTTATAATTGTTTCCTTGCTGAATGATTGTGTTTTTATTCAGCGAGAGTTAGATTTACTATTCAGATGGTGTGATAATAATTCTTCAACGCTTAATGTAAATAAATGCAAAGTAAGAAGATTTTTTAAATGTTTTTCATCTGATTTCGATTTGGACTGTGTGCCATTTTTTAATGATCTCGGGGTTATCTTCGATTAGAAATTAAGTTTCAAGATGTTAAAGAAACTGTAGTCATATCAAAAATACAAGGGCTATCCAAACACTTTAAAACAATTTTATGTGTGGTATTTTAGAGTATGCTTGTACCATTTGGCCTATATGTCAGTGCCACATAGATAGACTTGAGAGAGTACAGTCAAAATTTTGTAAAATTTTTGCTGCGCAAACATTGATTTACATATGAAAATTCATCGAACGAAATTCATTTATTGTTGGTAGGTCTCCCAAGTAGAAGGAATCATTATTTATTCTTTTTGTACAAGTTAGTTTGATTAATTGTGATGAACTTCTTGGCCAGCTTAATTTTAGGGTACCCACTAAACATACTCGACAGTCATTTATTTGCTCTAATATTATATCGAACAAATTATGGTTTTTAGAGCTTTTGTCACTTTTTAAATATAGATATTTTTAATGCAAGTTTTTATCAGCTGAAAAAAACTACTGGGTAGCTATTAATCTATTTTACCGATATTATTTCTGCATTAAGTTTGTAGGATCTATGTGCTATTTGGAAATTGTTCTATCGTGTACATGTAAATAGGACAAATAAATAAATAATATTGTTATTTTGTATAGCTACACACTCAGACTCGTGTGGGTCTCGGATCATTCCGGTTTACATTAGAACAAGGAAGCAGATTGTTTTGCAAAGATGGGATTTGCAGCTGTACCATACGGACCTCACCGATTCCTACCTGTTCCAATTACGGTTAGAAGAAGGAAATTAGAATTGTTATTGAATAACAAATTCACTGAATCCTGGAGGGTATTGGAATGAAGTGTGTTAAGGAACATGTAATGGGGCCTAACGCGCGACTTACTAAGAAGTTTTAGTCACTAAAGAGGAAGAGACATCGACTTGCAGTAGGATTTGTGATATGACGTTGTTATCTGCGAGGCGATAAGATTGACACCATGGATAACACCGTATGCAGATAGTGTCTAGAAGAGGATGACACTATTATCCATATATATAGAAAGCGTCCAGCACTCAACGGACTGACACACAAATATTTTGGAGATATAGTATTACTACCTGAAGCTATTAGGCAAGTTTAGTTAACAAGGCAGACTGAATTTGCAAAGGCGATCAGCCTTGGTCCACTTACAGCCATGCTGAGTTGTAAAGGGACTAACGAAACCTAAATACCGAATTGTTACTAGCTTATTCATAAATAATATTATGTATTAACTTTTACTATTAAATATTACACTTGATTAAACTAAGAATAGCATGTACAAAAGCGTAGTATCAAACCCTATGCTTTGATACTACTGCTGCAATTTTTCTGTTTTATTTGTTTTGGCTGTAAACCGTTTTTAAAATCTAATAAAAATTAACCATTTATTTCGTAAAAAATACGGGACAGAAATGTCGTTTAAAAATTACTTTGATATCAAATATACTTTTAAGCTAGTTCTCTATAAAAAAAAAATAGTTTTTCAGTTCGGACGGACTTAATTTTATGGAAACACGCAATATAAATCTATAACAAATTGAAGGATGCGTTTATTACATAATTTCAGAACAATATTTATGCATAGCTGAAGATTAATTATATGCATATCATTGTGTATCCTATTAAATTTAATAATTATTTGATTTTTCACTTTTCTTCGACACGTTTTTGGTTAAATTAATAAAACATCGTTTAAAAAATTAGTCACCTTGAAACAAAGAAGCTTGAAAATAAAATATTTTCTTTAATTTTCAAGCTTTTTACTTGGCCATTAGTTGATCAAAACACTCATGAAGAAAGAAGCAGAGTAGTAAAAAACCTTCTAGTTTTCCTTTTACAATCCAAGGGAGGAAAACGAAAATATTTTAATCCCTTTTTTAATTATTAAGCAGCTCATACGGCAGTCTTAAAGAAAATGTTGTTATTGGATCTGTATTAATAGACGCAAGAAATTAAGTCTACATAAAATTTTGCCTCAACCAAATCATTACAAGTTACGTTTTTCTGAACTTACCCCTTAAAACTTAAAGTTAATTACATTGTTTTTCATGAAAATACTCTCCGCCAAACTAGTTTCGCTAATTCCCTACCTAGGTAACCCTTACACTGACATGTAAATTGTCGTATCACGTAGCAAATTCTAGAGAACATCAACAACATGTTTTGATTGATTGCAAAGCAGGTATAAGGATGTATCTAAGCGATATAAAAGTTGTTATAGCATATCAGGGTGCGACCTTGCCAAATCTACGTTTTTATCTACGTTTAGGGAAATTGTCCACAATCTAGCAACACCGCATGGGGCGTCTGGAGATAACACCCATCTACGAAGTCTCAACTCCGTAGGGCTTAAAATAACGGAGATACTGATTAAGCCCCATATAATTCTAAAATTCACTATACCCTGTTGTCGTCGAAGGGTCACCTACTTATCTAAGGGCCTCTTTACAGGAATTATGTGGTCACTTCTGGTACTCTGGATACCCGATGTTTCTAGAAAACCCCAGATGTAAGAAATTAGATCTACAAGCGAAGAGCAAAGAACTAGCGGATAGTCATAATGTTATGGTAGTGTTATTATTTTCGCCGTGTGAAGAAACCGAACATTCTGTTATATATGTGATGAAGTGACACTGAAAGCTCAACGAAAGACTTGTTCAAGAACCTTAATAGGATAGCTACTGGGTACTCACAGGTCTATGAAGTTTGGAGTGCCGATGATTTGGCGGTAACCTCAAAATCATATTGATGATTGCTACTTTTGCTTAACAAAAATCCTGGAGTTTTCTAGAAAAAGCAAACATACAATTGAATGTCATAATATTCCCTCACCCATGACACGTATACCTCACGAGGCTTCTAGCATAACTGTCCCCAAGCCTCCAGAAAAATACGAAATCAACCAGGAATTGGACGAACTAGATGATTTTAAACAAAAAGCTGGTCCAAGTTTTCAAGAAAACGACGATTACAAATGTATTAGCAGTAATAACCTCATTTTATATCTCAAGAAAAGCTCAACGATCTTATTCGTGATTTGAATCTTCCTAAAACAAAATCACAGCTGATTGGATCTAGTTTACAACCATAGAATTTTAATGGAAATGAACGACGGTTTGTTCCCGTGGGTCGTGCTGTAAATATGAAAGAAACGTACGTGCGTATATTATTTCAAAGCATAAAATACGAAGATCATAAATAAAATATCTGTACCGGTCTAAAATTTATTGTACTACTTACAGAACCGCAGAGTGACTACCTCAGATATTGTTTTTATGCAAGTGACCGTTACGTGAGAACATTGTGCCCGGTGTGAAAAACGACCTTACTGAACCCTTAGTAGAGAAGCAGAAAATTTATTTACCTCTTCTGCATATAAAACTACGGCTTATAAAAAATTTTGTTAAAGTTTTAAATGGAGAAGGAGACGTTTTCTTTATTTGAGACGGAATTTCGCGTGTGCAACTGATGCAAAGCTTAAAAGAGGAATATTCGTACAGCCGCAAATACGAAAACTTTTTAAAGACGATAATTTTTAAACTACTCTTTCAAGAGAAGAAAATTGGGCATGGACTGCCTTGAAAAATGTGTGTAGCAACTTCATAGGTAACAAGAAATCGGAGAACTACAAAGATCTAGTTGAAGAACTTACCGAATCTTACAAGACGTTAAATTGCAACATTTCACTTAAGCTGCATTTCCTTGACTCCCATTTGGAATTCTTCCCTTACAAATTAAGGCGCAGTTATAGTGGAAAATGGACCCCAAACTATTCGACTCTCAAATGTAAAACCGATCCCGGCGAATACAATCGAAAAAAGACAACAAAATAATTTATTTGATTGTATTATACTTTTTTCAATACACAATAAAGTATATTTTATAAAAATCATGATTTTGTTCTTTCTTAATATTTAAAAATTCACTAGATTGCTTATGGTTCGGGTTTCCTATATTTTATATTCTTTTTTCAAAATGCAGGACAGTGTAATTACAGTTGTAAGTTTTGTTTTTTACAAATTTGCATTTAAATATGTATCTGTAGGAGTTAATTCTTCCTGAAATGGCGTGAATGTCTTATACAGTACAGAAGGTGCCTTAAATTAATTTTTGCTTTAAGTATTTTAACCCTTCCCATCAACATTGTCGACAATACTGCTCCTTTATCCAGACATTGTTCAGTTCTCTTAGAATAGAAACTAACGGCTAAATTTGTTCGACTTTGGATTATTCACCATTCAGTTGACACCCATATTTGTGATTTAAAAACTATATTGTTTTTAGTAAACAACGATTTGTGATAAACAAAATTGTGAATTTTTTTTGCATGATTTTTTTATGATAATTTTTGTTGTACTGCTTTGGCAAGAATTAAAAAGCAAAATATTTTCCAACATGAGACAATACCAATTATTCAGAAACATAAAAAGATACCCTAAATACATTTTTAGAATCACGTCAAGATCCAACATCTCCGTACAACTCGAGGAGAGACAGAATCGGCCCTCTGGCGTCAAATGCTGCAAATAGTTCGTTTGTACGTGCAGAAAACCGATGTTAGACGGAGCCATTTACAGGAATTGAGACGGATGGATGCGGAGAGCGCTGATGAGATCCGCAGGAATGAGGAGAGAATAAATCAGGAAGAGGTAGGTAGCGATATTAAAACATGAATAATCTCAACAAATAAGTATTCTATAATTAATCGTATACTGTACGTTTTTTTAACTTAACACTAGTATGCATAAAGAGATAGTTCTGCGATATTTTCTATAAAGGTCTTGAACTTTAGAAACAGACGAAAGTAACTTTTACCCTGAATACAAGAAAAAATATAATTTACAGTTATTAAATTTTAGGAAGCGTTTGTAAAAGTATAAGGCAAAAAAAAACATTTTTCACCAAAAACATATCGTAAATTTTAACAGAAGGTTTGTGGCAATGCTGACAAAATTTTTAAATCAGAGAAAATCGAAGATCAGCCTTATGGCTTTTATTTTTAATGACATTAGGTATAAAGAGGCACAACCGATTTAGTTTAAGGCCGAGTTGAAGTAAATATAAAATATTCCGAATAAATACAAAAAAAATTATAAAAAAATAAATATAACTATTTTGACTTTTATTTTAAAAATACGAAAAGTAAATGTCGAAGGTGCATCGAAGAACTAAAAATGTATATCTATAAAAATGAAAGATCGTAACAAAGTTTAATAAAAAATCAAATTAATCAAAATTATAAATGAATACTGTTATTCCAATAACATGTGTTTAGTTGTTTAGTGAAAAAGAATAATGAACCCCGCACTGTATTTTTCTTGACATAATGGTGGATTGAAAATAATTAAAAATGAACACAAAATTGTTAGAAACATAAAGATTTCTTATTTTTCATAATAAGTTCAAGGAATGTTCTTCGGTTTGTTTAATAATATAAAACTTGTCAGGCAGATTATCAGAAATAAGGGTTGCTAAAATGAGTTTAAAAATTTATCACCAATCTATGTAACATACGCTAAAAAGCTTAAACTTTATAAATGATTTATGCAGCGGAAATCATATGTTTAAGTTTAAAAAAAATAAGTTCTTTGGCATAGGTACTCTCGGATCCATAAAAAAAATAGTAATTTCCAATAAAAGTAAGCAGACCTATTAAGATGCTTATACTGAACATCTCAAAATACAAAAAATTAGCAACGTCCATTATATTATGTACACCAGGCTCCTGGGTCGAATAGGTTTGACTAAAATGGATGCAAAATCGGCAGGAGGGGATTGTATTATATTCATCCATGATATTAAAATCCTTTAAATTAAAATTCTAGCTGCTTGGGCTCTCTAGATACGCTGTAGACAATTTTAACTTGCTGTGCGTGACATATTGGACGATTTTGCCAATTTACAGTGAAAATATTAATTTTATCAAGAAATGTTTTAATCAAAAGTTGTTTGTCTTTGCATATTGCCGACAACGCTGCATTCCCTCTATGCGTATAGGATATACGATTTACAAGGTGTTTCCAAATAAGTAGGAAAAATTTTAAAGCGTTATTCTTGATCTAATTTTAAAAGTTCATATAAACACATATCTGATAATGCTTAGTTTTTAAGACATAGGGTATTAAATTTAATTATTATTATGTAAAATAATATACAAAGTGGGACTTTTTTCCGGGTCTGAAAAATTTTACCCTCCCCAACTTTCTTTTCGGGCGTAACTAAGTCGATTTGATTATTCATTTAGTTTTCTTATCTGATTGTGAAACTTTTTTGTCTCTTAGGTTTTTCTATAAATGTTAATAGTTTTTCCACAAAAAAATAAAATATGTTCAGATGCATCTCCAATTAGGTTCTATAGGGTTAGTTTATTAAGTGACGAAAAGATATAGTAAGCTATTGTTAAATAAGTTCATGTCTAATTTGTCATCTTGTTTTTGTGTTGTAATCTGTCATAATTTCTGTGGATTGATTTTATGTACTCTTAATGTCAAGTAAAAAAAAAAAAAGTAAAAATACCAGAGTTTATAAATGTTGAAATGTTAGACAGGGGCGGATCCAGCCTCTCTCTTTGGGGAGGACGGTGATATCAGAAAAGTACATTATGGCAAGCAAAAGCAAGTTGTCGACGGAGAAGGGGGTGGGTAGACACCAGGAACATTCCCATTTCTAAGCAGGGTTGCATCTATTTTTCTGAATTTGAAGCTCTTGGAGAGGGGGGGGGCGACCACAAGAAAAAATAAGTTGCCGGCAGGGAGGAGGATGCGAGCAGCATAAGGGGCAGAATCGAGTCTATCGGGGGGGGGGGGGGGCTATCGCAAGAAAAACGAGTTGTCGACAGAGGGGGATGCGAACAGCATACACATTCCTAATATAAAAGGCAGAATCGGTTCTATTTTCCTAAACTCAAAGCTCTTAGGAATGGGAAAGGCGGTCGCAAGCATACACATTCCTATATTCTATTCAAGAACTAGAGAGACTAATAAAAACGTACCTGCTCCAGTGCCGCAGGTAACTGAAGACTGCCGTAATTTTATTTAAATATTATAAGCTTTTACAAATTAACTGCAACAATAAAATTTCTGATAGTTTAATTTAATTTCTGTGAGTGAACAAAGTACACCATACAGTATGTGCTTAGTGATTTATCTTGTTTGTGCTTCTTTTTATATATTATTGGAGATTAGTGAGATACCCAAAAGATATGGCTTCCACATCTATGTTTATTTCAAAATCGTTAAACTAGGGCATGTTTTCCTCAACGAAAAACTTATTACAATGAATGTTTATGATGCCTTAACATACCAATATCTAAAAAATAATGTTAAAAGCTCTATTTAGATGTATTCCAATATGACACGAATTGGAAAATCTGCTATGAACCTAATACTGAAGGAGAAAAAAACGACTGGAATTATTAGTACTCCCAAGCCACATTCGATCACAGGCAGACGAAAAACCTAGTTCGAAGAAGAGATGTAAACTGCAATAAAAGGACTTGTACATACATTTTATTATAAGTAGCAGATCCCAGCCATCGACAAAATTCTAACTAAAATCGATGAAAATCGGAATTTACCTGATATTAAAAGAACTGAGCTCTGAAAATTGGTCAGAAAATTTCATTATAGCTGAAAAAAATCAGATAGGAAACCGGTACTTACAGATCGTCCGAAAAATGTCCGTTGGAGAAGGAAATATCTTTCTCAAGTAAATGTTAGAGTTGCTAGAAATAACACAGCTTACAAAATTAGTAATTTAACTGAACTTTTGAAAGATATTTTTGAATAAAGTTACTGCAAAAAATTGGGAAAAATCCATATAATAAAAGAATAAAAGAAAATGTGGAAACCCGATCTTATGATCGGTGAGATAGAGGAACCAATTATAATTAATTTGAGCGAAGAAGCTATCTTATAAAAATTAATTACATTTTAGTCTCTTTTTAGTGTTTAATCATAATTTTGCGGATGGTTTAAGAAATAAATAAACTGAAACTTCAAAGGTTCTAAAAATGTTTTTAATTAATAATAAAATGACCGATAGCCCCAAAAATTATTCAATAATACGTGGCCGAATTTATTTCTTTATATATGTTTAACTTCTTGTATTTTTAATAATGGGTATTTTGTAAGTATTTAAATAATATTAGAATTTCTTGAGAGAAAAAGGCTACGTTTTAGTCTGAATGGGCCTAAAACGGTTTCTATGACAAAATTAAATACAATAAAAATACAGTTGTGATTTGTGTTAAATATGTTTATAATGTATGTGAATTATTAAGTTTATCACCGAAATAATATTCCATGCCATAAATGCTTAGTGATAAAATAAACCTCCGTCCGACGCCTCTGACAAGGATTAAAATCCTTTTTAACAAGTCACACATCCAAATATCTATTGTTATGCAACCTAAATAGTGCATTATGATAGACCGGTACTTTTGATTATAAAATTTCTACCCCATTCGTATGAAAAATATATGTGTCTAACAGATTTTGCCAAAGACACCGGATTAAAGAACACAGGTAGTTTGCGAAGAAAAAAAAGGGTAAAAAATGATTTATTACTCTTTCTAGTTCTTGAATAAACTATATTATGAGGCAAAGTCGGGTCTATTTTCCTAACTCAAAGCTGTTGGGGGGGAGGGGGTGATTGCCCCCACCGCTCTCCCTTTGGATCCGGCCTTATGTCAGATATACATTTTGTTTATGGTCGTACTAATAGAAATGCATGAGAATCTCAACGGATTTATGCTGAATTATATCCACAACGCAGGTTAACTTATCATAACACATTTTCTCATCTTTATAAGCTTTTATGAGAAAATATTTTATTTCTAAAACGAACTTCTGATTGTGGACGTCCTCGGAAGATAAGAACCGTAATGCTAGAGAACACCGTTATTAATTTACGAGTACGAGGAAAATTGCCAATATATTAAATATAAGCAATTCCTCCGTATTACCCAATCTTCCATTTTTATCTCGTATTTTGTTTACTGATGAGGCAAACTTTTCAATAAGAAATTTTCACAATAATTACAGAGGGACTGAAGAAAATCTCCATGCGTTTCTTGAAGTCAATTATCAACATCCATTTTTATTAAATGTATAGACGATTACCTAATTGGCCCATGTTTCCCTCTATTAAGATTCAACGGCCAATACCTCAAGGAAGAGTTACATGCTGTTCTTGTGGAGGTTCCTCTACAGGTTAGACAAGAATTATAGTTTATGCAAGTGTACTAGAAGTGGCTAATGAAGAAGTTATACTAATAACCTTTAGTGAGTAGAATATACCTGCAGTTCTACTATAGTCTAAGGGAGGACGTACTCTGTTTTAATGCGATTAGACACAAAACACCATAGCAGATTGCAAGTAAATACCAAGAAAAGGTCAAAGCCTCTCCCATGGAATTGCACCGTTACCAATAGACTTATTTCAAACTCATCAGTACAGCGTAGACAAGCACTCCTAAACATAGGAAAAGCGTACCCTTTAAGCAAATTATATCAGACAAAATATATAGTTTAATACAGGTGGCGCCTTCTTTAAGCATTCCATGTAATCTCAATATTTATTCTCGTAGAAATCTACATACCAGTATTGGGTACAACATGTTTGCAGGTGCATTTATATTAGAGCAACTATTTTAGTTTTCAACCTATTGAAAAAACACTATAATATAAGAGGAGGTATACTCTGTTCCAACACCGTTAAAGAGAAACATTCTCTTAGATTGCAAAGAAATGTTGTGTAAAGGTGAAAGCCTCCCCCATGTCAGTGCATCTGCCACCTGCAAACCAGTTTCGAACTCATTAATTCTCATCAATACAGGGCTGGTATGCGCACCTCAACATAGAAAAGGCGAATCTTTTTAGCAACTTAGACAAAAAGTCAGTGAGTTCGAAATCGGTGTGCAGGTGGCTGTGCACTGTCATAGGAGATGCTTCCACCCTTTCCATCTATTTCCTCACAATCGGAGATAGTGTTTTGTTTCTAACTGTATTAGAACAGAGTACATCTTTCCTTATAGTATAAGATTTTTTCAGGTTGTTGAAAACTAAAGTAGTGAAAATTCAATGTTGCCACAAGTTATTGCACGCAAATGGCACCTAACATTTCACTTTCAGCATAAAACATAGATTTTTGTTTAGAAAAAAGACTTGCTGATTGATTGAGTGCCTAAAGGCTTTTATGCTGCCTGTAATATTTCTTCTATGTGAACAAATGGATTGCTGAATCAGGTTCCAAAGCCTCTCCATTAGTTTGTATTTTGGACAGGATTGTGAAAACATGCTAAAGACTATATTTTAATAAAGTAATGGTAATTTTTAATATTTCTTGTGATACATAGCATTAAGATAACACAAACTTTTTGATATTTAAAATACTTCCTGTTTTTAAATTTCGTTATTAGGAATAAGACTTATAGCTTAAGTATTTACCAAATTAATTGTAAGTAATTATGATTCATTCTTCTAAGCATACTTATTGTTTGTTTAATAACTCATAAATTTGGTTTAATTATTCTATTCATAATTTCTAATTTACCGTATGCATTTTATAGCAATAATAATGTCAATATATACAAAATATACATGTCCGCAACTCATTCGTTTTATTATAATTACAAGCTTAGTGACAACTTTAACGGCCCGTTGAAGTGACATTTATTATATATTTAAACGATATATTAAATAAACAAAAAGCCGGATAGTAAACATACAAAAAAATTGTATTGTTTCATTACAGGGTGGCTAAATAAATAATAATTTGTACAATTGCGCCTATGTTTTTGTGCCAGATATAAATTTTGATTTTTTTTTTTAAATTTTTCCTCCTAGAATATGAACTATCTATCTGCCATATTTAAATACTTTATTATCATTTCAAGCAGAGAAAAGGAAAGAATATATACAAATAGTTTGATCCTGCAAATACAAGTCTGATCCTGGTAAAAATATGTTGCAAAATTTTAGTAATTACGTTATAAATAAATTTTGGTTAAAAAAACCTGTCAATTTTCCGGCTTTTCCCAATTTTTCACGATAATGAAAAGTAGCCAAATGTTTATATTTTGTCGAGTAACTCCAATTTAAAAAAAAATGAAGGTCCTACGTTGCCTAGAATCTAGCAGCTAGCTCCAATTTGAAGTTCCGATATTATAATATCACCGCACGGAGCTCCCCCTACTACCAGCGACAGCTCATTTCTGCAACTACCTTCACTTTCAAGGGCTATCATTTCATGCACAATGCATAAATTGTATAGTTCTTTATTGCATCATAAAATATAGGTCCTCATTTAAGATCTATGAAAATTTTGACTCTTAATATTTATAAGTAGCAGAGATATAACTCTGGCTCCTATTGGTCGCAAAACGTGTTGTTTTTTTTCTAAAATCCGGGGTTTTCAACCACTTTTACAGCTCATCTAATAACAGATATGTACCATGAAAAATAACAAAGTTATTCTAATTGTTTATAGGCAAAAAACACCCCTTCTTTAACACACTTTTTTAACATCAATTTTTGAACAAATATATTATTTTTTCTTAACTTTTCTTGTAGTGTGACTTTTTAAGAACCCATTTTACCTTTAAGAATTATCTTCAGAGCATCAATTGTTTCAACTTTTGGTGTATTTAATAAACAACTTACGTTACTCATAAACTATTCAACCGATCTGACTGATCCTTCTCATATTGATAAAGACCCATAATGGCCTCATCATCAAGATATTTTATGCCACTTTCGGCCATTATTGTAAAAGCTATTTACATTTATATATAAAATAGTAAAAAAATGGGGCTTTTCGCCATTATCTCGATAAATTGAGAGTATGGGCATCCCCTCGCAGATTTTTGAATGCGCCCTACTATTTTGCTCCCGTCTTGTTCCTTCGTATTTATTCATTTTTATTAAGGGAATTAAGGGCGCCCCTATATTGGCTGCACCCCCCCCCCCGCGGGGTCTACAGAGTCATTATTTACACCACTGGTCTTTTCAATACCTACTACTTTCATCTACACAACTTTTCTCTCAAAAGTCGTCGGAAAATTTTGGGGACATACAATAGAATTTTCCTACTTTGGCCGTATTTTATAAAAAACTAAAATAAAGCCAATCTTATAGTACCCTTTTACGTATTTATCATTTGCTAGCCCCGCTTTTAAAACTTTTGGATATCCGTAATAAATTTTTTCGCCTTTTTTTTAGACAAATTTATTTATACTATACTTCTAAAGAAGTAATATTTCCAAAATAAAAACATTGTAGAATATGATCAATTTTGGTTAGATGTATAACTTTATCATTTCAAAGAAGAAAGAAATCGTAACCGACGTAATAGTGCTGAATAATTGTACAAAAGAAAGTGGCCACAAAATGGTTAGGGCAACGGTTAGTATAGATTTGAAAAAAGAAAGATCAAAGATGGTCCGACGAAAAAAAAATACTAAATGGATCCACCCTAACAACTACTCCCAATTCGCAGATCCCGTTACAGTAACTTTAGAAGAGATGACTTTAAGCAACTAACCTGATATTGAAACTATAAATAGCGATATAATTAGAGCCATTAAGGAAGCGGAAAAGCAACACTGCAAAAAAATAACGAAACACAACTGGAGCTCACCCAAAATACAAAAAATATGATAACCTTACGAAGAAAAATGTTAAAACAAAACAACAGTAACTTTGAAGATCTGAGACAGTTGAACAAAAGAATATCTAAAGAAATCAGGAAAGATGTAAGAAAATTCAATATAGAAAGAGCAGGCAAACTATAGAAGAGAACAAAAATATGAAGGTGCTGAGGAGAAAACTATCAACTGGAAAAAAAGAGATTTTTAAACTAAAAGACAACCAAAGAGTAGCAACAACAAATAGAGAAAACTGCTAAGAATAACAGAAAACTTCTACACTGAACTATACATAAGTAATCATTAACAAATACGGAAGAATCAACAACATCTCTGCAACAAGGAGCAGAGGATATTCCGGAAATAACTCTAGAGGAGACCAGAAACTCGTTGAGGGAAATGAAAAATAACCAAGCTCCCGGCGAGGATGGAATAGTGATAGAGGCTGTAAAACTTGGAGGAGAAACGCTACTAAAATGGATAAAAGATTTATTTAGTCTATGCCTTGAAAATGGAATAATCCCGTCGCAGTAAAACAACGCCATAATGATACCTCTCCATAAAAAAGGCGATATCACCGATCTTAAGAATTATAGACCGATAAGCCTTCTTTGTCACTTGTATAAGCTATTTACGAAAATCATTGTCAAACGTCTGGAAGGTTAAATAGACTTTTATCAATCAAGAGAACAGGCCGACTTTAGGAAAGATTACGGAACAAATGATCATCTTCAAGCAATTAAAGTCGTGATAGAAAAGTCTGTGGAATACAATAGACCCATTGCCTTGGTATTTATAGGTTTTTATAAAGCGTTCGATACGATAGAACTAACATCAATAATAGCAGCACTGGAACAGTGTAGAATAGATTATAGATATACAAGGCTTATAGAATACATATACAGTAATACCACCACAACTGTAAAACTTCACGAAACCACAGGTAAAATTAAAGTGGACAGAGGAGTTCGACAAGGGGAAACCATTTCGCCTAAACTTTTCACAGCCGCCCTCGAATACACAATGAAATGACTGCTCTGGGAGAATAGAGGCATCAATATCGATGGCGAAAGGCCAACACACCTTAGATTCGCAAATGACAGATAACATCGGCGATGCAAAACAGATGCTTGAGGAAATAGTACAGGCCTCATTAAAAGCCGATCTCCTAATAAATACAAGTAAAACTCAAATAATGACAAATCTAGTGCTTGAAGAATAGGCAACTCCGCAATAAAAGAGACGCATATGTGTAGAATAAGTTTGGGTTGGCTGGTTTTGGCAAATTACGAGAGGTGTTTACAGTGATATACCCATATGTCTGAATGTAAAAGTATATGAACAATGCGTGTTACCGGTAATAACATATGGAGCAGAAACTCTGACATTAATAAAAAAGTCAGCAGAAAATCAAAGAGTAGATCAAAGAGCCATGGAGACAGCCATGCTTGGAATCACTAAAAGCGACAGAATACCCAATAATGCCATCAGATAAAGAACCAAAGTAAAAGACATAGTTGAACACATAACTAGAAAGAAATGGGGATGGGCAAGTCAATGGCGAGAACATCAAACGACAGGTGGATGGCGGCCACGAGAAGACAAACGCAATAGAGGCAGACCAGCAACACGTTGGAGCGATGATATAAAGAGAATTGCTGGGAACTGGGTAATGACGGCCCAGAATCGAGAGACATGGAAAAACTTAAGGGAGACCTATGTTCAGCAGTGGACAATAACGGCTACACGATGATGATGATGACGATGTATAACTTTATAATTATCGAAACTAATAAATATATATTATTTTTAAAATAAAAAAATAATCACTTAATTATAATAATATTTATATGGTGTAATAGTAATTCTCATTGGCATTTGTTCATCTTAGCGCCGGTCGAAAAAACTTAGAGAATTATAAATGAATTTTTGTAAAGAAAACTAGTTACTTTGATTATATTTTATTTTCGTCACATTTGGTAGCATCGAAGTCAATATTATAAAATAAAATTTTAAAATAAAATTAAAAAAAGAATGACAAATAGCTTCAATTGGATTTTTAATCAAAACTAATTTTAATCCAGAACTTTCAACTCTTATAAAGTCAATAAAATCCACATATATCTTTTGTTTAAACTTCGGGCAAAATATATTGTAAATTTTGTAATTGTTGAGATAAAAGGAAATAAAGGCAATAAGTTTGATATCCTGTAGACGCGCATCCTTAAAAAAATAAATTCAAATGGAACTGTTAACATTTTTCTTAACTTCTACTTATTTTAATCACCTGTTGCTTTTTTCAATACAAATACCCAGAAGCAGGAAAACAACTCATAAATAGAGGAAGCGGAAAAAAATCCTGTTCATTACAAATTGGGTAATTAAAATGATTTAAAAAAGAAGTCGAGGAAAGTTTGGAGTTTATGTAATGTTTTGATAAACTGGCTTATTTAATGATACTTTATGTTAGTCGTAAAGTATGTAATCGACCCATATTGTAATATAAATATGTAAACTGGTACTGCATGGCTGAAATTTACTGATACGTGCTATTGAAATAAATATAGCTAGAGAACATACGGCATACATTAAATGTATAGGTAATTGGCTTTAAATCTTCTTATTGCTGGCCTAAATAGGTAGCTGTATTTTCTGTCTTGAGTGTTATTTACCAATAGTCGGGGAGCCTAGGAGTGTTGAGCTTATCCGATGAAAGAACATGGACACCAAAGTAATTATTTATATATATTTTGACCTCCTGATTACGAACATTGAGGATGAGTTTTCCGAAAAATGGTTTGATAATTTGTTATAAATTAAAAAATATATAAAAAAATATTTTGGAGAATAAAATATAGATTTGCGTATTTCCTAAACGATTCTATATAAAATTTATTTACTAATTATAAACATCTAATTCATTAAATAAACAATAAAATAGCATAAAAATATTCAATTATTATAACCATTTTTACATGCGTTGGTACGCTGCTTCAGTTTTGTAATTTTAATACTTTCCCTATTTTTTTTTAATATAAGGCATTAAGCATGATAATTGCTTTTCAAAGTTAAAACACTTTCTGGTGAAAAAATTAACACAGTTTTGTTGTAAATAATAGCGAAGCAGGTGCCCTTGATTCCATCTGATGTAGTTGAGAATTTTCTTTGTAATTAAAGCGCCTCGGTAATAATTGCGTTGATATTGATTCTTGACTAAGCTTAACTTTTTTACATTTCTCAATATTATCTTTACTTAGATCAATGTTTTCTCTTGTCAGATTTTCATTTTTAACTTTTAAATTATCCAAGGTGTTTTATGTGTATATTTTTTCTTGCACTCATTGATTATGTGGTCCTTGAACAAATATAAAAATTATACCAATCGCATTCAGTTATTACATATTATATTGAATTAATGTCTATTTAAGAATATTATTATGATTTTATCTCTTTAAAATCGCTCACTGGGTCCGCAGAATAAAACACAACACCTTTCACTAATACTTTCAATATTATATTAACTACTTCTTAACATAGCTAACATACAACTATCTTATTACTACTTCTTAATATCTTCACTATTTAAACACAACTTTTAAACTGTACTAAAACTCTTATCCCATCGCCCTATACAAATGTAAAACTTACTAAGATAAAAGTTTAGATTTATCTATAAATATGACTCATAGATAAAATATTTCTTTCGGTACATTGTAATAAAGATGATTCATCGCATCGGAATATTTATATAAAAGGTCGTACCAATAAGTTTTCCATAGTCGACCATAACACTGCCCCCTCCTAATTATGATTGTCCCGATAAACTTCGATATCTCCCTAGTATAGCTTCAACCTATGTAGATGTACTACTTTTATTTTGGTCTTGACACTTCGTCGGATTCTATAAACAACGTCATTGATTCTTTTCAGTACAGTATGTGGTCTTCCCATGATGGCATCAATAGGTAATTTGCCCTTCTTTCTTTGTGGATTCCTTAACCAAACTCGGTCACCTTGCTGGAAGCCTGCCGAGTTTGCTTTGATGTCATATGAATTGATTACTGCCTTCGCTACCAGATATTTACAGGGTTTATTGGAGTGTTGAACTAATCCTTCGTGACTTCCAGAACTCTTGTCCGGTCTTCCACAAATGATCTTCTTTGTATTTCCATTTATTCTGGTTGTTTATTCGGCGATAACTCTGATTGGTTCAGTACTATGGTTCTTTGACAGAATAAATTCTTCAGTGCGAAACGTTTAGATCTTAAGCTCGTTGTTAAAAGAAAATCCATGTTGAAGAATCAGGTCCATTCCAAGAATGAACTCATCTTCTATGTCGGCAACTAACACCAAATGGTTTAATTTTAGCTCTTCAAGTTAAAGCCCCACTTGCATTTCTCCAATTATCTCAGCTACTTCTCCAGTTCAGGGGCGGATCCAGCCTCTCTCTTGGGGGGAGGGGGGTGAAAACAAGTTGTCGACGGGGGAGGGGGGAGAGACATCAGCTACATTCCCATTTTTAGTGTAAAAGGCAGGATTGGGTATATTTTTCTAAATTTGAAGCTCTGAGAGACGGGGGGGGGCGATCACAAGAAAAAACAAGTTGCTGACAAAGGGGATGCCAGTTGCATACACATTCCTAGTATAAGAGGCAGAATCGGGTCTATTTTCCTGACTTCAAAGCTCTTGGGGGGGGCTTTCGCAAGAAAAACAAGTTATCAACGGGAGAGGAGTGCCAGCAGCATACACAATCCTAATATACAAGGCAGAATCAAGAACTCAAAGCTCTTGGGAGGGGGGGGGCGATCACAAACATACACATTCCTATACTCTATTCAGGAACTAGAGAGAGTAATAAAACAGCTACCGAAACCTCCAACGTACTTGCTCCAGTGCCGCAGGTAACTGAGGACCGCTGTAAACCTAATTATATTTAAATATTATAAGCTTTTATAAATTTACTGCAACAATAAAATTTCTGATAGTACACACACACCTTACAGTGTGTTCTTGGTGATTTATCTTATTTGCGCTTGTTTTTATATATTATTTAAGATTAGTGAGATACCCAAAAGATATGGCTTCCACATCTATATTTATTCCAAAATCGTTAAACCAGGGCATTTTTTCCTCAACGAAGAACTTATTATTATGAATGTTTATGATGCCTTAAGATATCAATATCTAGATAATAATGTTAAAAGTCCTGTTGAGATGTGTTCCAACATGACAGGAGTTGGAAAATCTACAATATACCGAATTCTGAAGCAGAAAAAAACGAATGGAGTTGTTACTACTCCCAAGCCACATTCGATCACAGGCAGACGAAAAACCTCGTTGGAAGAAGAGATGAAAACTGCAATAAAAGTAGTTGTACATACGTTTTTTTATGAGAAGTAGATCTCAACCGTCGACCAAATTCTAACTAAAATCAACGAAGATCGCAATTTACCTGAAATTAAAATAACTAAACTCAGGAAATTGCTCAGAGAACTTAATTTTTGCTGAGTAAAACCAGATAGAAAATCTGTTCTTATAGATCGTCTGGAAAATGTCCGTTGGGGAAGGAAATATCTCTCTCAAGTAAAAGGTAGCGTTGCTAAAAATAAGACAACTTGCAAAATTAGTAATTTAACTGAATTTTTGAAAGTTTTTGCGGAAAATTGGTAAAAATCCATATAATAAATGAATAAAACAAAATGTGAAAACTCGATCTCATGATCGGTGAGATAGAGGAACCAATTATAATTAATTTGACCGAAGATAGCTTCACTGACTCTGATTAGGAATTAGATACGTAATTTTTACCAGTGTAAACACAATTTATTATTTAAATTTTTGTTTTTGTTGTATTTTATAGTTTAATGTTGTTTATGTGTTTTTTTATTTTTTACATATTTTTATTTTAGTGTGTCCTACTCTTTAATTTTACATATATTTAATTCCAATTAGCCGTAAGTTTCTTACTATTTTATTATTGTGTTTGTATCTTTTTCTTAAGCGTGTAGAATTAACAGCGAAAAAATGATTTATTACTCTCTCTAGTTCTTGAATAAACTATAGTATAATAGGCAAAATCGGGTCTATTTTCCTGAACACAAAGCTCTTGGGGGGGGGGGGCGATCGCCCCCACCGCCCCCCATGGATACGCGTCTGCTCCAGTTACAGTTCTCAACATTACTTTTCTGGACAATGATAGGATTCTAAATTGATCAATAAGATTTGACTTTATCAGAGATACTGCTGCACAAATGTCAACAGTTATGGTAAGAGATGATGCATTGGAAAGAATACTGGGCACCTTCTCGATATTGGTCAACATCAGATCCTTAATTTTGACTTATTGTAGTTTTCCTGGTAATCTTCTAT